>JAAALK010000287.1:89336592-89681189 GCA_019279435.1 Zizania palustris | reverse complement strand
AGTTTTTTTCTCATCTATATGCTATAAAAAAATCTAGAAGGTGGTCATTTGTTGAAAATCATGAAGGCTGAAAGTTGAATCTAGAAACATTTTTCTCTCTTTTTTCTTTCCCAGCTTGCCGATCATGTGCTGCCGTATGCAGTGATGCTTTTTTCCATTAATAACTGCATGTACTGCCGAGCACATGTTCCACCAAGCCCATTCTTAAATTGTTTTTTATGTGTCTTTTGTATAGAACAGAAAAAGTTTTAGAGCTATTTTTAAAGTGCAGTCTTTGTGTGTGCAAATTGAGTGCTGGGGATCCCTCAATCTATCATTTGACATAATATCAAATAGGAAGGTGATAACATCTATTTTTATTGGAGTCTTTACTACATCTGCTTCCTCTTGTTCATTTAGAGGTGCGTTGGGTGATTTGAAAAGGCCATCATATTCACAAGAATTTGTCGAGGCGCCTAGTCACCCCTTCTCTAGTCGCCATTCCGATCCCACAACCTGGCACATTACCGTTGGCCTAAGGAGTTTGTCATTCATTCTGATCATGAATCCTTGAAACATATTAGAAGCCAGGAAAAACTAAATAAGCGACGTGAAGACAATATCATTGCATATTCTTTATCCAGGCATTTTACTATGTTATCTCAACTTGATTATAAGATATTTTATCTAGAAACAATAAAAGAGTTATATGCTACTGATCTAGACTTCAAGGATGCTTTTGAAAATTGTAGAGAGTGCCGAACTTGGAATAAATATGTGCTGAATGACGGTTTATTTTATTGTGCTGACAAGCTATGCATCCCAGCTAGCTCCATTCGCCTTTGTTTTTACAGGAAGCTCACGGTAGAGGATTGATGGGACATTTTGGAGTGAAGAAAACTAAGGACGTGTTGTCCACACACTTCTTTTGGCCAAGGATGCGGCGGGATATCGTGCACTACGTCTCACGCTGCACTACATGTAACAAACCTAAGTCACGCTTGAAACCCTTTGGACTTTATATGCCCCTTCCTATTCCTAATGTGTCGCGCCCAGATTTAATAAATCAGGACTTTATTGAAATTCCATAGAAAATCAATAAAACAAGACGTTCATCATGCGACCACGTACAATACGGGCAATCATTCACGGTTCGTAGACCGCATTAATACAAAAGTGAATAAAGGTGAAGAGAAACTAATAAAAATAAGGGTCCTAGATGAACGCCTCCTTCCAGTCTCACCTTGACTGGGTCGCTACTCCAGACCTGCATCCTCCTCGTAGTAGACGGGCTCTGATGGTGTAAGTCAACGGGGTGAGTACAGGAGTACTCAGCAAGCCACCGAATGCAAATATAATGCAAGGTAATAACAAGGGAGATAGTGGCTAGTTTTGTGGAAGCGAGAAATTTGTAAAGCATTTAATGTGAACAAGTTATTAGTACTGAAACGTAAACATGTGAATGCATCATCATCTTCTAACTCGAGGGGTACAGTCAGCCCCACCTCGCTCAACAGTCCTTACATGCCATGAATAACTCAACCATTCAAACAATTGTAAACTAACTGCGAGTAGTCACACAACCCGCCCTTGACCGTGGGCTCGGCTTTTCGAAAAGATTGATTTTACTCTGATCAGAGATGTACCACTGTACCCACAAGGCACGCACTCATCACCTACACCGAAGTGTAACGAGATGACCCATTTCACGGGAACTCGTGCCAAAACCTTCCATATAGTCCTCCCCGACTCAACTGCACCCTCTTATAGGTTTCATATGGTGTCCCGACGCATCGGAGCCCCACCATACCCCCCCTTGAGCCTCGTCGGTACAAGTCGCCCGCAGGCTTGCCCCTTGCCCCCTCCTCTATGGTGCATCGAGCCGGAGTATTCCATACTTCCAGTTAGGACTTACCCATTAGACTTGTGGTTGGTACGGAAGTGCTTTGCAACAGATCCCGCAGACCGGTCCTTATAGTGCCCCGGGTGCGACAAACCAATGCCCGAGCTTGCACCCGGAACCCACCATACTTATAACTTAGCCAACTCCAACAGAGTCTAGAGACGAGAATAACAGGGAAATTCATATACAGAATCCAGCTATCTACGACTCATTCTTTTTATCCTATAACAGTTGTGCCGGTACATTGGGCACTAGCTAATAATCTTTATAGTAGAGTGACAAGGAGTTAAGGCTCAATAAGCATGGCTTGGGTTTGCACACAAGGACGGGGATCTAATAAATATAAGTGTATGGCTTGATTATTGGACTAATGCAATATTAACCTATGAGTTATAGCGATAATTTATCAAAACATGGCTCAATGATGATCAACTGTTTCAACAGAGGTGGTCGATGACTTGCCTTGATCAGCAAATGGTGATGGAGGAACCTCAGGGTAGAACTCCTGCTCCTCGATGAACTCGTAGTCTTCTCGATACGGAAAAATAAACAGTACATTCAATAAACAGACAAAAATTCACCAAATACTAAACATACACATTTGTGGGTTTAATTATGTGGAATAAAGTTTTAATATTCTGATGTTTGGTGAATAAACAGTAAACTTAATTTCTTAGGGCTTTCTAATTTATTTTTCTGAATTATTAATTTATCCCTAAGGGGTTTTTATTCTTTTATTTGTTAAAAATATTTTGGGTAACAGTAACATACTGTTTTTATGGCATTAATGTGTAGAGAATATTATTCTGGATTTAACAAAATTTGAATGGTGAAATTTGGAGTTAAAATGAGCAAGATATGAATTTTTGAAGTTTAAACTATTTTCTGAATTTTATTTAAAACCAGAAAATGGGCTCTGGTCCACGGTGAGCCAGGCCCACGGTGGACCGTGCCACTGTGCGCGTGGACTAGCTGATCCAGAGTCGTAGGATCCAGATCTGGCGTCTGAGCGCGAGGCTGAGGGGTTTAATGAAATCGGACGGCTGTGATTAAATCGTAGCGAAGGGGTACGCGTGGACGTCTGAGATCGATCGGGGGGTTTTAAGTGGCGATCGACGGCCGAGAGGCCTCGATACCCCTTTGACCTGATCTGAGGGCCCAGATTAAATCCCGGAGGGATTTAATCCTAGCCCTTCGATCGCGATCGTGCGGTCGCGGCGCGATCCGGCACGGCACGACGTAAGGGGGCACGTACCCCCTTCGTCTCCGGCGACGGCGGGCTCGGGTGCGACCACGGCGGCGGCGGCGAGCGCCTACGTGCCTAGCTAGGGCCAGAAATGGAATGCGGGGAGTAAGGGGGTCACGATGGTACCTTCGGCGGCGAAGCTGGGCGACGGACGGCGACGACGGCGAGGTCTCCTCGGGTGGTCGTCGGCGACGGTGATCTGGCGGGTTCCACGGCCAACCGAGGGGTGGCCGAGGACGGGCGTGTCTCTGCGGTCACGAAGGTGGCGACGGCGAGGGCGGCGGTGGCTTGGATCGCCGGCGAGGGCTCGCCGGAGTCGAAACAGAGAGAAAACCCGAAATGGGGCGGGGCGCTCTGTTCTTGCTCTGGCTCAGGCTATCGTGGTGTGGGCGGTGTGCGGTGGCCGGAGGGATATAAATAGGGGGTTTGCCGGCGTAAGGAGGGAAGGATGCCGGTGGAAATCCGAGGGGTTCCATTTTTGTGCCGGCGAGCTTCCATGCGTACGGGGAGGCTTCTATACTCATGAATCCGCGTCGGGTTTGGATGGAAATAGGTCGCCGGAGTGAGGGGATCACGATCCAGTGCTCGGTTGGGCGAAATCGGGCGGCCGGCGGCGGATTTGGGAGGGGATCTCGCCGGATAAGGAAGGGGGATCCCCTTCCAATGAAGAAGACGATGCTGACAGGTGGCCCCCACCTGTCAGCGGGCGAAACAGAAAAGGAAGAGCCGACAGGCGGGTCCGGGCGGTCAGTGGGCAAAAGCGGTGCGGCAGAGGCTGACCGGTGGGACCGAAGCGAGCGCGGGCGGGAGAGAGAGGAGGGAAGCGGCGCCGACAGGAGGGACCCACGGGTCAGTGACCCATGGCTTGGACTGGGCTGGGCTTGGGCGAATTCGGGGTTGAGGCCCATTAAGCATTTTTAATTCTTTTCTGATTTAAAATAAATCTAGTAATTCCTATATTTGTTTAAGGGTTGATTCACTTTTGATAAAAATTTGTAAAAATTCCTAAAATTATATTTTGGCTTCTAGTTTATCTCATAAAATTCTCAAGTCCATATTTTGAGTATTTCTCCATGTTTGGCTTTATTTGGGTTCTTTTAGGATTTTTCTTATATAAATAAATCCAGAAATGATTTAAATAATATTTTCCTTTTATTTTATTTGTTTTTATTTCTTGGGGTGTTACATAATGTCCCTTGGGAGCATATATCATTGGACTTTATCTTAGGTTTACCTACAACAAAGAGGGGGAGGGATACTATATTTGTGGTGGTCGATCGATTCTCAAAAATGGCATATTTTATACCTTGTCATAAGAGCGATGATGCTACAAACATTGCTGATTTGTTTTTTAGGGATATCATTCGCCTACATGGAGTACCCACCACCATTGTCTCTGATCGCGATGCGAAGTTCTTGAGCCACTTTTGGAGATGTTTATGATGCGAGTTGGGGACCAAGCTACTATTCTCCACCACATGCCACCCTCAAACAGATGGGCAAATAGAGGTAGTTAATCGTACGTTATCCACCATGTTGTGGGCAGTTTTGAAGAAGAATTTGAAGATATGGGAAGAATGTTTACCTCATGTGGAGTTTGCATATAATCGAGCGATACATTATGCCACCAAGTTGAGTCCTTTCCAGGTTGTGTATGGTTTTAATCCCCGTGCCCCCATTGATCTTTTGCCATTGCCTATTTATGAACATGTGCATTTAGATGCTGAGACATATGCTGATTTTAATCTGAAATTACATACCACAACTAAAGAACACATTGAGAACATGACTGAAAAGTATAAATTGCTGGTAGTAAGAGTAGGAGACATTTAACCTTTGAAATAGGTGATCTTATTTGGTTACACTCGCATAAATATAGATTTCCAGATTTGAGAAAGTCTAAATTGATGCCTCGAGCTCATGGCCCTTTCAAGATAGTTAAGAAAATTAATGACAATGCATACGAGCTTGAGTTGCCTGCAGATTTTGGGGTTAGCCCCACATTTAACATTTCAGATTTGAAGCTATATTTGGGAGAAGAAGACAAGTTTGAGTCGAGGACGACTTCAATTTAAGAAGGGGAGGATGATGAGGACATCGATAACAATGATAAATACATCCAACACTCTATCAATCCTGGACCAAACACTCGCTCTCATGCCCGCAAGCTTAATTATAAGGTGTGTTTGTTTTTTACTTTATATAATGATATGGATATGGATGGGATGCTACTTATGGGTGATAAATTTGACTCTAAGGAACATGGGAGAAGCACTTATGGATCAAACGCAAGAGGGAGAGGCGACATAACAATCCAATTCGGATTCCACTTCAAACTCCGATTTTGGTTCGGTTTCAGCAGAACACACTTCATTAAAACATGCATAACTTTCTCGTACAGAGGCAGATTGAGGCGTTATTTAAGGCATTGGAAAGATAACAAAAATATATTTCCAATGAATCTGGTGTCAAGTCCTGGTTCATTGCGAAACGTTCTGTGTTGTCCGAACAAGTCATCAGGTGTTGCATCACCGTATTGGGCCACTTTCGGCCTTGTATCCGTTTAGGGCCTTAAGCCCAATATTAGGGAAGACTTTCCACAAACCCTAGGTATTAATACTCTGTAGCCGTCATGAATTAGGGTTGGGTTTTGCTTAGTTTCAAACTGCCTTGAAGATTGAACTCTGACGTTCGTCAGATTGTCGAACCCCGCTCGAGAAATCATTCTTTCATCTGTTTGCGAGATTGTGTTTCTGTGTTCTTGCTTGTGTTCTCGATTCGCATGCAGTGATAAGACTTCTTGGTGAGGTCAATCATGTTCGTGCGTGGTTGATAACCAATGGAGCCGTGCTGATTAGAAGTCGGATCGTCAACGTCGAGTCCTCCACCAATCGACGTCGCAGGGACATGATTTTATCTTTGTGGCCATTGAAAAGTTCTCCAGATGGATTGAAGTCATGCCGCTCAAGATCAGCACAGCTAAGAAGGCAATGGAATTCATTGAAAGATTAATCTATCGGTTCGGAGTCTCGAACTAGATCATTACGGATCAAGCGACTTAGTTCACGACCGATGATTTTTGGGACTTCTATGAAGATCGATGCATCAAAGTCAAGTGCACCTCAGTTGTGTACTCTCGAGCCAATGGGCAGGTTGAGCGTGGCAACAGAATGATTCTACAAGGGCTTAAAGCAATAATGTTTGACCCTATGCATAAATATGGCTGCCGCTGGATGAAGGAATTGCCTGTTGTTCTCTAGGGGCTCCGCACACAGCCTAGCAAGGCCACCGGTTAGACCTCGTTCTTCTTGGTTTACGGGTCGAGGGCTTTCCTCCTGGTGGACATGGTGCATAAAAGCCCAAAGGTACTCTAGTATGTTGAAGGCATCGCCGAACATTCTCAGGAATAAGAAATCGACAGTCTGGTGGAAGCCCGACTAGCTGCTTCATTGTAGACAGTCCAGTACGAACAAGGCCTTTGGAGGTATCATGATTGGAATGTTCACCAACGCTCTTTCCGAGTGGGTGACCTGGTCCTACGCCGAGTCTAATCGGTGGTAGGGACCCACAAGCTCTCAGCTCCATGGGAAGGATCCTTCATTATCACCGAGGCTACGTGCCTTGGATCCTATCGCTTGATGCAAGAAAATGGCCAGAAGTTGTTGAATTCCTGGAACATCGAACACCTCAGGCTACCTTCTTAGCCACTTTGTCGAGCTTCCCTTTAAAGAAAGGCTTCTTGTTCCATTTCTGGTGCTTGTGCTCATTTCATTTTTCAGTTTTAGTTTAGGGCAATTGTCTTTTATGTGAGACGGATCTCCACACTCAAAACATCCTCGTGACCCTCCTTTTCTTTGATCTTGTCTATCATTGAAGAAGCGGTGAACTTCTTGACAATGAGAGCTAGCTCCTCATCATCTAGAGTGTCCACCTATTCTTTTGTGACAGAGACAATAGAGGACAGGTCAAAACCACTAGAAAAATACAAACTCTAGAACCACCAGAAAAATTACCTCTAGATGAGATACCACTGCTAGGACCAGAAATTAAAGAAATAGAAGGCAACAAAGAGTTTCCAAATCTTGGATGAGATGCCTTGGTAATCTTGGTGGACTTGAGCTTACTAAAGAGCTCATCGCAAGTCAACGTGTCATAACTTTCCGACTCCTCAATACTAAAGATCTTCACCTCCCATATACTAGGATCGAGAGCATAGAGAAGTTTGATTGCTTTATCATGATCAGAGTAAGCTAAAGTCCCAATGCAGCACAAGTTGCTCATAATCCCATCAAATCGAGCAAACATGGCATCGACAGATTTGCTGGGGCCTTGCACAAACATTTGATATTCTTGATTATATGTGCTTTGCCACCTAGCCTTAATCTGAGTAGTGCCCTCATGAAAAGTTTTAAAAGTTGTCAAAATCTCATATGCAGTTCATAGGTGTTGGACCCTACCAAACTCATTGCGACTCAGACTGACGAACAGTATGTTTCTTGCTTTGCTATTACAATCATACTGTTCCTTTTCAGCCTATGACGTGCGAGTTTCAGGAATCACATATTGGGAATCAACAATATCTCATATAGCACATCCTTGGCTTAGTAGATAAGCCTACATGTGCACCTTCCAATAGGCAAAATCTCGACCATCAAATATCATAATCTTAGAGTTCTTGTCCATGTCGCCAAAATGATCACAAACCGATTAAGGTCAACTGGTGATCTAACCGACTCTGATACCAATTGTGGGATCGGATTAGGCGACTAGAGGGGGGTGAATAGGCGCCTCGATAAATTCTTACAATAAGATAGCCTGTTTAGAACACCCAACGATCCTCTAAAAATTGCAGAAACAGAATTGAGACTCACAGTACAAATCCAGAACAGAAATCAACTCAAATTAAAATTTCTTTCTAAATCAGAGTCTGAAGTGCCGATCTGTTCTGTCGGTAATTGAATTACCGATTTAGAATCTATAGTTCAGCAAATGAAACACTGACAAGATGTCGATAGATGGTACTCCGACAGAGTTGAGAATTTGCAAAAACCGTCAGAATTTCAACTTTAACAATTTGGATTTGTTCAGATCACGATTTATCTTTTGAAGTGATGATCTGAATGATCAACCGTACACATTCAAGCATTCTTTGCAACATTCCTGAAGTTCACTAACAGTTTGAGAAACATGGCAAATTCAGACAAATAAAACTGAGTTCTAGCTATATAGTGTTATCAGACAATCAAGAATAGAACACATTGAATCAGAATCAGCTTTGCTAATGATGGATAACAGTTTTGACAACACTGTAGTCAGGAACATGTGAGTGCATGGCTGAAAATAAACTTTGGGGTTGATAGGGGTAATTTTAGAATGAGAGATCTTCTCTCAAATTTTTCAGCTCACAAATTCTAGCCACCAAAATTGTTCAATAGAAGATTCATCAATCAACTGTAAGTCTCAATTTAGACTAGAACAAATAGATGAGTAGATCAACTGCAAAACTCTTGAAAGCTGAAGTTCAACAACCTTGTAACAACAAACCAGCAAGTTTTTAGACAAACTGACAGGAATTAAATGGACAACAAAGTATTCTCTAAATAAACCAAATCACAGATTATTTGATGATGGAACTTTGGTTGTTGGCACATGATAGTGAACATCAATGATAAAAACATAACTAAGTACAGTCAAGCAGTGTATCAAGACTATCCTGAATCCTCAAATCAGTTGACAACAGTGATTGCTAGATAGAACATTCGGTAATACAACTGCATTGTGTTAAATCAGCAAACAATGACTTAAAAGTATATGTTGGCACTTGACAATTGATGCGCACAGTGTGCTACTGTATAGTTTTAGTAGTGAAATCAGGACTCAAGCATGGTTGAATGTTCAGACAAAAAGAACAGGAAAAACTATATGCAAATAGAGGTAAAACACTTAAGCAAATCCTACTCAAAAACAGTGAACAACAAATTTAAAACTGAACCATACTGTTGTAGCAAAAACTAAAAGATTCAATTCTAATGTTGTTGTTCATCTTCAGGGACAAGGATCTTCAAGTGGTTTAGTTCTGTACCATTTCAGATAATGAAAACAATGCAGCAAAACCATTTGACAATGATCAGCACTATATAATGAACAACACTATCACAAGAAATCACAGTTTTGCTGATGTTCATCCAGAGTGAAGAGTAAGAAACAAAACAATATTTTTAGCAACCAAAACCTGAAACAGATTCATGGATAGAACCTGAAAACAAGGTCTGAAACAGAACTCAAGGAAATCCAAAACTAGTGAATCAATTAACCAAACATGTAGCTTTCTTATGGCTAGATTTTTACAAGTGAAACTAATGACTGGCTACATGCAATCACTTCACCACTCATACAATAGCAATTCTGATGTTCAGTAAAAGAACCAAGAACAGACAACTGAGAATACTTTGTTTGTTCTTGCAGTAGAGATTTAAAATCTTCAATCAGAGCAAACTGAGTAAATTTTGACTGAATCTGAAAGAACAACTTCAAACAACATTACCCAAATGTTTCATTTTCAATAAAAAGCAAAGCACAAACTCAGGAAACTGAATTCAACCAAATACGTGAAACAGAAGAACTTCCAGCGCCAACACAGAGCAGAACAAGACTGAAGTATATTTTCTGGTTGGTAGCCCCAAAAATGTGCAGCCAAAAAATCTCCACACCATTGGGCATGGGGTCCTTTATATAGGCAAGCCCATTAAAGAATTCCTCAAAATGCCATTAGGGTTAAAAGTCTAGATATTTACCAAATTGCCATTATGTATTTTCAGAATTATTAATTCTGAAAATACACAAAGGTATACTCCTAATTTATTACATCATTTACCCTATTCTTTTAATATTTTTTCAAAATTAAGAATTCTGAAAAACACTAAAAGATTACATTTAATCTAGACGACTAAACAGAAAAATAAACTCTTATTTATTAAAATTTAAAAACAGTTTCTGATACGATGGTTTTCAGCCGAAACCGACAAAGCCTTCCCGATCGATGATATGTGAGACCAATCCGTGAACTCGACGGCCACCAAGTCTCTCTCACTCTCGATCCCCTCACTTGGTTTCACACTGACAACAAAATTGCTCTCTATATCGAATTTGACTGAATATCAGAACTTCCGATCTGGCATCAGAACTTCAAATATTCTACGAACATAAAATAGATCTAATATGTTTTTCCACCATGTATCTCCATACATGAGGGATCCAGATCAAACACTACGCAAGTAAGCTCTGATACTACTGTTGGGGAATGGGTAAGCTATGCTAGCTGGCAAATTCAAAAATTTCACCCTAAAGCCAAAGATCCATGAGCGTAAGGGATCATGAATTGTTAACTTCTAACGCAAGACACACTAGGTGCACTGGAAGATGATGTTGGCGAAGCGCGTCCTTCCTTATCCTCATCTCGCTCCAGTCATTCCCCGGCGATCCAATCGATGAAGACGACGGTGTTCACGTGAAGAAGCCCACAAGCACTACTATTGGAGAAGCGCCTCCACAGTATCCACACCTACAAGGATGAGATTGGTCCCACACCGGCGTGCTAGCACCGCTCATGAGAACCAGGAGAGATCTCGAACAGATGACGAAAGGGAGAGGAGAGATTCTTGGTGGCTAGGGTTTATATCTAATCTAAATTGCAATTCATCAAATCTCCAAGACCTCCTCCTCCCTTTATAAAGAGCGAAGACCCTAGGCCCATGTCTAGATTAAAAAGCCTAGCAGATCCAATCTATTCGGCTACATCAGAACTTTCGATCCTGTATCGAAACTTCCATTCTGGACTCTTTGTTTCAGTTCTAGAAATTATTAGAACTTCCGATCCACCATCAGAACTTTAGCCGTGTTGGAACTTCCGATAACATATCGGAACTTCCGACAAGTGTGATATTATCGGAACTTCCGATTCCAAATCAGAACTTCTGATCTTCCTTCCTAGACTTCTCTTGGGCATAATTACTTCACCCCATTACCATAGTGGAAGAGCTCCTTGGTGAGCTACGGTGGGCAACCTTCTTCACCAAGCTCAACCTTCGTTCCGGCTACCACCAGGTCCTGATGCACCCCAACGACATCGAAAAAATGGCCTTCCGTGCGCATCAAGGCTTGTTTGAGTTCGTGGTCATGCCGTTTGGATTTTCCAATGCCCCGTCAGCCTTCCAAGTGCTCATGAATGATGTTCTCCACCTATTTCTACGACGGTTCATTCTTCGGCATGTCTACCTTGTATTTCAAAAATTGCAGGAACACCAACTTTTTTCTGAAACAAATCCAAGTGTTTCTTCGGCGAACGATAAGTGGCCTACTTAGGACATGTTATCTCTTCTAAGGGAGTCACCATGGACAAGAAAAAGGTATAGTGAGTGTTATCCTAACCAATTTCCCATTCTGTTTGGGTGATACGATCATTTTTGGGACTGGCAGGGTACTATAGGCGATTTATCAAGGACTTCGGAACAATTGCAGCACCACTGACCAAACTACTTCGCAAAGAGCACTTCTGGTGGACACAAGAAGCCGAGGACTCTTTCCATGCCCTACAATGAGCACTCATGACAGCTTCAGTCATCCACCTACCCACATTTGACAAGGAGTTTGTGGTTGAGTGTGACGCGTCAAGATCAGGCATCAGCGTGGTGCACACCAAGGAGAAGGCGCAGTGGCTTACTTCAGCAGGCAGATGTCCCCTAGGCATGTTGGCTTGGTAGCTTATGAATGGGAACTAATGGGCTTGGTGAAAGAGGTGCACCACTAGCATCCTTATCTATGGGGGCACTCCTTCCTCGTACACACCGATCATTTCAGCCTCAAATTCTTGTTGGACCAGCGGCTATCCACAATTCCACAACATCAATGGGTAAACAAGCTTTTAAGCTTTGATTTCAGGGTGGAATACAAACCAAGAGCATACAACACTGTGGCCCATGCCCTTTCTCGCTGCGACACGGATGAGTCATTGGCGATAAACAACATCTCGATGCCATCATTCTGATTCTTGGACGATCTGAGGGCCGAGGTGGCATCTGATCCAGCATTAGTCACACTACAGCAAGAAATAAAGAGTGGTGCTGGCGGTGACTCTTGGGTGATCGTCAATGAGTTAATCACATGTTGTGGCCGCATCTTTTTGCCAATGTCATCAGCAAGCCTCCAAGATGTCCTAACATCAGTACACAGAGTCGGGCATGAGGGTACTCATAAAACACTTCATCATCTTTGTCAGACATTTTTTATTCTAGGGGCACGCAACATTGTGCAGGATTTTGTCCGTGCATGCTTGACATGCTAACAGAACAAGACAGAGCAACTCTATTAGGCAGGGCTTCTTCAACCAATACAAATTCCGTCAATTGTTTGGGCTGATATTGCTACGGATTTCATCAAAACATTGCCCATGTCAATGGAAAATCTGTGATTCTCATGGTGGTCAACAGATTTTCGAAGTATGCCCACTTCATACCTCTTGAACACCCATACACAGCTACAATGGTGGCACACACATTCTTCACTGATATCGTCTGACTGCATGGGTTACCATGCTTTATTGTTAGCGATCGCGACCCCACATTCACCAGCAACTTGTGGGGTGAACTCTTTAAATTATTAGGAGTCCAACTACGCATGTCAACAACATTTCACCCTCAATCCGATGGGCAATCCAAAGTAGTGAACAAAATCATCACAATGTATCTTCACTGTCTTATAGGAGATCGTCCACGTCATTGGGTCCAGTTGTTACCCTCGGCAGAATTCTGCTACTACTAAGCATTCCAAAGCTCTTTACTCACATCGCCATTTAGGGTTATATATGGTCGTGACCCTCCAGCTATGACTCCTTACACTAGGGGCAATGCACGTGTTCCTGCGGTTGAGCAGCAGTTGGAGGCCCAAGATGAGTTCATAGTAGAGATTCAGGACCGCCTTGAACAAGCGATACAACAATATAAGGAAGCTTATGACAAAAACCACAGATCCCTAGTGTTTGAGGTAGTGAACTAGATATGGTTATGACTTCTTCATCGCCCTATAGCAACCTTGAATATCACTAGATGGTGCAAGTTGGGTCCTCGTTTCTATGGGCCCTTTAAAATCATTGAAAGGGTTGGTTCAATGACATACAAGCTAGAATTGCCCCCAGTGCACGACTTCACAATGTATTTCTTGTTGGCCTACATAAGCTACACAAATGATCTACTCCTCTAGTTCTAGGAGTGCTGCCACAAATTCATCATGGTCGTGCCTGTCCTCAGCGTGCAGAAGTGATCAAAGGCCGTTTTGTACGAGGAATCCAATAGCTTCTTGTCTGGTGGGAAGGATGGAGTGCAGCCAATGCTACTTGGATAGAATTGCCGACATTTTAGAAGGAATTTCCTGCCTATCAGCTCGAGGACGTGCTGATTGTCGAAGGGGGGAGAGATGTCAAGACCGGGCTGGTGTACCAGCGCCGGAGGAAAGGAGATCGGCCCATGGCCGATCGGGCTAGAGTCTTGATGGCCACACACAGGATGGAGTCCTGGGTGGCGCACCAGAAGGAGTCTAGGCTAGAAAGAAGACTTACTAATACGGAGTCCTCGTTAGTTAGTTGTTAGAGTTTGAGATTGTATTAGTTAAATTTGTTAGATTAGATCCGGTAGCACTGTATTATATAAACAGTGCCTTACTGAGGGTTTAGGACATCGAGTTGTTTAGATCAAGCAATGTAATCCTGCCTGGTTGGTGCATTAGCCGTTATGGCTCCTCTCCGCCGACGAGGTTGAGATCCTCGATCACCTTTACCTCATAAATATCATAAATATAATATTCGTTCTCAAATTTCTCTCTGCCGAAGGTTTCCCGTACCCGTGACACTCTGTCACCAACAACTTACTTGTATTTTGATATGTTAAAGAATTGGTATGAAATGATACTTATTATTAATGCATCAACTTTGATGTTTGTGAAGCGATTTATTTCATCCATCGTATGTCTACTGTTTCATTTCATTTGAGCTAAACATATGCTGATATGATAGCATATCAAAAGATAGTCTGAAATTTGCAGCTGCAGCTTAACCATCACTTGACAATTCCTAAGCTGAGGATGCTGAAGAAGGTGTGTGGCCAGTTCTTGTGCTTCGCTTTTATCAGCATCGCCCTACCCCAGGACACTCATGCTACCCATGGCATTCTCTTGTCCCAGCTGCACCCCCACTCCAGCAACAGCTTAAGCCCTGCCTCAGCAAACTGCTTCACTGCGTCCTCATACATCTCCATGTTGAGGAGCACCTGGGCGAGAACCAAGTGAGGTTCTCCTACAAATGGGTTCTTGGCAATGCTCTGCCGTAGGAGCTCCTCCAATTTGGGCCAATCTGCCTCATCCTCGCCAGTGCAAACTGCTTCCCAGTAGATGTCCCGTGCTGCCTTCTGGTCGTTGGTGTTGAGAACCTGGGGGCAGCCATCGAACATCGATGGGATCACAAGTTCGATGTCCTCATCAAGGGTAGCTGGGTTACCACATTGTTCACTAGTGCTACTACGTGTTCGCTGAGCTATATATATCTCCTCCTCGCGAACAATGAGGGTGTAGAGTGCGCCCATGCGGGATATGGATGCGGTCCATAGGCCAGGCTCGCCAGTGCCAGGCCAGAGCGAAGTCCAGGTGTTGCCACCGAACTCGAGACGGCCATTGGTGTTGTTGAAGAGGCGGTCCTGCCAGTCAAACAGCTGGTCACTGAAATCCGCCATTGTCATGAGAAGGAACGCTGCGGTAACACTCCTCGACAGTGCCACATCCTCACCAGTCCTTCATCAGAGTAGAAAGGAAATTCAGGTGCAGTCTAGAAAATCTGACAAAGATTTTTTTGCTATGGAGTTACAAAAACTAGTTTACAGTTGTACTGTAATATGTTCAGGTTAGGTATCATTAGTGTGGAGTATAGTTAGTTATGTATCATCTATCTTTACAAATTATGACTTGCAATTTTTCAACAGCATGGGTCATTGTTGCAGCACAAAACAAACTGAATTCTCACATGTTTACTGAGCTTATGGAGTTATGGAGTTAAGCAGCCTGTAAATTCTGAAGTAATCTTTCTGGTAATTCTCGAGTTTTTTAAAACCAAGGAAAAGCTTGCCCTGTTAATTTGTTATGAAAAAATGTATTACTAATTAAGAAATGGACACTTTGTTCTGAAGAATTGTTAAATTTCTGAATTCTGATAACCATGGAATGGATTGTTCTGATGACATGTTCGAATAAATTAAGCAAAGAAAATAGGAGTACATACTCACGGACTCACCTGATGTGCTTGACAGTGATCCCGGCGGGCGGGAGGAGGCGTTTTGGATCGTGCGGCGCCAGGGCTCGGCGTCGACGTCGTGGAAAAGGCCGCGGCGGGCGTCCTGCAGCGAGGCCTCGGAGCGTGCGAGGTCGACGACGAGGTCCTGGTCGGTGTAGTGGAAAAGCAGGTCGTCGTGGATGAGCTGCTGGCGCGGGACGACGCAGAAAAGGTGGACGAGGCGCTCGTCGGCCGCACCAATGATGGGGCGCACGCGGTCGCGGCCGACGTCGGGCTCGAAGATGGCAAGGTTGACGTAGGAGTTGGAGTAGGCGGAGTGGTATAGGCCGCATCGCGTCACGACGTCCGGGAAGCCCCAGAGGCGGAGGATGCGGTAGACGTCGAGGAGGTGGGCGAGGAAAGTGCTGTGCTTGTGCCAGCACTACTCGCCGGCTCCGGCAGCGCGCAGCACGGCAGCCAGCTTGGGGAGCGCCGGATCGACCTGCTCCTCCTCGCAGCGCAGGAAGGGTCGAGCCGCGTCCAGCGCGGCGGCGAGAGAGCCAACGCCATGGCCATCGCCATCGCCATCGCCATCGCCATCGCCATCGCGGTGCGGCGGGGAAGGCATGGCGAACCTTGGCGTGGATGTGAGTGAGGACCAACTGAAATGAAAGTGATGGCAGGCGGTGGTTGCTAAGTTGGGAGGAATTTTAAGAAAGCCAACAGAGTGACAGACACACGTCTAAATGGATAGCTTATGTATAGCTGGCCAGCACTAGTACAAATAGGCACAGTAGTGACAGTACTACTACACACCACTTTATTCGTATTGTGCTGTGTCGACACACCGTAGGAGCTCATGGCGTTGGCATGGCACTACGAGGAGTTGGATTAGTGACTTGCCAGTATTATAATAGTATTATAATATCTCTACTAATATAAAACGTGAAGATGGTTTGTTGGTCCGTTTGCTCCTCCGCTCGCAACGCTGGTGACCTTTTTCCCGCACGCGCGCAGCAGTTTCCCCTCACTATCTCTGTCTGTGCACGCACAACCGCCCCCTTCCCCTCTGCGTGCTGCGCAACCATCGCTCCCCCCTCCGCACCACAATTTGGTCGCTGGCCACTTCCTCATCTCGCCGGCCACTTCCTCGAGCCATCGTTGTCTCCTCCCGCGCCGCCTACCATATCCTCCACCACCAAATCTCAAACCCTAGCGAGGCAGCAGGAGGATGAGGAGCTTGGGAAGAATGCTCGCAAGTTCACACACAAGAACTTCGAGTCTGTTACAAAGAAGTTGCGCTCTCAGTTCACCGCCCTTGCAAAGGTGTGCCCATCTCGTCTCTTTCCACCTTCGCTCGATTGGTTAGGATTTGATGGTGTTTCTGTTCAATTCGTGTTGTTAATGAAGTATCACTGAGGTAACTTTTTTACTTGTTTTTTTGTTCGGAACAGATGCTGGATTACAATGCGCTCGGAGGAAAGCCCAACTGTGGGCTCTTTGTCATTGATAGTTACAAGATGTTGAAGGGCACTGATGTTTAGAGCAAGGAAGAGATATTTATTGCCTGCACCCTTGGTTCGTGCATTGAATGGGTAATGTTTCCCCAAATGTTGTCTTGTTGGACGCATATTAGTCAAGTGAAATTATACGTTAAGTTTGGCACAATTAATTGTTATGTATAATTATGCAGCTTCAAGCTTATTTTCTTGTACTTGCTGATATCATGGACAACTCTCAAACTCGTTTTGGCCATCCTTGCTGGTTTAGGGTGCCTCAGGTCAGTAACAAAGCATTTTTTTCTACGCATCAATTTATTTACATATGTTATTTTGGTGATTGTACCAAGTTTATACATTAGAATACTTACTGAAAAAGTGTTTGTTTGTTAATTATCTGATTCATGTTCCTTTTTAATATTTTTTAGTGTGATCAGACTAGCACAATGTTGGATTGCTGATTTTCTTCTATCTGTTGCCTATAAGACTAAATTCAAATGTTTATTTTGCAATAGGTTGGCCTATGTAACACCTGGATATTTTCAAAATAAATATAAATTGAGAAAATAAAAATTTAAAAGAGAATTGGTTTTTGAATAATAAAAAGAATTTAAATCCTGAACTATTAAAAATCTTAAGAAAAAAAAAATCAAAATTTAAGTTGGAATTTCAATAAAACTCGAAATCAGTAGATTTCGGGCGTTACAGCCTCATTGTTCTAAACGATGGTATTATCCTTCGCAACCATATTTCATGAATTCTTCAACGTCACTTCAAAGGAAAGCTTCATACCTTTATTATGTTGATCTCATTGATTTATTCAATGAGGTAACCATATCTAACCAAATGCTTCTCTACGATGCTCTGTTCTCTGTTCGTTTGTTGTTAGGTTGAGTTTAAGACTACTTCAGGGCAGTTGTTGGAATTATTATTACTCATGAGGGAGAAAAGGATCTCACAAAATATAACTTGGCAGTGTAGGTTCATGTTTTATTTACTTATACATGTTTGTTTCTTTGTATGATTTTCTTTTTTAGATAAATGAAGTTTTTATTAAACTCTAACGATTACATCAAGATGATAGAACCTGTGTAGTACTTAAAAATAAGATTAAACCATAACAAAAGAAAGGAAAAAAGTACAGATGGTTCCACTTCTTTGTTGCATGTGTAACTCCAAGAAAGAGTTATATTGCATTCTATATTGTTTAGTAGTTTAGAATTGGCATACAGTGTTCATTTAATGGTATTTTTTTAAAAAAAAACTGATTCCCACCGCCGTGTTCAGTACAAGACAGCTTACTGTTCATTCTATCTTCTGGTAGGATTCACCGTTCTCTAAGGGATATTTAGACTGTTGGTTTGGTAATTTGTGGAAGCATGGATAATTGTCAATAATAATGTTAACATCCTTCTTTATGCAAGGTTGCATGTGTTTTGCCGTAAGAATTTGGATAAATTCGACGATGTTAAGAATATTCTTGTTGAAACAGGAACATAGTTTCACGTTCAGGTATTTTTTCACCTGTTAGTTGAAACAATGCAAATTTATATACTGCTGGACTGTTGCAATCTATGTTACCCAGATACGTGGATACGGATACACGATACGACGATACTTCGATACATCGTTTTCCAAAAAATCCTGATACGGCTATACACGATATATATACATATTATATATATAATAATTATACTTATAAAAGTAACAAATGTAAAACATTGCCCCAGTGGTCAGCGGTACAGAGAACTAGAGAAGAAGGGATAGAAGATTGAGAGTGGATCAAAGAAAAGAACACAGAAAAGAGATACTTCTGATGCACGAGGAAGTGGCTCGCCAATCGCCATGTAGGGATGCGGCAGCCGACGGAGGTTCTAGCACCCAGGCGTCGTGGGAGGTGGCAGCCCTAGCTCGAGGCGGTGCGACGGGAGGCGACGGCCCCAGCCCGTGGCGGCGAGACGGGAGGCGACGGCCCCAGCCCGAGGCGGCACGACGGCCCCAGCTCCAAGCGGCAAGATGGTAGGCGGCGGGTGAGGAGCCATGTTGAAAAGCATGGGCCTCATAGCTCCAGATATGATGAGTGATTGTCAACGGAAGTGAAAGAGAAGATGAAGAGAAGACGAGACCTGCCGTGTCTGGGCAGCGTGTGACTCAGGTACACGAGCGGCGAGTGACTGCCGGGCAGAGGGGCTGTGGAGTCGGGCTGGCCAAATCCGAGTACATGGGCTAGGAGCGGCAGAGGATCCACTGGTCTGTTGACTGGGATTGACTCAGGTACACGGGCGTTGAGCGATTGTCGGGCTGAGGGAGCCGCGGAATCAGGTCAGCCCATTCGGGGTACCCGGTGCGAAGACGATGGACGCTTTGTTAGTTTCGGCGCAAAACTGACGACCGCTCTGAGGCGAAGTTGTAGCTACTACGAAAGCTCCGCAACAAGACAAGTTATCTTTATTTAGGATTTTACTATTTTACCTTTAGGCCCACAGTCTTTGTTAGTCGAGTCTGTAAAAAACCCTAAGGGCATTTCGGTCTTTTCCAATTTTATTTTTAGTGTCTGTGTAATTTATCCTAGGGGTAAATTTGTCTTTTTCCCTTTTGTTGGGATGCCTATAATAGGCCCCAACCCCCTACGGTTAGGGTTAACTCATTTGAAATTAAAAATATGAGTTCAATTTTTCCCCCACGTTTTTCTCCAGCCGCCGCCGCAATTTTCTTCTCCGCATCTTTTTCCTCTGGTGGTTTCTCTCAGGCGCACGCAGCAGGCGGAGAGGCTCTTTGCCGAAGGGCCAGGATCCTCGTGGTTGTGCTGCTCTGTCGTGTGGTGAAGAGGCCAGGAGATTGAGACGTGACCGGGACCTGACGCGTGGAGGCAAAGTGTGCAAGGCACTGCTTCGCGTGGAGAACTACGCGCAAGACTTTGGTTCCCGAACAACACACATGCAGCAGCATCATGACGAGGGGATTCGGTCAAGCAGCTAGGTGCAGTGCTACAAGCTGCTGAGCGTGAGACACTGTAGCGGCTGCTGATCCTGACGCTGGAGCAGCATTTTAGTCTTCTCGGCCACAGGCGCGTGCGCACGCATCAGCTAGCACGTAGTGACATGTGGCGCAGCTGCCTCGACAAATGCAGCAGCCCGGGCGGAACAGATGAGGGGAGCCAAGCACGAGGCTACTGCAGCCTCTGGTGGCGCAGGCGGCGTGCTGTCAATTTGTTGAGAACTATGCGTGTTGCTTTGAAGCTGCTGTCGTGCCGTGGGCGACAACAGAAACACGCAGTAGCATGCTAGGCATAGAACCTCTGCAGATCTGTCGCGTAGCAGAGGCGCACACCACAGGATCTCGGCGGGGAGTTCAATGGTTGTAGCTGGCGCAAGAGAGGTGACACAGAAGTAGTAAACACAGTGCAGGCATTCAGTCAAATGCACAGGAGACAAATTGTGAAACAGTAACTCTTGTTTTTCCTCAATTTTCGTGTATTAAAAATATTACTGTTGATTAATCTGTGCTTGTTTCAATAGGAAGCAAATATTTTAGTCTCAGTTTTTCTCGTGCACTGTTTTGATGATCTGAATATTCTGCAATAGATGAATTAAATCCATAGCCTGTTTATTTCCTGCATTTATTTTGTCAAGATTAAATGCACTAAAAATTGTGGTGTTTCTCACTTGTGGACTGCGTGTGTTATGTTGATGTTTTGGACATGCCTGATAGAATATTTGTGTTTTTGATGAATCATCTATAGAACTGTCAGTTGTCTTATGAGTTAACTTGATCTACCTTTAAGCATTATGTTGGTGTCTTTCCAACTAGGACACCAGTCATTTTTAGGCTAGATTATTGTCACTGTTCTTGATCTGTTTATTTCCATTGTCTATCTGGTTGAGTTGTGTTAGGTGTTGGGAGAAGGCCATTGATTCGAAAGAATTTTTTTAGGCGCTCATTCACCCCCCTCTGGTCACTACTTTTAGTCCTACAAGTGGTATCATAGCCTAGATAGGGTTTTTCCATACCTTAACCGGTTCTAACCCCAGGTAGTGATCATGACTTCCTCTGGTAAGGTCCCGTCCCTGGAAGACTCGCATGTGAGCCTATCTCAAGAGACAAAGCTCGGACATTTGGGATGTTTGTGTTCACGCTACTTTTACTGTGCTTCCTATTGCTGAGCACACTTCTCTTGAGATAGTCGCCCAGCATCAGAACAATAGCAAAGCTGTGAACATTTTATTTTCTGGTTTAGGTCTAAGTGAGTTTGAGCGCATTAGCCTTCTCGACACTACTCGAGAGATCTAGGCTACCCTCTAGGCACACCATGAGGGGACAACTCAGGTCAAGGCTAGGCTCTATCAGACTTATCAGCGTGAGTATGAAAATTTCTCACATAAGTCGGGTGAGACTGTTGAAGCCTTATTTGGTCGCTTTCAGTCGATCATTAACAAGCTTCGGGCCAACAAGGGCGATCGTGATCAGCTGGTCCCAGATAATGAACAGGCGCTCAAGGTTCTTCATACCTTGGACCCTAAGATCTGGGAGATCAAGGTATCCTCTATTGTTAAGAGCGTTTCCTATGATACCTTGATTGTCGCAGAGCTTTTCAGTAAGCTTGTTGGACCAGAAATGGCGACCAGAGGGGGGGTGAATGGGAGCTTTTTAAAAAACTTGGGCTAAAAACAGCCTTCGGTTTTAATCTGTCTACTGCGGAACAGGCTTTGAACACCAACCTTCGAAGGTCTGGTTCGGAGGTATATGACAGCTCCGAACACAGGCTTCGCAAGGAGTAAAAAGTCCGAAGCCAAGCAGACTTCGCTCCACCAACAACCCCGAAAACAACTCTGCTAAGTCAGTGCAGGCTCCGCACACAGGGTGCTTCGAGCAGGCTTCGCACTTCACCCTTCGCAAGAGTAGACTACCCTCTGAGGACTTCGACCCAATACTTAGCGACAGCAACTAGTGCTGGGCTTTGTACTGCGAAGGTCTAAACGCACACTATGAGGACTCTGCTAAGGGCTTCGACACAGGAAGCAAAATAGGGCTTCGATCAGGGCTTCGCTAGTAAGCAGCGAGGTCTAGCCTCCTGTTACACAGAGCGAACACGCACTGAAAAACACACTTCGCACAAAACACCCTTCGCCTAGACAGGCTTCGGTGCACTACAACTAGCGAGGTATGCAAACAAGCTCAAGCAGAAAGACAACACAGAAGCAGGGCTTCGCCGCTTGAACAAGGAACACAGTAAAATTGATCTCACTGGATGAATACAGAGTGGAGGCTAGTACAGGAGCTCAACAGTAAATGCTCAAAGTGTTAAATGTTACCTACCCAGCCCCCATATTTATAGCCCACAGTTCACCCAAGTGAATTGACTACATTACCCCTAGGGTTTAGAAAGGTTTTGTCTCTACAGAACTGAGGGGTACAAAAGGTAGTCTACTTTATTCTGGAGGCTTCTCTGTCAGCTTTGCAGAGGGGACAGCGTCAGCTTTTTGCAGAGCAGACAGTGTCAGCCTTTGCAGTCTTTGACCTTCCTGAAGCCCCCCTTCACACGCGAGGGGTGTGGTAGCTTCGGCGAGAAGCCTTGAGCCTGACGGCCTTCGCTTCACCGAAGATAGCCTCCGATACAGTGACGGTTTTGAGCCGAAGCCGTCAAAGCCCTTGGGCCTTTGCACCACCACCCTCAGAGTGGACCACCACGGCTTCACAACTACTCCCAGCTCGAACTCCGTCAGTCCGTGTACCGAAGCCATGCATGGTCGAAGTACCACAAGTCAACCTCGCTCCGGAGCTAGCCTCGCTCCGAAGCCTTGCTCACTCCGAAGCCCCACCTTCGGAGTACCACCCTTCGAAGTCCCTCCTTCGTCCAAGGCCTCCGCATGAAGCATTCCATGAGCACTTCATCGCAGTGTCTCTCCCCGAGCACACTCCTCGACGAGCCTAACCCGGACCATGCCTTCGATGCGCCTCGACTTCTGAGACCTTCGTCGGGTAACTTCGAATGTCTCCCTCCGGAGCACACTTCGAACACCTTGCCTCCGCAGAGGACTTGTTCCCCCAAACTCCGAAGTCACTCCATCCGGACTACCTTCGAAGTGCCTCACCTCCGAGGACTTTGTCTCGGAGTACCTTCACCCGGAGCCACGCTCCGCACTTACTGCCTTCTCCTGGCGCACCTCGACCCGAGGTCCGACCCAGACCCCTTCGCAGCCACCATGACGGAGCTTCCCGCTCCCCTAGCATCAAGCCTCTCGCTTGACCCAGGTTCACCTGCTACGAACCGTCCATCGCCTCTGAAGTCCCCTACGCACCACAGACAAACAGACAAGTGTATCCAGTACTCCGGAGACCTCTCCGGGTTAGCAACCTTCGGCACACACTCCGGTGTACCGCCCAAAGTACCGAGACCTTCTGTACGAACCCAGTCATTGTGTACTGTCAGACCCCTCCGACAGGCACACTCTGCTGCAACAGCTGCAGCAACCAAACCACCGAACCCTTCGGTGAAACGGCCTCCGAACACCTTCGGAGGTGCAACCTCCGAACCCCCTTTGGAGGTACCCTTCGAACTAGAGGGTAAAAGCCTGTCAATCACTCATCACAAATACCGAAACCAACCCTTGGTTTCTCAATCTCCCCCTTGATGAGTGCATTGACAACCAAATTCAAGTTCAAGAAAATGTAAACACTTTCAGCACACAAGTGACCATTAAAAACTCAGAAACGATCCAAATCATGTCACTTGATAAAAGTATTTTCCTCCCCCTTTTCAAAAAGAGTAAAAGCCCCTTCGGCAAATCTCCCCTTTCTCAAGATAAAAACTCCTAAAAACTTCCCCTGAGTTAATTTAACCCCTTGCAGCAGGGAACTCAAAAATTTCTCCCCCTTTGGCAATGCAAGCATCAAGGAGCATGTAAAAGATGCATTGCTTGGAAATGAGCAGAATTGCAAAGACATAAAAAGCAAAAATATGCCAACAGTAATACCAATGATCATGTGCTCAACTCAATTTAACATTCTCTAAAAACATGATGATAGCATGTGATTTTATTATTTTGGAAATAAAAGCATCACCACTCAATCATGGTAACTAGACTTAGTAAAAGCAGCGACTGCGCAAAGCTAGTCAATTTCTACTTTAGACAAACAAGTCCAGTTCAAATGGAGCATGAAAAGCAAACTTGATGATCAAGAATTTTGTTGTTCTTTTTCATAATGCCAGGGGTTATTTGTTTGTCCACCTTATACTTTCCAACCAGGCCAAGCCTAGGCATGAAAGCCATCAGAAGCTTAAGGCGGTGATTTTGGCATACACTACACTATCCCAGTTCAGACCAATGTGCAATGGTAAGCAATCTAGAATAGAGTAGTGCGACAAACAAACCCACCTGGATCTTGTCACTTGAAGCATGTAAATCATGGAGTTTTTGATTTTAACTAAGTGAACCAATTTTTAGCACTTAATGAACATCCATGAGTAAGTAGAACAATTTTTCAAGTTGCACTTTTTAGCATCCAAGGAAAAGTGTCTTGCTATCAAGCAGATAAAAGATAGCTAAAGCAGTACTGCCTATACATGCTAGATACAAGATTGAGCAGTGAGCATGATTTGAGTTTGGAAAGAAAACATCATGTACATTAATGTTTCAGATAAATTAAAAAGAGCTGAGCTGACACGATTTCATGAATTATAATCAGGCATATAAGTGCAAAAGATGTAAATGCAATTTCACACATAATGAGCATATGCAATACAATTAAAGACAGCTCCCCCTCACATAATGCCGTACGGGTGACAAATACCAAGTTCCCCACGCAAGTAGGCAAATCGAGAAGCATCGAGGGGTTTAGTGAAAATATCGGCTAGCTGGTGTTGGGTATCAACATATTGAAGTTCAATATCACCCTTCTCATTGTGATCTCTGAGAAAATGATATCGTACATCAATGTGTTTGGTTCTGGAGTGCTGAACCGGGTTGTTTGCAATACAAATGGCACTAGTGTTATCACAAAAAAGTGGAACACTCGTATAATCTAACCCGAAATCCCGCAAAGTGGAAACCATCCACAAAATCTGAGAGCAACAGCTAGCTGCAGCAACATACTCGGCCTCAGCCGTTGATTGTGCAATACTAGACTGTTTACGGGAAGACCAGCAAACCAGAGAAGTACCCAGAAAATGACAAGTACCAGAGGTACTCTTCCTATCAATCCTACAACCAGCAAAATCCGCATCGGAATAACCTCGAAGACATAAAGATGAAGATGCTGAATACCATATGCCAAATTCGAGGGTATGTTTGAGATACCTTAAAATGCGTTTTACCGCTTGGTGGTGCGAAGCTCGTGGTGAAGCCTAAAAACGAGCGCACAGACACACAGCGAAGTGTATGTCAGGCCTCGTAGCAGTCAAGTAGAGGAGGGAGCCGATCATGCTTCGGAACTCCTTCTGATCTACGGCTTCTCCATCTTCGTCAGGATCCAATGCTACAGATGTAGCCATTGGAGTGGCGAGGGGCTTTGCATCTGCCATGTCAAATTTCTTGAGCAGGTCCTTGGTGTACTTCGTCTGGTGGATGAAGGTACCTTGTTTGCTTTGCTTGATTTGCAAACCAAGGAAAAAGGTGAGTTCACCCATCATGGACATTTCAAATTCTCTGCTCATGGTATCTGCAAACTCGGCAACCAAAGCATGAGAAGAGCCACCAAAGATGATATCATCCACATAAATCTGAACTAGGAGGAAATCTTTCCCATGCTTGAGAGTAAACAGGGTTTTATCAACAGAGCCCATCAAATACCCCCGCTCAAGCAGAAAAGACTTAAGTCTATCATACCATGCCCGAGGGGCCTGCTTGAGTCCATAAAGAGCCTTATGAAGTTTAAGGACTTTATGTGGGTACTTGGGGTTTTCAAAACCAGGGGGTTGTTTTACATAAACATCTTCACCTATGAAGCCATTAAGAAAAGCACTTTTGACATCCATTTGATAGAGTTTGAATCCTCGGGATGTCGCAAAGACAAGCAAAATCCTAATGGCCTCAAGGCGAGCAACAGGTGCAAAAGTTTCAGTAAAATCAATCCCTTCTAGTTGAGAAAAACCCTGAGCTACAAGCCTAGCCTTGTTTCTAACTATAGTCCCATCCTCCCCTTGTTTGTTTTTGAAAATCCATTTTGTTCCAATGAAATGAACATTTGGTGGAGGATCAACTAAAGTCCAGACTTGGTTTCTCTCAAAATTTTCAAGTTCCTCATGCATGGTATTGATCCAATTAGAATCAGAAAGTGCATGACTAACATCTAAGGGCTAGAAAGAAGCAACAAATGCGGAATCAATGAAATGAGCATGAGAACATGTTACCCTTTGATCAAGCTCACCAATGATCTGCTCGGGAGGGTGCATCCTTTGAACATGATGTGGAGCCTCGCGGCGGGATGCAGTCTCCTCCTCAGCTTGTGCATTGGAGTGGTCCAAGATGACCGATGTCGAGGTAGTTGCTTCGGGACCTCGTGCCGAAGTGGTTGAAGCGGGGTCAACTTCGGGGGTTGATGTCGAGGGTAGTAGGGGTTCATCCTCGAACTCTCCGGGATCTTCTTCTTCGAAGATGGTCTGTTCCATGTCGTGTTCATTTGCCTGTTCAAATATAGAACTAACAGAGGGGGTTGATTCATCAAAAGTCACATCACATGACTCGATGACAGTCTTAGTTTCCAAGTTAAAAACACGATAAGAATGACCATGTGTAGTGTAACCCAAAAAGATCCCGTCAGAAGAGCGCGACTCAAATTTATCCAAATTACCACGTTTTAGGATAAAGCAACGACAGCCAAAAACTCGAAGATGTGTAACCTTGGGCTGTCTCCCAAAACGTATCTCCTAAGATGTCAAGTTTAAAATTGAGCGCAAGAAAATTCGGTTTGAGATGTAACAAGCAGTGTTCATGGCCTCAGCCCAGAATTTTCTAGGAGTCCTATGCTCATCAAGCATCGTCCTAGCCATCTCAACCAAAGTGCGGTTCTTCCTCTCAACAACACCGTTCTGTTGAGGAACACGCGGAGCAGAGAATTTATGTTCTATGCCATGCTCCATGCAAAAGTCAACAAAGAGACTGTTTTTGAACTCGGTGTCATTATCACTCCGAATGAATTTCAAAGCACCTGGGAGTTCAGTGAAAAGTCTCAAAGCCAAGCTCCGAAAGTGTGAAAACACTTCATCCTTGCTGGCAAGAAAGAAGACCCAAGAGTAGCGAAAGAAATCGTCAACAATGACTAAAACATACCACTTGCCGCCTAAAGAACTAACCCGAGAAGGACCTACAGTGTCCATGTGTAGAAGTTCTCCGGGTTGTTCAGTCATCACTGTGGTGACTGGCAAATGCGAAGCGGCAATCATTTTTCCATGTCGACAAGGAGCGCAAACTAAATTCTTCTCAAACTTGAGCTTGGGCAGTCCTCGGATCAGACCTAGGGCGCTCAGACGAGCGAGCAACTCAAAGCTCATATGCCCTAGTCTCCTATGCCACTTCCAAAGCTCAGAGGTCGAATGTGCAACAAGAAAATGAAAAGAACCAGATGACTCTGAAAAATCAGCTCCAAAAACTCTCCCAACTCTAAAGATCTTACACACCATAACGCCATCAGAATTGAGCACTTGCGAAGTATCACGATGAAATCGCACTTCGAAGCCCTCATCAAGCAACTAAGATACCGAAAGCAAATTGTATCCCAGGTTTTCAACCAAAGCAAGATCTTTGAGAGTGAAATTCGAGTTAATTCTTACCACACCTTTACCTTTCACTCTACTCCTTCGATTGTTTCCGAAGGTGATATGTTCCCTTTGCTTGGTTGTGGTGAGGCTGGAGAACCATGCTGCATCTCCGGTCATGTGGCGCGAACAACCGGAGTCCATGATCCACGTGCCCTCCAAGCCTCGATCGGTCGCCTACACATGATAAGAAAATCTCGATCGCTCAGTGCTGGGGTGAGTGAAAAAATGACGAGGCATCCAGCACTGAGTGACACGAGTAGTAGGCGCAGTAAAAGTAGACGGTCTACGCACATAATAATCTGAATGATGCAAAGTGCGAGGTCTACCTACATGCTGTGGTCGAACAACATGTCGAGGTCTCCTACTCTGACGAGGTACAAAGATACTCACCCGGGGTCTACCACCATATGGAACATGGTGAACACCTCGAGGAGCAAAACCTCTCCGAGAAGCACGAGGAGCCTCAAAAGCAGGACGATAGTAAAACTCAGACTCATGCATACCTAAAGATGGGTAATGCATGTCCTGGTAACTCATCGCCTGAGAGCGTCGCTCATCCTTGATGCGACGAAAATAGAACCCAACCAAATGACCCGCCCGCTGACAATAGGAACAATGAAAAACTTTCCTAGGGGCACTCTCATGGGTCTTAGGAGCAACTCTCACAGGCTCCTTGGGCTTCTGTTGAGTGGTTTTCTTTGGAGGGATTTTCTTGGCAGGAGGAGTGGTTTTCTTTTGTGGTCGGGTAGGCTTCTTGGATGATGGAGTGTCTAACAGAGCTCTCTCTTTCTCTAGGGTAGTGGGTGAGGTAAAAACAGTTTTGTTCTCACTATCTGAAGGAGTCCTCTCAAAACCCAAACCTAGAGCTAACCCTGCTCTGTCAGCACACATCTTGGTCTTGGCAAAGAGCAAATCCATCCTACCCTTTCCCTCAGTGCATTTGTTAACCACAGAAAGAAGGTATTCATTTTCTGACATGAGTTTCTCAGCTCGCTCTCTAACAGTGCCTAGCTGGTCCTTAAGGGTAATGCACGTGTCACAAACAGGCTGCACATCCTTAGAACTACCGGCTCTATCCAATCTAGCCTCCAAATCATGAACATGTTTATCACGTAAATTAATGCTCTCGCGCAATAAAGAACAGTTCATGCATTCAATGTTATCATGAGGTCTAGAATCCACCACAAAAAGCTGCTTCTGTGCAGTCTCAAGCTCAGAAAGAGTTTGAGCATGTACAGAACGCAACTGAGCAAGCTCACCCATGACAACAGAACAAGATTCACATTCAGCATTATTAACTTTAGACTTAAGCATGGCGTATTCAGTAGAAACAGATTCTAGCCTAAGTCTAAGGTCTTTTCTTTCTCTAGCGGCTTGCACAAGTAATCTATCCTGACCAAGAACTACTTCATTCAGCTCATCTAATTTAATTAGTAGCTGGTCAGATGATAGAGGTACCTCAGATGAGTCAAGCTCATCGCCGCTGTGATCGTTGTCGGCCATGAAGCAAAGGCCGGTGAAGTCTCGTCCCTTCTTGTCCTTCTTGTCCTCCTTCCTTGGGGACTCCTCCTCAGAGCTCGACTCCTCAGTTGAGGAAGTGTCGATGTCGCTGAGAGCAGCAACAAATGCTCTGGAAGCGGCTTTGGCTACTCTCTTAGCCACCTTGCCGCGCTTGCCCTTCACAAAAGGCTTCCTCTCCTTTTTGTGGTATTTAGGGCGCTCACTCTCATCTCTCTTCTTGAGCTTAGGGCAATTGGCCTTGATGTGAGAAGTGTCGCCACACTCAAAGCAACCACTAAAACCACTTCTCCTCTGATCCCGTCTCTCATGATGAAAGCGGGTGAACCTTCTGGCAATGAGAGCAAGCTCATCATCATCCAGAGTGTCCACTTGCTCCTTTGTGTCGGAGACCAGGGAGGACAAAGCAAAACCATCTGCAAGAATACAAGTACCAGATGTGCTTGGTTCTGCAGCGGTGCCACGACTAGTGCTAGAAACCAACGCCAATGGCTGTGGCAAAGAGCTTCTGTGCACTGCAAGAGATGCCTTGGCAATCTCTGTGGACTTCAGCTTGCTGAAGAGATCATCACAGGTCAATGTGTCATAACCTGTAGACTCCTCAATGCTGGATATCTTCACTTCCCATATGCTACGGTCAAGAGCATAGAGAAGCTTGATAGCCCTGTCATGATCATTGTAAGCAAGCGTCCCGTTGGACCGCAAGTTACTCACTGTAGCATCAAAGCGCGAAAACATGGCATCTATAGATTCACCAGGTGCCTGCACAAACAGCTGATACTGTTGATTGTATGTGGTTTGGCGCCTGGCCTTAATCTGAGTAGAGCCCTCATGAAAAATAGTGAGAGTGGTCCAAATTTCCCTAGCAGTCCTAAGGTGTTGCACCCTATCAAACTCACTTCTACTCAAGCCAATGAACAATATATTTCTTGCCTTGGAGTTGGCATTATACTGATCCTTCTCTGTTTGAGAGGTGCATGTTTCAGGGATGGAGTATTGTGAGTCCACAATCTCCCAAATTGCATTTCCTTGGCTAAGCAAGTGTGGTGATCCAGGTCACTTCATCGCCGACTGCCCCAAATGGAACAATCACAAGAAGGGCACCGACGGTGGTCCTACGACTCTGGCAAGAACGATAGATCCACCTTCACAAAGGGCAAGCCCAAGATGAAGTTCTTTCGAAAGGCCCTAAAGGACTATCAGCATGAGAACAAGAAGCGAGACAAGGCCTTCTTCGCCGAGATGGAGAGAAGCTACTCCAAGAGGTCATCGTCTTCTTCATCGTCTTCAAGCTCAAGTGATGAAGAGATCGTGATCAAGAAGGGCAAGGACAAGGATGATCCGGTGGGCCTCTACTTCACGGCCTTCGGGGACAAGCCGAAGAGCCGCTCGCACCACAACCAAAGATCCCGCAAGAGCTTCTGCTCAGTGGCTCTTGGGGATAATGGAGAGAAGGGCTCCCCCGTTAACTCCGACGATGACGACGATGAAAAGGTGTCCTCCTATGAACAAGAAGTCATTGAATTACTAGAAGAGAACCGTCAGGAGTTGAGGTATCGGGAGAAACTGCTTAGAGGGCTAAGAAGAGGATAGATGAGCTTGAGAGTGAGCTTGCCATGGCCAATGGCAGGATTGAGAGTCTATCTTCTTCCTCTTGCTTGGATGGTAGTAGTGAGTGCCCTAACTGCGAGGTGCTGTTGCGTGACCTAACGACTCTAAAGTCTAGGTACACTAAGAGGGTAGATGAGAGAGACGCTTTGGCCACTGAGTTTGAGAGCGCTCAACTGGAGCTGAAAGATGCTCATGCCACTGTCGTCGTGCCCTGTGTAGACTGCCTATCCCATCTAGCTAGTTTAGCTGAGCTGAGAGCCAAGAGTGATGAGTAGTTGGGTGAGTTGGAGAGAGTCAGAACTGAGTTGGAGCAAACTAAGCTTGAGCTTGAGACATTGTCAGTTCCACCAACTGTTTGTGAGAACTGCTTGTCCCTAAGATTGGAACTAATCAAGCTAAAAGCTGAGAAGCCTGTCCAAGTTGATAGAGAGTGTGATAGCTGCTTGTCTTAGGTGGAGGTGCTAGCTTCATTGAGAGAGGAGCTAGCTGATGCTCAGAACGAGAACTTTTACCTCTGTTAGATCCTAAGTTGGGTGAGTGCCAAAGAGCCACACCTCGACATGATGATCCAACAGTTCAAGAGGCAGGATGGGTTTGGGGTAGGTTACACCTACACCAAGGCTGACTTTGAGAGTGCCATTAGCCGTGCAGTGGAGTGGAGTAAGATGACTCCAGAGCAAAGATATCCCAAGACTCACTCCACTGAGTCTTTCCACCGAAGAAGCTTGCCTCGATCCAAAATCCCAAGCATCTCTACACTTCTCTTGACTCTCTACCTGGACCCTCTCACACCAAAAAGTCTACACCCAACACCACCAAGCCCAAGAACCCCAAGCCTCAACCACATCCCAAGAAGCCTAGCTATCACTGTGAGTTTTGTTAGAGAGATGGGCATCTTGAGGAGTTTTGCTTCAGCAAGAAGCGGGTTGAGAGAAGAGAGAGCTCAAGGTGGGCAAGAGCAGTTCTACTATCAGGGTGGTAGACAGAGAGTCCCTCGACATGGAGAGAAGCTAGAGGCCAGGCCGCGTCATTTAGGTGGTGGAAGAGGAGACGACTTTCGTGCCCGTGCTCCGGAGGGTGGTTTTCACTCCGACAGAGCTCCAGGTCATTCTGGATACAACTTTGGATCTCATTGCCGAGACTTTAGGCAGAATAGAGGACCACGCTTTGAGTCGCGTTTTGATCCAGACTCTTATGATTCCTTATGCTTTCCTTCTTTTGAGCAAATGGCTCGACAATGGTTTAGCTCCTTTACTAAACCTGGTGTCGGACCGTTTGCTCCCACTTATGACCACTAATTATGCAGGATCGAAGACTAGAGGATGTGTGGATCATGGATTCAGGATGTTCTCACCACATGATGGGGCATCGCAGATGGTTCTCCAGCCTCACTTCCTCGAGCTCCATGGAGTACATCACTTTCAGGAATAGTGGTCAAGGGAAGGTACACGGTATTGGCTCGATTCGGATCTCTGATCATTTCTCTTTGAAGAATGTTGCTTTGGTTGGAAACTTGAATATTAATTTGATCTCTGTTTCGTAACTTCTTGGGGATGGTTTAGAGTTTCACTTTAAGAAGGGCATGTCTTATGTTGTTGATTCTAGAGGATCTTTGGTTTGACAGATCTTACCATTCGGTAAGGTTTTTCGGATTGATTTCTCTAGTTCTTTTGGCCCTTCTCACTATTTGATTGTTGGATCCTCCTCTGAGCTCTGGAAGTGGCATAGGAGGTTAGGTTATTTGAGCTTCGATCTGCTAGTCAGATTGAGCTCTATGGACCTTATTCGAGGATTGCCCAAACTTAAGATGGAGAAGGATCTAGTTTGTCATCCCTGTTATCATGGGAAAATGGTTGCCGCTTCTCATGCACCTGTGACTCAGGTGATGACTTCGTACCGCCCAGGAGAGCTATTACACATGGATACTGTTGGTCCAGCTCAGGTACGCTTAGTCGGTGGGAAGTGGTACGCGCTTGTGATAGTTGATGACTGTTGGCGCAAAAGTTGCGCCAGCAGGTTCTCTGAGATCAAGAACGAACAAACAGAGGGTTTGTGCTTCAGGGCTGCCTCGAACCTCAGAGTAGGATAATAGCTCGAGCAGTCCGGACGTGTGTATTGAATAATTTGTACCGGGGGATCCCTCTTTAGAGGGTACAGAGGGGGGTATTTATAGGTAAAAATGCACAAGGAAAAGACCTAATTACCCCTAACTTACAACCGACATAGTGGAAACTATTAGGTGCCAGGAACAAGGTTATAGAAGGCAAAACACTATAAGGTAGATAGATAAGCCAAACGTCTTATCACTCTCGTCCTTCGGCTTCGGGGCCTTTGCCTTCTGTTCGGAGGGTCATCATGGCTTCACATCACTGCACCCTTTGGCTTAGCGCCTCTACCTCTGAATGTCTGCTCCCTAGCTTCGGAGCTCTTCTCACTTATGGAGTATTAACCTTTAAGTCCTGGAAATGGAGTAATTTCCCCCAACAGTAGCCCCTCGAATACGGCTCTCTGCAGTTAACCTGTTTAGAAAGAAGGCAGTATACGGAAGGAACATTTCTATTTTCTGAGACTTTAAAGGGAATTCGGATATGTTACAACTAAACAGAGGACTTCGAACTCAAAACATTCAAGCCTCTCCCTTCGGGTTCCTATGCAATGGGAACATGCATTGGAAAGAGAACGGTTTCGGAGCGCAAACGTCGTGAAGAGTCATTTGATTATAGCCGTTACGTCTCAAGTAACCGTTACACTCTGTCAAAGGTAACAGTCGATTTTTACGGCGGTTGCTAGCCATTTCAGCTGATGGACCTACCTGTCAGCGATAGAAGCCGAACCTATAGTGCGAAAGCAATCGAAGAGTGGCGCTAAACGAGCGGTTATAAAAGGGAAAACAAGGATTCAACCGAGACTTTTTACCGCATCCAGTACTTCGCGATTCACTTTCTCCAATTTCTTCAACTTCTTGAGCATCCGAACGAAATGGCGAGAACTAGCCACACCACTCCAGCAGCAGCCAGCACCCTAGCGTAGAGGCAGGCGTGGGCGGCCTCGGCAGTAGCAGCAATGGCGGGGACTTCAGGCGGCGCTTGGCCCAAGAATCCTCGGGAGCTCCACCCGCCTTCCAAGAAGAAGATCGCCCAAAGCTTCCTCATCGGCCAATCCGTGAGCACCGCCGAATCCATTGAAGAAGCCGTGGACGGAAAGCTGGGCGCTGGATTGAGGACTCGGGTCCCCGGGCCAGAATCAACTCCAAGGCCGCGAAGCGGGGAGGTGGTGGTCTTCGAGGCGTTCTTCGAAGCAGGCTTGGGGCTTCCAGCCGTGGACTTCTTGGCGGAGGTACTGGACCTGTTCCACATAACCTTACCTCAACTGTCTCCCAACGCCATCGCACGCGTAGCCGTCTTCGAGTGGGCGCTCCGGGCGGAGGGATGCGAGGGACGCTTCGAAGTCTTCGCCGCGACCCACGAAGCCATATGCCAACCAAAGCCATAGGACGGGCCTGGGGATTATAAGGTGACCATAGCCTTCGGCAGCGTCAATTTCCAGCTGCGGAGGGAGCATGCCCTTCATTTCCCTGCAAAAGCCATTAATGACAGGTGGTACACCAATTGGATACTTCGGTGGTTTTACGCCGAAGTCAGAGAGGACTCCCCCCTCGTAGGTCCTCTCCAGGAGATTTGGTTCTGGAAGGAGGCAGAAATCTCCCCGAACCCTAGCCTGCTCTCGACGAGGCTAGGGCTGCTCACTTCGGTGGCTCGCCGCATGAGTATGCGCGATCTAGCCGAAGAGTTTATCGCCCTTCGGATCCCTCCCCTCGGAGCTGACTGGCCGATCGCGTTTCAACAGGCCTCAGAGGGGGATCTCCGAAACTTAGGTAAGACTCTATTCCCTGCAGCATCATATTAGATGAAGGAAACAACTATATTCACAATTTCATACCTTTTTCTTTCAGCGGCTCCTCTGGCATTGGCTCCGGAGGACATAGTTCGGGCCACCGAACGAGTTGTCGGAGCCCCTTCGGTGACCGAGAAGCAAAAGAGGCTAGAGCTGGTGGGACGCTGGGAGCGATCCAACAGAGTGTGGGGAGCTCTCGGGATGGAGCCCCCCCTCTTCCTGACTTCGCCTCGACCGGAGCGGCTGCTCGCAAAAGGAAGGTCACTGCCGAACCATCCAAGAAAGCCAGCACGCAGCCGCCCAAGAAGAAGAAAGTAGCGAAGCCCCCTTCGCGGTTGACGCCTGCCTCATCTACTTCATCGCCGGGCGCTCAGGGCTCAGCCTCCGAAGAGGTAGAGGACTCCGACGCTCAGACAGCGTCGGCCTTCGAGGCCTATCTCTTGGATGATGACGAAGACCTAGGGGAGGTCCCCCCTTGTACCTCCATTAGGGATGTAGTAAGTGTAACCCCGATGGTTCCCCCTGCGCCCATCGTCGTACAAGTGGAGTCGGGCTCCGCCACTCCCAACTCGCCCACACAAGAGGTGGTTACGGCGGAAATCGCGGCTCTGGCAGTAAATGCGGAGGAAAGGGCCTCGGGAGATGACTTCGCCGACATCCTTCAGATGTACGAAGTCCTGGAGGATCCAGCGATCCTACCCCACGAGGCTACCGAAGGTACTCCCCAAAGCTCCCTTCTTTGACCAATACCTGCAAACCATTCTTGGAAGTATGCTTACTAGCTTTGTTAACCGAATAGGTACCTCTAAGGGTATCGATGCTCCGGCGGCGCCCGAAGCTCTTGCATCTTCGGAGGCCGCTGCTCGAGTGGATCCCCCTGCACCTTCGGACGCTCCAAGCTTGATGGCGGAGAATGCGCCTGTCGGAGCGGAGGCTGCGCCTGTCGGAGCGGAGGATGCGCCCGTCAGGACAGACTTAGCGATGGAGGTCGCCCCTACAGTGGCGGCTCCGGCTGTCGAAGTTGCCCCTGCTGCAGTGGCTCTGGTTGAAGGGATAGCTACCGATGACCAGGGTATTCCTGCCTCGCCCTTCTTGCCTTCTTTCGTGCCAGGGAGAGGCAAAAGTATATCTATCCTCGGCCTTCTTTCTGGCCATGCCGCAACCTCCGTCGGTAGTTCGGAGGATGAGGCCGCAGCAGATGACCTTCAAGCCTTATCTTGGGTTCCTCTACTGGCTCCGTTCTTGGAGCATCGGGAGGGCCTCCGAAGACTCATGGAGCCCCTGGCAGAGAGAAGCCAGGATATCGCCAATTCGGACTTGGTCTTCGTCTTGAGTGAGGCTAGGGCTCTGGCACTCAACTCAGCCCTCAAAAGGGATGCCCTTCAGGTATGGAAAAAACACCATAGCTGCTTCGCATTAGTGATCATAAATACTCTGGTACTTACTTGTTCATTTTGCAGCAATTTGTCCTTGCTAGAGCGGCGACGACTTCTAATGAGGTCGAGGTTAATCGACTCCAAAGGAAGGTTACCACCCTCCAGATGGCCCTTAACGACTCCCACGAGAGATTTCTCAGGCTGGAGGAAGAAACCCTAGAGGAACGGAGGGCTAGGGCTGCGTCAGACGAAGCCCTCCGGACAGCGCAACAAGACCGCGACGCGCTTCGCTCCTCTGCCCAAGAGGCCGAAGCTGAGCGCCTCGTCCTTCGGGCGGAAGTTGAAAGGCTCCGCCAAGCGGCTGCTGCTTCGAGTGCACAGTTGGTGGAGCTCCAGGGGGCCCTTAACCAGTTAATGGCCAGAAGAGCTCTTTAATGCTCCAGGTGGCCGAAGTGTCTGCGACTGCTGCAGGGCTGGAAACAGCGGAGAAGATGAACTCCATCATGGCGGAACGTACCTTGAAGGCCCTTCAGGTTACCTTGGAGTACTTCGGCACTATGTGCCCTTCGTCTTCTGCCGCAACCCTCGAGCCCCTCGACCGGAAGTTGACGAGGATCCAAGTGGCTTCGTCGCTGATGATGAACTCCGGCATTCGGTACGGAGAGATCTCCGTGCAGTGCGCCGACATCAGGGTTCTTCGTCACCTCGAGTCTCTTCAGATTCCCCTCGGCCCAGTCGGGGGTTCGACCCCTGGAAGCTTCGCATCCGACGACTTGCTGCGGCCATCTTCAGAGGTAGCCTTGGCCTGGGAAGCCTTCCGGTCAACCTGGAAGGTGGACCACAAGGTCGTAGCTAAAGCTTGGATTGACGAAGCCCGCCGGCAGAAGCGGGCGCAAACAAAGCCACCGCTTCCTGCTTTGCCAGCCCCTGCCATTCCTGCTCCTCCAACCGACCCGCAGGTCTAGCTTCTTAGGGTTATTATGTATACGAAGTCTTGTAAAGCCCTTTTTATTAATGGAAAAGTTATAAACAAGAAACTTGTCTTGGGTGTTCTGTTCTTTTTTAGGTTTTTCCATGCCCTTCGAGCCCTGACATCGAACTATTGGAAATTACCGATGAGCTCCGAAAGGAGTGGGCAAACCTTGAGGGCTTAAGGCCTTACCGCCGCTCTCGCTTCTCTGTTCCTCGTGGAGATGGAGGGGAGATAACCCTTGAAGTTTGCCAAGATGTCTTAGCTTATATTAAAGAGGAAAAAGCGGAGGGATCTTCGTCTTCTGAACCTATGGACTGGTCCGACTCAAAGTACCGGCCCGAAGACCCTGCGGAAGCTGACTCCAAAAGGCTCTTGACATGGGCAGAGCTTCAAGAAGAGCGAAAGAAACTACGAGCCTCCAAGAAAAAGAGAAGCGTTCAAACAAAGAGGGCCAAGCCGACAGCTTCGAGCTCCGAAGGACGGGCTAGCTCTAGAGGCCCACAGGGTCTTAGATTTTTCCTAGGCTTGGATCAAAACTTTTCTTGATGTAAAAGTATAATGATTTAATGTGAAATGCTTCGAAAGTATGTTGTGTGATTCCTATCCTCCGACCCCCCTTGTGGGTGGTGGAGCCTTTACTATAGAAAAGGGTTCGCCAAGCACAATGATGCTCTGAACAACCGGATGCTTCGAATTTACACTTATCATTTGTACTTTGGTACCACTACTTCGCGGCTCTGTCCTCTTTTTTTTATCTCCTTTTTTTGTTACGAATCTTGACAAAGCCGGAGCATGAAATCCACAGTTTGGCCACCTTTAGCTCTTGTACAGATAGTTCGCGCCCGAAGGACTAAAATCTGTGTGCTTTTAAAGTCCTTAGACTCTTCTACGAATCCTAACAAGCCGGAGCCTGGAATTCGTAGGGTGGCCACCTTCGGCTCTTTTATAGATACTTCGTACCCGGAGGCCGAAAGTCTGTTTCTTTTTAAAGTCCTTAGACTCTTCTACGGATCCTAACAAGCCGGAGCCTGGAATCCGTAGGGTGGCCACCATCGGCTCTTTTACAGATACTTCATACCCGGGGGCCGAAAGTCTGTTTCTTTTTAAAGTCCTTAGACTCTTCTACGGATCCTAACAAGCCGGAGCCTGGAATCCGTAGGGTGGCCACCTTCGGCTCTTTTACAGATACTTTGTACCCGGGGGCCGAAAGTCTGTTTCTTTTTAAAGTCCTTAGACTCTTCTACGGATCCTAACAAGCTGGAGCCTGGAATCCGTAGGGTGGCAACGGAGCCTCTGAACCGATGGTTCGAAGGCAGCTGCCTGGGTCTTGGGAAAAATGCTTGGCTCTACAAGCATCTCTGTCCTCCCGATGCGTCCATCAGGAGTAAGGGATATTCGAAGAGCAAACAAAATTCAACCCTTATCTTTATTCATAGAAAGGAAAGTTTTACAAGTGATTACAAGGGGTCCCTAAGCAAAATAACGCTTAAGGTGCTCCGCATGCCATCCATGCTTCAACTCTTCCCCTTCTAAATTGGCTAATTTAAACGATCCGGGACGTCCTAAGCGTAAGATAACATATGGTCCTTCCCATTTGTTTCCTAGCTTCCCAGGAGCTATTACACTTCGCAACACTAGATGACCAGTCTTTAACTCATTTAGCTTTATCTTCGAGTCATACCATGTCTTTGTGTGGTCCTGGTACTTAGTCAGGTTGGCGACAGCTCGAAGCCTTGTTTCTTCTGACAAATCCAGCGAAGTGCTCCTGTCAGCTTCGCCTCCAGGTTGAACTACGCGAAGCGATCCACCTCTGAGCTCCGTAGGAGTCATGGCCTCATCTCCGAATAGCAATCTAAATGGGGTGAAACCTGTGGACCTGGTTTGAGTGGTTCGAATGGACCACAAGATTTTAGGGAGCTCTTCGACCCACAGCCCCTTGGCCAATCCAACGATTCGGCGATTCAGCCCGGAGAGGATGTTCCTGTTGGCTCGCTCAACAGCTCCGTTGGACTGTGGATGTCGCACCGCAGCGAAGCACAGCTTAATGCCCAGATCTTCACAAAATGTTTGGAAGGTGTCAGCTTCGAACTGGGTTCCATTATCCACCATCAACTCTCTTGGAACTCCAAACCTACATATAATGTTCCGCCAGAAAATTTTTGCACATTCCTTGAGCTGATAGTTGTTAATGGCTCCGCTTCAACCCATTTTAAGAAATACTCGATTGCTACTACCGCAAACTTCAAGCCGCCTTTTGCCATTAGGAAAGGGCCTATGAGGTCCATGCCCCATCTAGCCATTGTCCATACTGGGGCAATAACTTGAAGCTGAGATGGCGGGCGATGGCTCCGTCTGCCCATCCACTAGCAGCCTTGGCATGTTCGAACCAGTTCCTCCACATCTCTTACTATAGTTGGCCAATAAAACCCCTGCCGAAGCGTCTTGCCCGCTAGCGCACGAGGGGCTAAATGACCTCCACACAAGCCTTCGTGGATGTCATGAAGTATGTCTTGACCTTCGGGCGGTGAAATGCATCGAAGTAGAGGTGAACACACTCCAGCTTTGTATAACACTCCATCAATAAACTTGTAATTTCGAGCTCTTGCTTGCAACCTTCGGGCTTCTGGACCTTCGAGAGGGTCCATGCTACTTTGCAACATGTTCATAATCGGAGCCCGCCAATCTGTAGTCGGAATGCACAGTACCTCCGAAGGGGGTAATTGAACAGCCGCTGGCCGCGCTAGTTCTTCGTAGAAAGCACCCTCCGGGAGGTCCACCGCCCCTGCTGCAACCTTTGCAAGAATATCTGCAAGTTGATTCTCTGCACGAGGGATACTTCGAACTGTAAATCCTCTGAATGCTGCTTCGGCCTTGCGGATTTCTTCAAGGTATTGTGCTAGATGTGGATTCTTTGCTTGAAAACTTTTATCAACATGCCCTGCGACGACTTGGGAATCTGTCTTAATCACTATTCTTGCAGCTCCGAGCGCTTTAGCCTTTCGGAGGCCTAGCAAGATTTCTTCATACTCGGCGATGTTATTAGTGGTTCTGAAATTGAGCCTCGCAGAATACATGGCCTTCTACCCCGATGGTGATATGATGATGGCCCCTGCTCCGGCACCGGAGGCTTAATAAGCTCCGTCAGAAAATATTGTCCAAAAACCTTCGGAGGGTTCTTCCGGGGCCCAAATAGAAGATGGAGTCCACTCTGCTACGAAATTGGCTATGATTTGAGATTTAATAGTTGTTCTTGCCGTGAAGGAGATTCCGAAGGGTGCTAGCTCGACCGCCCATTTTCCAATCCTGCCCGTAGAATCTTTGTTTCGGAGCATATCTCCAAGAGGATACGATGTAGGGACGATCAGGTTATGTGCTAAGAAATAATGCCTTAGCTTTCGCGAGGCCATTACTAGGGCATAAGCAAACTTATCGAGCTCGGAGTATCTGACTTTTGCCCAAGATAATGCCTCCGACACAAAATAAACTGGGTTCTCGACTAGCTTTTCTTTAAGCTTAACTTCCCAGACCAATATTGCGCTCACCGCTGAACTTGTTGCTGCGAGATAAAGGAGCAGTGTTTCCTCTGGAATGGGAACAATCAAAATTGATAATCTTCCGAGGTATGCCTTTATATCATGGAAGCTCTTCTGGCACTCCGGTGTCCACTGAAAGCTTTCAGACCCCTTTAGTGCTTTGAAAATTGGGAGGCTCCGCTATGCTGACCTGGCCAGGAACCTGCTAAGTGCTGCGAGCCTTCCTGCTAGCTTCTGAACTTGCTTCAAATTCTCCGGTGGAGCCATCCTTTGTAGTGCGCTTATCTGTGTTGGGCTAGCTTCGATTCCCCTGCTCGAAACTAAGTACCCTAGCAGCTTTCCTGCTTGTGCCCCGAATATACATTTTTCCGGATTGAGGCGTACTCCACATGCTCGGAGGCTCTCAAATGTTTCAGCTAGGTCTAGGCTATGCTGGTGCTTTTGAGCACTTTTTATTACAATATCATCCATATAGGCCTCGACATTTCGGCCTATCTGATGACCTAGAGCCTTAGCTATTAAACGAGAAAAGGTGGCTCCGGCATTCCGCAAACCAAAAGGCATTCTTACATAACAAAATACTCCGGAAGGAGTTATAAAGCTTGTCTTGGCTTCGTCTTCCCGTTTCAGCCATACTTGATGATATCCGGAATAAGCGTCGAGGAAACTTAGCAATTCAGAGCCGGCTGTGGAATCTACTAGCTAATCTATTCAGGGCATCGGGTAGGGGTCTCGCGGGCATGCTTTATTTAATGAAGTGAAGTCAATACACATGCGCCATTTGTTCGAATCCTTCTTCCTTACAAAAACAGGGTTAGCCAACCACTCGGTATGGGCTACTTCCCTGATAATGCCAGCTTTTAATAATTTTTTTACTTCTGCTTTAGCGAGGCTTGCTCTTTCTGCTGACAGCTTGCGGAGCCCCTGGCGCACTGGCTTGGCCTTCGGGTTGATGAGCAGACTATGCTCGATGATGCTTCGATCGACCCCGGTGATGTCTTCGTCGGTACAAGCAAAGACATCCAGATTTCGCCTGACGACTTCTTCTAACGAAGTAGCTATCTCCGGGGATAGCCCTCTGCCGAACTTCAATGGATACTATTTGCCATCTTTTGAAATTATTCTTGTTTCGATATCACCTTCCGGGCTTAGCTTGAGCGAGGATCCCTTCGAAGGGTTCGAGGTCTCCGGCACTTCTTTGATGCTTTCCGCCACATTATGCACTTGCCGGGGGTCCAGCGGCTGCCCATGGCCATACTCCGTCCTCCGGGCTTCAGCTTGGTCTCCTGAAATAGTAAGCACTCCACCTTGCGTGGGCATTTTGAGACAAAGGTAATTATGGTGCGCTATAGCCCCGAACTAGTTCAACATCCCTCGGCCGAAGATTGCATTGTAAGCATATGGAGCGTCGACGATGTCGAAGATCACCTCTTCTACCCTGGCCAGAGGCCCCTCTCCGAAGGCAACCTCGAGGCCTATCTGGCCGAGGGCATCGAGAGGCGGTCCTGAGAACCCTTGAAGTGGTCGGGCTGCTGGAAGTAGATGCTTCTGAGGTATGCACATCTGATCGAAGGCCTGGACAAAGAGTATGTTTGCGGAGCTCCCACCATCTACTAGGATCCTTCGGACCTCCACTCCTGCTATATCAGCAGAAATGACCAATGGGTCAGCATGGGGGAACTTCACCCCCGCAGCATCACTGGCGGTAAATGAGATGGGTACGTGGGACCACTCTAGCATCCCTTCGGCGGAACTCGAGGTCCGAATGTGCCCGACCTCGCGGACGTACTCGCGCCGCTGCCTCTTGGACATGCTTTCGAGGGTCCCCCCTCCAGAGATGGGCAGGACCACTCTCTTGCCGCGGTCTTGCGGGTCTTCCTGCTTTGGTGGTGGCATAATGTTGGCCACCGGTAGCCGCATGGGGGCTTCCTGCATATATTTTGTCAAGATTAAATGCACTAAAAACTGTGGTGTTTCTCACTTGTGGACTGCCTGTGTTATGTGGATGTTTTGGACATGCCTAATATAATATTTGTGTTTTTGATGAATCATCTATAGAACTGTCAGTTGTCCTATGAGTTAACTTGATCGTCCTTTAAGCATTGTGTTGGTGTCTTTCCAACTAGGACACCGGTCATTTTTTGGCTAGATTATTGTCACTGTTCTTGATCTGTTTATTTCCGCTATCTATCTGGTTGAGGTACGTTGGGTGTTGGGAGAAGGCCATTGATTCGAAAGAATTTTTTTCGGCACCCATTCACCCCCCTCTGGTCGCTACTTTCGGTCCTACAGCGGGGAGGAGCAAATGGATTTGGCATGCGATTTGGCAAGACAAGTACGATCGAAACCGTATCCAGGAAGAATCTGATACATATCTGAATTTTTTGATTTATTTGAAAATACAAAAATAGCCGGATACGTATCGGATACGTATCCATGTATATTCGATACGTATCCGTACCTGATATGGTATCTGACACAGGTACATCCATTTTAAGCTGTATCCATGCTACGCAGGTTGCAATCATTCCCAGGATGATTATTTAGATTGTTACAGGGATCTTGTGTTAATTGGCAAGGTTAGTTTGTGTGCCCATCGTACTAAGCTTAATGAGTATAGTCCTGCCCATTAGCCCATGTGTTGTTCTTGTTATTTTAGTCCCTGAGAAAGATGGTAGTTGGCGTATGTGAGTTGATTGTAGAGCCATCAATAATATTACAATAAAGTATCGTCATCCTATTCCTAGGTTAGATGATATGCTTGATGAGTTCAGTGGGTCTATCATTTTCTCAAAGATTGACTTGCGTAGTGGATACCACCAAATTAGAATGAAATTAGGAGATGAATGGAAAACAACTTTCAAAACTAAGTTCGGTTTATATGAGTGTTTAGTCATGCCTTTTGGGTTAACTAATGCACCTAGCACTTTCATGCGTTTAATGAATGAAGTATTGAGAGTATTTATTGGCAAATTTGTGGTGGTTTACTTTGATGATATCTTGATATATAGCAGGTCTATTGATGAACATTTGAATCATTTGTGTACTATTTTTAATGCTTTGAGAGATGCACGCTTGTTCGGTAATCATGAAAAATGTACTTTTTGCATGAATCGAGTCTCTTTTCTTGGCTATGTTGTTACTCCACAGGGTATTGAGGTAGATGAAGCGAAAATTGAAGCCATCATGAGCTGGCCAACACCTCAAACCATCACGTAAGTGAGAAGTTTTCATGGACTTGCTGGTTTTTATCGACGGTTTGTGAAGAATTTCAGCACCATTGCTGCTCCACTCAATGAGTTGACAAAGAAGGGAGCTTCATTCACATGGGGTCCAGCACAAGAACAACATGCTTAAGGAGAAACTTACACATGCCCCTCTACTCCAACTTCCTGGCATTGGTAAGACATTTGAGCTCGAATGCGATGCTAGTGGGATTGGGATAGGTGGAGTTCTCATACAAGAAGGTAAACATGTTGCTTACTTTAGTGAAAAATTGCATGGACCTAATCTGAATTATTCTACTTATGATAAGGAGTTGTATGCTTTAGTTCGGGTGTTAGAGACTTGTGTGAAACCAAGTGAGGTCGCACTTTGGTTTTTGTCTGTATGATGAGTGATTGACAAGGATGAGTGATCTGGAGTGATGAGTGAGTGAGTTGTGGCTTGATTACATCAATGGGATCGATGTGTGGATATGGATTACGCTGAAGGGATCAGTGTGCATTGCGTCTCTTGTTTTGGCTTGTCTCATGTGTGTAGGGTGGAGATGTGTGAAATCAAGTGAGGTCACACTGTGGTTTCTGTCTTTATGTTGAGTGATTGACAAGGTTGAGCGATTAAGGTTGTCGAGTGAAGTTGGAGATGATCTTAGGAGTGCACGAGGAGATAGAGCAAGACATGGATGGACGGATGGTTGAGACAGCATGACGATCAAGTCAGTGAAAGGGAGGTCAGTGCATGTGATCAGGCGTCTCGAGGTGATCGAGAGTGGGAGAGACTTGCTAGCGGTCGAGTTCGCAGATTGACGTCACATGTCGGCGATCGAGGAGGCTTTGTCAGTTTTTGCTGAAAACCGTCTAATCTCTAAATGTTTTTAAATTCCAATAATTAGAAGTTTATTTTCGTTTAGTAATTTTGATTAAGTGTAAACTTTTAGTATTTTTCGGAATTATCAAAATTCTGAAAATATATTAAAAGTATAGGTTTAAGTGTTGTAATAAATTAGGTATATTCTTTGTCTATTTTTCTGGATTTTAATTTTGAAAAATACCAAAGTGTATTTCAGGTTTAATTAATTTTAAATATTAAGTTATAATTAAATCCTAGGGGTATTTTGGGGTTTTTCTTTGTGGCCTAGGGTTGGTGTGATTTTTGTGGCTGTCATTAGACTCTTTGAGCTGAATATTTTGAATATTTTGGGGATACCAACCACAATTTCTATTTTGTTTTAGCCTTTTTGATATTTTTAATTCCGTGCTTAGTGTTCATCATTCGGATAAAACAAAAACAGTATCGAGGAGCTTCCAGCACTGGTACTGTTCATCTTTTTCAGATTCACTTTTGGAGTTGAGTTTTAAACTGTTTTAATGCTGTTTTTGAACCTGAGTTCTTCACGACTTTTGTTGTACAAGTTTCCAGGGTTCCATTTTTGAAGTTTGCAAAAGTTTTTACCACTGCTGCATAAATTTTTCTGTCCAACAACGTGCTTAAACAGTTCTGGAAACTTCTGATTTTTGCTGATTGAGTTCTGTCTTTAGTCTAGATTCAATCTTTGGGGCAAGTTTTGATCTATATTGGTACTGTTTTTGGACATGAGTTCTACATAACTTTTGTTGTCCATGTTTCAAGGGTTCCATGTTTGAAATTTTCAAAACGTTTTTACCAATGCTGCATATATTTTCTTGTCCAACAAAGTGCCTAAAATGTTCTGAAAACTGCTGATTTCTACGAAGTTCTGTTTTCACTCTAGATTCAATCTTTGAGTCGATTTTTTATCTGTTTGTATTCTTTTTTTTGACCTGCACTCTACATAACTCTTGTTGTCCAAGTTTCAAGGGTTCCATGTTTTAAATTTGCAAAGGTTTTTTACCACTGCTGCATATATTTTCTTGTCCAACAAAGTGCCTAAAATGTTCTGAAAACTGCTAATTTCTGCCAAGTTGTGTTTTGTTTTCAGTCTGGATTCAATCTTTGAGTCGATTTTTGATCTGTTTTGGTTCTGTTTTTGGACCTGAGTTCTACATAACTCTTATTTTCCAAGTTACAATCGTTCCATGTTTGAAGTTTGCAAAAGGTTCTAAACAGATCTACATATAGTTTTTAGCTCATCTATATGCAATAAAAAATCTAGAAGGTGGTCATTTGCTGAAAATCTTGAAGGCTGAAAGTTGAATCTAGAAACATTTTTCTCCCTTCTTTTTCTTTCCCAGCTTGCCGATCATGTGCTGCCGTATGCAGTGATGGTTTTTGCCATTAACAACTGTATGTACTGCCGAGCACATGTTCAACCAAGCTCATTCTGAAATTGTTTTTTATAAATCTTTTGTATGGAACAGAAAAAGTTTCAGAGCAATTTTTAAAGTACAGTCTTTGTGTGTGCAAATTCAATGCTAGTGATCCCTCAATCTATCATTTGACATAATATCAGATAGCAGGGTGATAGCATATTTTTTTATTAGAGTCTTTACTACATCTGCTTCCTCTTGTTCATTTAGAGGTGCATTGGGTGATTTGAAAAGGCCATGATATTTGCAAGAATTTATCGAGGCGCCTATTCACCCCCCTCTTGTCGCCATTCCGATCCCAGAATTGGTATCAGAGCTGGTAAGATCACCAGTTAACCTTACCAGTTTGTTATCCTTGTGGCGATATGGACAAAACCATGAAGATTCTAGTGTTTGATGGTCGAGACTTTGCTTATTGGAAGGTGCACATGGAGGCTTATCTACTAAGCCAAGGAAGTGCAATTTGGGACATTGTTGATTCCCAATATGTGATTCTTGAAACTCGCTCTTTAGAGACTGAGAAGTTATAGTACGACTGTAATAGCAAAGCAAAAAACATATTGTTCATCAGTCTGAGTCGTAATGAGTTTCACAGGGTCCAGCACCTACGAACTACACGAGAAATTTGGACTACTTTGAAAACATTTCATGAGGGCACTTCTCAGATTAAGGCTAGGAGGCAAAGCACATATAATCAAGAATATCAAATGTTTGTGTAAGGCCCTAGCGAATCTATAGATGCCATGTTTGCTCGATTTAATTGGATTGTGAGCAATTTGCACTCCACTGGGACTTTATTTTATTCAGACCATGATAGGGCTATCAAACTTCTCTATGCTCTTGATCGTAGCATATGGGAGGTGAAGATCTATAGTATTGAAGAGTCGACAAGCTTTAACACTTTGACTTGCGACAAACTCTTAAGTAAGCTTAAGTACACTGAGATTGCCAAGGCGTCTCGTCCAGGATTTGGAAACTCTTTGTTGCCTTCTATTTATTTAGTTTCCGGTCCTAGTAGTGGTACCTCATATGGAGGGAGTCTTTCTAGTGGTTTTGAAGTTTGTGCTTAATTTGGTGGTTTTGACTTGTCCTCTTTGGTCTCTGTCACAAAAGAATAGGTGGACACTCTAGATGATGAGGAGCTAGGTCTCATTGTCAAGAAGTTCACAAGATAGACGAGATTAGAGGAAAGGAGGGTCTCATGGTTGTTTTGAATGTGGAGATACTTCTCACATAAAAGAAAATTAACCTAAACTAAAAATAAAAATGAGCACAAATAACAGAAGTGGAACAAGAAACCCTTCTTTAAGGGGAAGTGCGGCAAAGTGGCCAAAAGAGTAGGCAGAGCATTTGTAGCCACCCTGAGCGACATCGACAGTACATCAAGTGAGGAGCCAAGCTTTGATGAAGAAGAGCCTACCAAGAAAGGAGAAAAGAAGGAGAAGAAGAGAATGGACTTCACAGGCCTTTGCTTCATGACTGACAGCATCCACAGTAGCGACGAGCTTGACACATCTGAGGAATATCTATCCCGTGATCAGCTTCTTGTTCAGATTGATGAATTACATGATGTTGTTTTTTCTCACGATAGATTACTTAAACTTGTTAAAGAACGAAAAGAACTAAAACTCATACTTGAATCTTTATCCACCGAAATTGCGATCTTAAAATCTAAGTCTAATAATGTTGAATGTGAGTCATGTCTTATTGTTATGAATGAACTTGCTCAGCTGCGTTTTACACATGCTCAAACTATAGAAAACGTGAAATTACTAAAAAGCAGCTTTTGAAGGTGGAGTCTAGTCCTGTTGTCATCAATGAATACATGAACTGTCCTTTACTTGTTGAGAGCATTAATTTGAAGGATAGGCATGTTGATGAACTTAAGGCTAGATTGGAGAGTGTTGAGTGTTCTAAGGATGTGCAGCCAGCGTGTTCCACCTGCATCACCCTTAAGGACCAACTCAGCTTTGCTAGAGAGCAAGTTGGAAAACTAAAATATGAAAATGATTATCTTCTCTCCGTGGTTGAAAAATGCAATGAAGGAAATGGTAGGATTGATTTGCTTTTGGCTAAAACAAAAATGTGTGCTGACCGGGCAGGGTTAGCTCTAGGATTGGGCTATGAGAGAACTACTCCAAATACTCCGACCGAAACAGTGTTCACTCCACCCACTACCCTTGAGAAAGAAAGAGCCTAGTTAGACACCACACAAAAAGCCGAGAATCCTATTCAACCTACTAAGAAAGCTCTTTGTCCACCAAAGGAAACTCCTTAGCAAAAACCCAAAAGATTGTGAGATTTGCGCCTGAGACCCATGCTCACACACCCAAGAGAGTATATCACTGCTCCTACTGTCATCGGGTGGGTCATTTGGTTGGGTTTTATTTCGTCGTATCAAGGAAGAACGACGTTCTTTTACGATGAGCTTTCAGGACATGCATTACTCATCTTTTTGTATGCATGAGTCTGATTTTCACTCTTATCCTGATTTTGAGGCTCCCCATGGTCCCATGAGAGATTTTGTCTGTCGTGGTGTACACCATGCATCATATGGTGCTAGATCGCGTGTAAGAGGCTTTGATTCCTGATAGTTTAGGAGACCTCATCGTTTTCCAGGCTCGCGCTTTGGAGGTAGATCACACACTTTTTATCATGACTCATACCCTATGCATGATCAGTCTATTGTTTACCTAGTTCGCAAATTTTACAATGCTGGATTCCTAAACATTTTTTCACTCACCCCAACAGTGAGCATTCAAGATCTTCTAGCATGTTTTGAGAGGGAGTTGTATAGCACTGCATGAGCTTTTGTTATATGATTAATTGCTTTTACAAGTGCATGCTTTATTATGCCTTTGAAGTATTGTCTTTAATACTATTGATTATACTTTGCTTGAATACATCTGATATTTGTCATGAGCATGACTTTTATTTACGAAAATTTGAAAATGATCACTACTTATTCTAGAAACTAGCATGAATAGGTTGAGTGCTTTTGCTATCTTTTACATACCTTATAGCTAGGTCTTTTCACTTGGATGCTAATATGCAACTTGATCTTATCAAAAATGTTGTTCTGAAAATTATAAAAATTGAAAATGAAAATGTTTGATATTCATGTTGTTTTATGCCGAAATTGAAAAGATTCAGGTGGGTTTGCTTTGTCGCACTACTTTGTTCTGGACTATTTACGTAGTACTTTGGTATGAACCGGGACATTGAAGTGTATGCCGTGACCATTGCTTTAAACTTCTGATGGTTTCAACCTAAGCTTAACTTGGTCAATTAGCATAAGGTTGACATGCAAATAACCCCTGACACTAAAATGAAAAAAAAATCAAAAAATCAAAAAGCTTCAATCAATTGCATGTCAAGTTTGCTGAAGCTCCTTGTAGTGGGATATGCTTATCTGGTTAGTATTTTATTATCTTTTGCATCTCATGCCTTTCCATGTCTAGTATGCTACTCTGAGTGGTGATGCTTTTATTTGCTAAAATTTGAAAATGCTTGCTCATGCTTTTGTTTAGATAGTATTCATTTGAGTGTTTCATTAAGTACTTTTAGATAATATTCAAGGCAAATGCTTGTTTGTACTGTAATTGGAATTGCTCATGTTTCAGAAGCTTGCATCTATACTCTACCCTCACACCCCTCTTTGCATCTTTTTATCATATTGATGCTTGCATTGCCAAAGGGGGAGAAATGGTTTACATGATGCTTTTGGATAATTGCTTTGTTAAGGGGGAGTAATGACTTTTATGATGCATTGATGCTTTTGCCAAAGATAAGGAGAATGCTTTGCATGAATTTTTTCCCAAGGGGGAGGGGATAATGCTTTGCATGAATTTTTGCCCAAGGTGGAGATGTTTTACCAAGTGACATGTTTTGGCTCTTTTCTGAGTTTTTATGGTCACTTGTGTGCTTAACTTGAAACTTTCATCATGTTTCTATTTGGGGTTGTCAATGCACTCATCAAGGGGGAGATTGTGAAACCAATTGAGGTCGCACTGTGGTTTCTGTCTTTATGATAAGTGATTGACAAGGTTGAGCAATCTAGTGAATGAGTGAGTGATGGTTTGATTGCATCGATGGGATCGATGTGTGGTTATGGAGAGTGAATGCTGAGGCGATCGATGTGCGTCGTGTTTCGTGTTTTGGCTTGTCTCATGTGTGCATGGTGAAGATGCTAACCAACTATCAGTGGCGGGTGATCAAGGGTCGAGTAGGGAGCTCGATGCTAGAGGATCAAGGATGTCGGGTGAAGCTGGAGATGATCTCAGGAGTACACGAGGAGATAAAGCAAGACATGGACGAACAGATGGTCGATACAGCATGACGGTCAAGTCAGTGAAAGGGAGGCTAGTGCAAGTGATGAGGGGGCTCGAGGGGATCGAGAGCAGGAGAGACTTGCTAGTGGTCAAGTTCCCAGATTGGCGTCACATGTCGGCGATCGAGGAGGCTTTGTCGGTTTTTGCTGAAAACCATCTCATCTCTAAATGTTTTTAAATTCTAATAATTAGGAGTTTATTTTTGTTTAATAATTTAGATTAAGTTTAAACTTTTATTATTTTTCGGAATTGTCAAAATTCTGAAAATATATTAAAAGTATAGGTTTAAGTGTTGTAATAAATTAGGTATATTCTTTGTGTATTTTTGTGGATTTTAATTTTGAAAAATACCAAAGAGTATTTCAGGTTTAATTAGTTTTAAGTATTAATTTGTAATTAAATCTTAGGGCCATTTTAGGGTTTTCCTTTGTGTTCTTTCCTATAAAAGGGACCCAAAGGCCTAGAGTTGGTGTGACTTTTGTGGCTATCATTAGAATCTTTCAGCTCAACATTTTGGCAGCTAGCAACTACAATTTCTATTTTTTTCTAGCCTTTTTTCTGTTCTTAATTTCGTGCTTAGTGTTCATCATTCGGATCAAGCAAAAACAGCATTATCTTCCAGCACAGGTACTGTTCATCCTTTTCAGATTCAATTTTGGAGTTGAGTTTTGAACTGGTTTGATGCTTTTTTGGACCTAAATTCTTCACGACTTTTGTTGTACTAGTTTCCACGATTCCATTTTTGAAGTTTGCAAAAGTTTTTTTACCACTGCTTCATATATTTGTTTGTCCAACAATGTGCCTAAACAGTTCTGGAAACTTCTGATTTCTGCTGATTTTCTATGTGGATTAAATATTTTAGGCTAGTTTTGATATGTTTTGGTACTTTTCTTGGACCTGAGTTCTACATAACTTTTGTTGTCCAAGTTTCAAGGGTTCCATGTTTTAAATTTGCAAAGGTTTTTTACCACTGCTGCATATATTTTCTTGTCCAACAAAGTGCCTAAAATGTTCTGAAAACTGCTAATTTCTGCCAAGTTGTGTTTTGTTTTCAGTCTGGATTCAATCTTTGAGTCGATTTTTGATCTGTTTTGGTTCTGTTTTTGGACCTGAGTTCTACATAACTCTTATTTTCCAAGTTACAATCGTTCCATGTTTGAAGTTTGCAAAAGGTTCTAAACAGATCTACATATAGTTTTTAGCTCATCTATATGCTATAAAATTCTAGAAGGTGGTCATTTGCTGAAAATCTTGAAGGCTGAAAGCAGAATTTAGAAATATTTTTCTCCCTTCTTTTTCTTTCCCAGCTTGCCGATCATGTGCTGCCGTATGCATTGATGCTTTTAGACAATAACAACTGTAAGTACTGCCAAGCACATGTTCAACCAAGCCCATTCTGAAATTGTTTTTTATGTTAGTTTTTTTTGTATAAAACAGAAAAAGTTTCAGAGCAATTTTTAAAGTGCAGTCTTTGTGTGTGCAAATTCTGTGCTGGTGATCCCTCAATCTATCATTTGACATAATATCAGATAGGAGGGTGATAGCATCTGTTGTTATCGGAGTCTTTACTGCATCTGCTTCCGCTTCTTCATTTAGAGGTGCATTGGGTGATTTGAAAATGCCATCATATTCACAAGAATTTGTCGAGGCACCTATCCACCCCCTCTAGTCGCCATTCTGATCCCACAAGATGCTAACCAACTCTCAATGGTGGATGATAAAGGGTCGAGCGGGGATCTCGATGCCTGAGGATCAAGGATGTCAGGTGAAGTTGGAGAGGATCTAAGGAGTGCAAAAGTAGATAGAGCAAGACATGAATGGATGGATGGTCGAGACAGAGTGACGGTCAAGTCAGCGAAAGGGAGGCCAGTCCAAGTGATCAAGCAGTTCGAGGGGATCGAGAGTTGGAGAGACTTGCTTGTGGCCAAGTTCGCGGATTAGCGTCACATGTCGGCGATCGAGGAGGCTTTGTCGGTTTTTAACGAAAACTGTCGCACCAAAAAATGTTTTTAATTCCAGTAATTAGGATTTTATTTTTTTTCTGTTTTGTCATCTAGATTAAGTGTAATCTTTTAGTATTTTTCGGAATTCTTAATTATGAAAAAATATTATAAGAATAGGGTCTATGATGTAATAAATTAGGAGTTTGCAATAATTGATTTTTTAGAATTTGTAATTCTGAAAATTCATTAGGGCAATTAGGTAAATACCTAGAACTTTTACCCTAATGGCATTTTGGTAATTTCTTTAATGGGCTTACCTATATAAAGGACCCAAGGCCTAGGGTTTAGGTGACTCTTCTAGCTCAACATTTTTGGGGATACCAACCACAATTTCTATTTTGTTCTAGCCTTTTTGTTGTTCTTATTTTCATGATTACTATTCATGATCACTTCTTGATTGTGCAGCACAGTTCTAGCGCTGCGAGGAACTTCCAGCGCAGGTACTGTTCATCTCTTTGTGATTCACTTTTGGATCTGAGTTTTGAACTATTTTGATGCTGTTTTTGGACCTGTGTTCTCCGCAACTTTTGTTGTACAAGTTTCCAGGGTTCCATATTTGAAGTTTGCAAAAGTTTTTGACCACTGTTGCACATATTTTTTTTGTCCAACAAAGTGCATAAAATGTTCTGGAAACTTCTGATTTCTACTGTGTTCTATCTTTAGTCTGGATTCAATTTTTTAGGCGATTTTTGATCTGTTTTTGTACTATTTTTGACCTGGGTTCTACATAACTTTTGTTGTCCAAGTTTCAAGGGTTCCATGTTTGAAATTTGCAAAAGGTTTTGACCACTGCTTCATATATTTTTCTGTCAAATAAAGTGCCTAAAATGTTCTGAAAACTGATTTCTGCAAAGTTTTGTTCTGTTTTTAGTCTGGATTCAATCATTGAGGCGATTTTTGATTTATTTTGGTCTATTTTTGGACCTGAGTTCTACATAACTCTTGTTGTGCAAGTTGCAAGGGTTCTATGTTTGAAGTTTGCAAAAGGTTCTGAACATAGCTACATATAGTTTTTGGCTCATCTATATGCTATAAAAAATCTATAAGGTGGTCATTTGCTGAAAATCTTGAAGGCTGAAAGTTGAATCAAGAAATATTTTTTCCTTTTTTTCTTTCCTAGAGGAGCAGCAGAGGATCCACTGGGCTATTGACCGGGATTGACTCAGGTACACGGGCGGCGAGCGATTGCCGGGCTGAGGGAGCTGCGGAATCGGGCCGGCCCAATCCGGGTACCCGGTGCGAAGACGGTGGACGCTTTGTCAGTTTCAGCGCAAAACTAACGACCACTGATCTCGGATCTAACTGCTCTGAGGCGAATCCGTAGCTGCTACGAAAGCTCCGCATCAGGACAAGTTATCTTTATTTAGGAGTTTACTACTTTGTCCATAGGCCCACAGTCAGTCAGTCGAGTCTATAAAAATATCCTAAGGGTAGTGTGGTCTTTTCCTTTTATTTCATCGTCTATAAAAAACCCTAGGGTATTTCTGCATTTTTCTCATTTATTGGGCTGCCTATAAATAGGCCCCAATATCCTAGGTTTAGGGTTACCCATTCTATAATACACTTTAATCCAGCAAAAAGTTTGGGTCACTTTGTTCATCTTTTCCTGCTCTTCTTCCCGTGTGCGCGCCAGCAATGTGAGTTCCTGTTTGTGTTTGTGCACGTCGCTGCCTCCGCGAGATTCATCTGTTTCTCTTGAATCCGTGAGTTTTTTATTCTCACAGTCGTTGTCTCTCGTGAACACGATTTAATCTGCTGCATCGTTTTGTGTGCCTACATGGTTTTGTCTCTGTGCGAATAGTTTCTCTAGTTGCTTGCGTTCTTGGCCTGAGTAGTACTAGTTTCTCTTGCTAGCTCATGTAGCAGCAAGTAGTACCTAATCCTTGCTGAACTATTGAATACCAGGCTACTCTGTTCATAGGCTGCAGCTAGTTTTTTCTATCGATACTTTTTCCTGGCATGGCGTTTTGATCGAGAAGAAAGCATCTGGCGCATTTCTTGAAGTTTCTAGCGAAGCCCCATACTTTGTTCGAAGTCCTTCTATTTTGTGAAGCAGGCTTTGAACTTGTTTAGCTTCTCAAACGAAGTATGCTGCAAGGCTTCTCACTGTTCTTTAACAACTGATTTCTGTTGTGCTCCAAAGTCTGTGAAGTAGTACTCCGATTCGAGCGCTTCGTTCAGTCAACTTCGTAGTTGGTACTTCGACAAATGTTTTCAAAGTTTGAGTTTCGAAGTGTGTTTCTGTGCTTCGTTTGCTTGTGAAAGAACACCAGGGTAATCCATTTCAAAGTTAATCTGTGTTTCAAAGGTCACTACTCCGGTAGTCGTACCTCGAAGGTTGTGTCACAGGCTTCAATTTTTTCTCTGCTTTGCTTCGAAGTTGATTCTTCTTGTGTTGAGCTTTGTAGCTTCGAAGTATGCTTTTCAAAGTAGGCTTCGGTAGTTTCATACTTCGCACTTTGCTACACTCTTCACCGAACTAGACTAGACTCCGTCAACCTTCGGCACGTTCACTTCAGCCTTCGACAAAAGTACTTCAAAGCATACTTCGTCACAACTTCCACAGGCTTCGAAGTTGCAGATTTTGATCAACTACCTTCGACACTTCGAAGCAGGCTTCGACACTTCGAAGCAGGCTTCGTCGAGTTCTCAAACAGGAGACAACTTTGAAAAATAATCTCTCAACTCTTTTTTACGTGCACTTAGATCAATTGCTGTGATGATTTATTTCTGTGAAGTTTGATCTGCCATGTTTTGAATGCCTTGTTTATCAGCCTATTAGCACTGTATTGGTGTTTCTTTGTCTAGGACACCGGTCATTTCTAGGCTAGACACTTTTAGGTTTTGGCGATCCGTTTACATTTTTCTGCTAAGTCTGTTGAGGTTCGTTGGGTGTTGGGAATAGGCCATTGATTCAAAAGAATTTTTTTAGGCGCCCATTCACCCCCTATGGTCGCTACTTTCGGTCCTACAAGTGGTATCAGAGCCTGGTTAGGGTTTTTCCATACGTTAACCGGTTCCAAACCCCAGTAGTGATCATGACATCTCCTGGAAAGGTCCCGTACTTGGAAGCTTATGGCTATAACTATTGGAAGACTCGCATGCGAGCCTATCTCATGAGCCAAAGCTCGGACATCTGGGACATTTGTGTTCACGCTACATTTGTCATATTGCCAGTTGCTGAGCGTGATTCTCCTGGTATCATCACCCAACATCTGAACAATAACAAAGCTATGAACATTTTGTTTTCTGGTTTAGGTCCCACTAAATTTGAGCGCGTGAGCCATCTCACCACTGCGAGAGAGATCTGGGCTACCCTTCAGGCACACCATGGGGGGACAGCTCAGGTCAAGGCTTGGCTCTATCATACCTACCGACGTGAATATGAGAACTTCACATAAAAGCCGGGTGAATCTGTTGAAGCGTTGTTTGGTCATTTTCAATCGATCATAAACAAGCTTCGAGACAACAAGGCTGAGGGTGTACAGTTAGTCTCAGATCATGAGCAGGCGCTCAAGGTTCTCCATACCTTGGACTCCAAGATCTGGGAGATCAAGGTATCCTCTATCATTGAGAGTTCATCTTATGATACCTTGACCATTTCTGAGTTGTTTAGCAAGCTGAAGGCCACTGAGGTTGATACCTAGTTGAGATCAAATCTCATTGGCTCTAGATCAAAGTCCCTGGCCCTTGCTACACCATCTGTTGACCCCTCTTCTATGAGCTGTGCTGGGTTCTCTTTGATGTCTATCACTGAGGACTAGCTTGAGTCTTTGGGAGATGATGACCTGTGTCTTTTTAACAACCGGGTGCGTCGTGTTTATTACAAGAGAATGTTCAAAAGACACGGCACGAAATTCAGGTGCTTTGAGTGTGGTGACCCAGGACACTTCATCGCCGACTGCCCCAAGCGCAATGGCCACAAGAAGGGCACCGGTGGTGGCTTGCATGACTCCGGCAAGCACGACAGCTCCTCCTTCAACAAGGGCAAGCCAAAGACCAGATTCTTTAGAAAGGCCCTAAAGGACTACCGGCGAGAGAACAAGAAGCGCGACAAGGCCTTCTTCGCTGAGATGGAGAAGAGCTACTCCAAGCGGTCCACGTCTTCTTCCTCTTCATCGAGCTCAAGCGATGAGGAGATCATCATTAGGAAGGGGAAGGACAAGGACGATCCGGCGGGCCTTTGCTTCATAGCCTTCGAGGATAGACCGAAGAGCCGCTCACATCAGCGCCAAAGATTCCGCAAGAGCTTCTACTCAATGGCTCTTGGGGATAAGGAAGAGAAGGGCTCCTCCGAAGACTACGACGACGATGAAAATGAGAAGGTATCATCTTATGAACGTGAAATCGTTGATTTACTTGAAAGCAATCGTTAGGAGCTAAAATATTGGGAAAAACTGCTTAGAGGGGCTAAGAAGAGGATAAATGAATTGGAGAGTGAGCTTGCCATGGCCAACGGTAGAATTGAGAGTCTATCTTCTTCCCCTTGCTTGGGTGATAGCAGTGAGTTCCCAAAGTGTGAGGTGCTTCCGTGTGACCTATCGACTCTGAAGTCCAGGTACACAGAAAGGGTTGATGAGAGGGACGCTTTGGCCACTGAGCTTGAAAGCGCTCAGCTGGAGCTGAAAGATGCTCAAGCCACTGTTGTCGTGTCCTGTGCGGATTGCCCATATCATCTAGCAAGCTTAGGTGAGATGAAAGCCAAGGGCGATGAGCATTTGGGTGATTTGGAGAGAGTGGGAGCTGAGCTGGCGTAGACTAGGCTAGAGCTTGAGACACTGTCCGTTTCACCCACTGTCTGTGAGAACTGCTTGTCTCTTAGACTGGAGTTGATTAAGCTGAAAGCCGAGAAGTCTGTCCAAGTAGATAGAGAGTGTGCGACCTGCTTGTCTCAGGTGGAGGTTCTAGCTTCCTTGAGAGAGGAGCTAGCTGATGCTCAAAATGAGAACTTTTACCTCTGTTCTATCGTGAGTTGGATCAGTGCCAGAGAGCCACAGCTCGCCATGATGATCCAGCAGTTCAAGAGGCAGGATGGGTTTGGGGTAGGGTACACCTACACCAAGGCTGACTTTGAGAGTGCCATTAGCCGGGCAGTGGAGTGGAGTAAAATGACTCATGAGAAGAGATACTCCAAGACTCACTCCAATGAGTCTTTCCAGGCTAGTCAGCCCAAGGATAGAGTGTTCCAAGAACGGCCCAAAGCTCCACCCAAGAAGCCCATCTGGGTTCCAAAGCCCAAACACCTCCACACTTCTCTAGACTCTCTTCCTGAACCCTCTCACACCAAGAAGACAACACCTAACACCACTAAGCCCAAGAACCCCAAGCCTCAACCACATCCCAAGAAGCCCACCTATCACTGTGAGTTTTGCTTCAGGAGGAAGCGGGTTGAGAGAGCAGAGAGAGCTCGTGGTGTCCAGGAGCAATTCTACCAGCAGGGTGGTAGATTGAGAGTTCCTCGATGCGGGGAGAGGCTGGAGGCCAAGCCGCATCGTGTAGGTGGTGGTAGAGGAAACGACTTTCGTGCAAGTGCTCCAGTTGGTGGTGCTCGTTTCGGCAGAGCTCCAGGCCGTTTTGGTCACGGTCCTGGACCTCGTGGCCGAGGTTTTAGGCAGAACCATGGACCGCGTTTTGATCCACGTTTTGGTCCAAACTCTTATGACGATTTCTGCTTTCCATCTTTTGAGTAGTAGTTGTTCTTGTGTCTCAAAAAAATTTCCCCACCGAAAAACCCCCCCTTCCGCAACCCTATTCGTTTTCCACATCGACTCTTTGTGACCCCCCTTCGGTAAAACAGGCATAACTTTTCGCTCGTTTGGCAGAAAAATCTGAAATGTTTTGAGCGTGTTCCTGACCCAATTTGGGTGGGTACCCTAACAGGTTCCCCTGTTAGCCCTCACCAAAATCGTCAAAAAAATCAGGAAGATAAAGAAAAAATTGGTCAAAGTTTTTGCTCGCCGGTCAACGAGCTTGTTGAATTTCTGTGAGCCACATCCCACCTCAGTTGTAGGTGCCAATTTTTGTGGTTGCATCTCTGGTCATCCTTGTTCAAAAAAAAATAGAGTGAAAAAAAAGAAGACAAAAAAAATCAAAAAAAAGAAGAAGCGGTAGTAACAGAATTCTCAGCGGCAGTAACAGATTCGGCAGTAATAGCTTCTCAGCGGCAGTAACAGATTCTGCTTGTCCGATCTCTTGTCCGAACTCTTGTCCGGTCAACGGTAGTAACAGAGTTATCAGCGGCAGTAACAGATTCTGCTTGTCCGAACTCTTGTCCGATCCGTGGTAGTAACAGAATTATCAGCGGCAGTAACAGATTCCCTTGTCCGATCTCTTGTCCGATCTGCAGAGAGCTGATTTTGGCCTGTGTTGCTTCCATTTGAGTTTTGGGCACATAGTTTCCCTCTATTGCTTGAATTTTCACATTGGGAGCACTAAGGCCAGCAACTTTGACGAGTACTAGGGAATACTTATTGAACTTGGTTTAACTGTTATTATTATCGCTAATCCTTGCTACTCACTTTGCCTTCCAAGCTACACCTTTCTCTTGGTCAGGACAGGATCATTTCTTGCAATTGCACACCACCCTCCACTTGGTTCATCACCTATAGGCCGGTGACCTCACTGCGGCGTAGTAAGAACACTTGAAAGCGTGGGTAAGGTGCTTGACGGATTGCTTCCACCACACACCCACCACCCCACCTAGCTGTTTTCCATAAGGATTATTCTTTGTTGTGTTGTCTTTCACTAACATGGCAGATAACAGCGGTACCCCTCCATCTGATTTTAATGACTGTGTCTCACGGCGTGCTCTACTAGAGTCTCAGCGGCAGACCCAACATTCCATCGAACGTCTCGCGCGTACTGTGGCTGACCTAGTGGACCGAATGACTGCCTTGGAAACACGTTTGCCTGCTGCACGAGCCAACGATGACCATGTTGAAGAGGAAGACGACCATATTGGAGAGGAAGACGACCTATCCTATGCCGCGAACAATGGCATTGACCCTGATGAGGCTGCACGTCATCGCTTTCAGTTCAACCGTCAAGGTATGGGCGGCCCCCGCAACCGCCCTCCACGAGGTAACAATGACAACCACAGGAACAATGATCATGATCCCTACTCTAAGGTAAAATTTTCAGTACCTCATTTTGCTGGCACCTATGATCCAGATGCATATTTAGATTGGGAGATGTCAGTCGAACACAAATTTAATGCTCACATGGTTCCTGCTATCCACCGCGTGCGCTTAGCTACTAGTGACTTCACTGGATATGCTCTTCTTTGGTGGACTGAAATAGTTCAGGTTGGCAATGAACCACAAAATTGGGATATGTTAAAACGGCAAATGCGTGGTAGATGGGTTCCTCCTTCATATAAACGTGATTTGAGAAACAAATTGCAGCGCCTAAACCAAGGAAATAAATCGGTAGAGGAGTATTATCAGGAGTTGCAAATAGGTTGCATGCGTGCTGAAATTGAGGAGGACAATGAGGATAAAATGGCCCGTTTTTATGGTGGTTTAAGACGTGAAATTCAGGATATCATTGATTATAAAGAATACAATACTATCACTCGTCTTTTCCACCTTGCTATGCTTGCAGAAAAAGAATTGCAGGGTCGCCAACAACCACAACGCAGCATGAGGACCAACATTGGTGGTGCTACTTCACGCTCAAGTGGGCAGCAGCAACGACCACCCCCACCCCCTTCTCGACCGGCGGCTACATCAGCACCTTCTACATCTACAGCCCAGGTTGAGAGTTCCAAGACTGCAGCATCCAAGGCGCCAGCCAAGCCCACCTCCTCGGTGGCCTCTACCGCACGTTCTGCAGCGATCCAGTGTCACCGATGCAAAGGATTCGGCCACGTTATGAAGGACTGCCCTAGTCAGCGGGCTTATATTGCTACGGAAGACGGTGGCTACGTAAGTGCTAGTGATGTTGAAGATGAATATGCACTTGCTGCTAACATTGCAGGAGATGACGATACATTCAACGATGACGCTATTTTTGCGCCGGATGCCTCTGCCGACCTTGAAGCACTTATTGTACAACGCGTCTTGAGCACTCACATGGAGCAGGACGATAGGGCACAATGGAACAATCTGTTTCAGACCTTCTTCGTCGTCAATGACCATCGTGTATGTGTCATCATCGACAGCGGTAGTTGCAACAATTTGGTGAGCCACGACATGGTAACGAAGCTTCAACTTCCCACACGTGCGCGTCCACACCCTTACCATGTGCAATGGTTCAACAATAGCGGTAAGGTCAAGGTAACACAAACTGCTCACATCAAATTTTCCATTGGTACATACTTTGGAGCTGCTGATTTCGATGTAGTACCAATGCAAGCATGTTCTCTGTTACTTGGTAGGCCTTGGGAGTATGATACTGATGCTACACACCATGGTAGGAGCAATAAGTACACATTTATGTATAAAGGAAAGAAAGTTACATTGCTTCCTGTGACTCCTGCTGAAATTGTGAAATTTGAACAAGAAAAACATGCTAGGGACGCACAGAAGAGCAAACAACCTTCTGAAAATCAGCAAGTAGCCAAAACGCTTTCGAGGCAACAGAAAGATAAACTTGCTTCTCCTTCTTCATCACAAGTTATTAATCTGAAAGGACGTGTCATGCTTGCAACTAAAACTGACCTTGCTGAAATTTGTGATGATACTCCCATGATACATGGTTTGGTTTGCACAAACGTGCTGTTTTCACTTGCGCACATTCCTAGCTCTGTTCCTGTTGCAGTCACTGACCTTTTGCAGGAGTTTAAAGATGTTTTTCCTGCTGAGATACCACCCGGGCTGCCACCGATACGCGGCATCGAGCACCAAATTGATTTGGTCCCGGGAGCGTCTCTTCCTAATCGTGCAGCGTACCGTACCAATCCAGAGGAGACAAAAGAAATTGAGCGCCAAGTACAGGACCTTCTTGATCGTGGGTACGTCTGTGAAAGCCTTAGTCCTTGTGCAGTACCCGTTCTTTTGGTGCCTAAGAAAGATGGTAGTTGGCGCATGTGTGTTGATTGTCGTGCTATTAATAATATCACCATTCGATATCGACACCCTCTTCCTAGATTGGATGACATGCTTGATGAGCTTAGTGGTGCCATTATCTTTACTAAGATCGATCTCCGTAGTGGCTACCACTAAATTCATATGAAACTAGGTGATGAATGGAAAACTGCTTTTAAAACAAAGTTTGGATTATATGAGTGGCTTGTCATGCCTTTTGGACTTACTAATTCACCTAGTACCTTCATGCGCTTGATGAATGAAGTCCTACGACATTTTATAGGACGTTTTGTGGTTGTATACTTTGATGATATCTTGGTGTATAGCAAGTCTCTCACTGAACATGTTGAACACTTACGTGTTGTTTTTTTTGTCCTCCGTGAGGCTACAATGTTTGGTAACCTTGAGAAGTGCACGTTTTGCACGGATCGAGTTGTGTTTCTTGGATATGTTGTCACTTCACGGGGTATTGAGGTTGACGCGGCAAAGGTAGAAGCAATCAACAGCTGGCCGCAACCCCAAACTATCACACAGGTACGTAGTTTTCTTGGTCTTGCAGGTTTCTACCGGCGTTTTGTGAAAGATTTCAGCACCATAGCCGGTCCTTTACATGAGTTGACCAAGAAGGGAGTTACTTTTACATGGGAACCAGCACAAGAACAAGCTTTTGCCACACTCAAGGATCGCCTTACACATGCACCTCTACTTCAGTTACCCGACTTCAGTAAGCCTTTTGAATTAGAATGTGATGCTAGTGGTTTTGGATTAGGAGGTGTGCTGCTACAAGGAGGTAAACCCGTGGCCTATTTTAGTGAAAAATTACATGGTCCACAGTTGAATTATTCTACCTATGATAAGGAATTATATGCCTTAGTGCGTGTGCTTGAAACTTGGCAACATTACCTTTTGCCTAAGGAGTTTATTATTCATTCAGATCATGAAGCATTGAAGCATATATGTAGTCAAGCAAATCTGAATAAACGACATGCTAAATGGGTATAATTTATTGAGACTTTTCCATATATCATTAAGCATAAGAAAGGGAAAGATAATGTGATCGCCGATGCTTTATCTAGACGTTATACATTGCTTTCTCAACTTGACTATAAGATTTTTGGTTTAGAAACATTGAAGGACATGTATGCTACTGATTTGGACTTCAAAGATGCTTTTGCAAATTGTACAAATGACCGTGCTTGGAACAAATATGTGCTGAATAATGGATATCTTTTTCGTGCTAACAAGTTATGCCTGCCGGCTAGCTCTCTTCGCTTGTTGTTATTGCAGGAAGCACACGGTGGTGGTTTGATGGGTCATTTTGGATCAAAGAAAACCGAAGATGTGCTGTCCACACACTTCTATTGGCCTAGGATGAGACGAGATGTTGAGCGCTATGTGGCACGATGCACTACTTGCAATAAAGCTAAGTCCCGTCTAAACCCACATGGCCTTTATATGCCTCTGCCCGTTCCTAGTGTACCTTGGGAGGATATTTCTATGGATTTTGTGTTAGGATTACCTAGAACTAGGAGGGGGAGAGATAGTATTTTTGTGGTGGTAGATCAGTTCTCTAAAATGGCACATTTTATACCTTGTCACAAGAGCGACGACGCTACAAATGTTGCTGATTTGTTTTTCAGAGAGGTCGTACGCTTGCATGGAGTTTCCCAATACCATCGTTTCAGATCGTGATGCTAAATTTTTAAGTCATTTTTGGAGGACGTTGTGGCATAAGTTGGGGATGAAGCTGCTGTTTTCTACTACTTTCCACCCCCAAACGGATGGACAAACGGAGGTCGTCAACCGTACATTGTCCACCATGTTGAGGGCTGTTTTGAAGACTAACTTGAAGCTTTGGGAAGAGTGTCTACCTCATATTGAGTTTGCATATAATAGGTCAGTACACACCACTACTAAGGTAAGTCCGTTTCAAGTGGTCTATGGCATTAATCCGCGTGCTCCTATTGATTTGATACCATTACCACCATCTGAAAACTTGAATTTTGATGCTACTACGCGTGCTGAATTATTGCTTAAGATGCATGAAACTACTAAAGCAAACATATAGAAAATGAATGAGAAATATCGTGCTTATGGTAGTAAGGGTAGAAAAGAGATAACATTTCAACCGGGTGATCTTGTTTGATTGCACTTGTGCAAGGATCATTTTCCTGATTTGAGAAAGTCTAAATTGATGCCACGTTCCGATGGTCTTTTTCGTGTGCTTGAGAAGATAAATGATAATGCATATAAACTTGAGTTGCCTGCAGCTTTTGGGGTTAGTCCCACATTTAACATTTCAGATTTAAAACCCTATTTGGGAGATGACGATGAGCTTGAGTCGAGGACGACTCCAATTCAAGAAGGGGAGGATGATGAGGACATCACTTCACATGATACACACGTGGAGCCTCCACCTACAATTCAATTACTAGGACCAATCACACGCGCCCGTGCCCGTCGCTTGAACCATGAGGTTAATTCTTTCCTTAGCAACTATGTTAATATTTGTTTGGACGGGATGCTACTGAATTCTAGTGATATTTTGTTGCTTAGGAACATGGGAGATGGAATAGAAGAGTTGGAGTTGAAGACGAAGTCGCACGGATGATTTGAAGTCAAGAACTCGCTGGTTCTGACTACATCGACCACCTTGCACCAAAATGGGCATAACTTCCTCATACGAAGTCCGATTGGCGCGTTCTTGGACTTTTTGGAAAGCTAAGGAGAATACGGATCTTTTGCCGTTGGTTTCGTATCATTTGGAGTCTCGAGTCGATATGTGTGATTAAAACAGTCCTGCGTGACAGAACTGGGCCGTGTTGGCCCATAATCCGAGTCTGTACATCTTCTAGCCCACAGCCCAAGACTGTTCACCTTCCACAGGCTACCCACGCCCTATATATTCACTCCAGCCGCCTTTAGGGTTAGGTTTTGCTTTGTTTGCATCTACACTTGTGTGTTTAGATCCCGCCTCTTGCACCGGACCGATTGGCTGCTGCATTGGCGTTTGTGAAACCTCACCTTATCATCGTTTGTCTGTGATTTGGCATTCGACTTGTATCCTTTCTGTTCTTGCTTGTGTTCTTGGGTTCACTTGCAGGAATTAGCCTTCGTGGCGAGGTCAATCGCGTTCTGCGTGGTTGATAACCAACGGAGACAGTGGTGTAACGATTGCAAGGTTTTGATCCGCCGGACCGGAGCCTTGGATCGCCAACGTCGAGATTCTCCACCAACCCAAGTTATCCTTTACCTAGCGGAAGATCGGGACCAATCCCCCATCACATGGTTTTGTCTCACTGCGAATAGTTTCTCTTGTTGCTTGCGTTCTTGGTCTGAGTAGTAATAGTTTCTCTTGCTAGCTCCTGTAGCAGCAAGTAGTACCTAGTCCTTGCTGAACTGTTGAATACAAGGCTACTCTGTTCATAGGCTGCAGCTAGTTTTTTCTATTGATACTTTTTCCTGGCATGGCGTTTTAATCGAGAAGAAAGCATCTGGCGCATTTCTTGAAGTTTCTGGCGAAGCCCCATACTTTGTTCGAAGTCCTTCTGTTTTGTGAAGTAGGCTTCGAACTTGTTTAGCTTCTCAAACGAAGTATGCTGCAAGGCTTCTCACTGTTCTTTAACAACTGATTTCTGCTGTGCTCCAAAGTCTACGAAGTAGTACTCTGATTCGAGCGCTTCGTTCAGTCAACTTCGTAGTTGGTACTTCGACAGATCTTTTCAAAGTTTGAGTTTCGAAGTTTGTTTCTATGCTTTGTTTGCTTGTGAAAGAACACCAGGGTAATCCTTTTCGAAGTTAATCTGTGTTTCGAAGGTCACTACTCCGGTAGTCATACCTCGAGCAATCTAACTTCGAAGGTTGTGTCACAGGCTTCAATTTTTTCTCTGCTTTGCTTCGAAGTTGATTCTTCTTGTGTTGAGCTTCGTAGCTTCGAAGTATGCTTTTCAAAGTAGGCTTCGGTAGTTTCATACTTCGTACGTTGCTACACTCTTCACCGAACTAGACTAGACTCCTTCAACCTTCGGCACGTTCACTTCAGCCTTCGACAAAAGTACTTCAAAGCATACTTCGTCACAACTTCCAGAGGCTTCGAAGTTGCAGATTTCGATTGACTACCTTCGACACTTCGAAGCAGGCCTCGACACATCGAAGCAGGCTTCGTCGAGTTCTCAAACAGGAGACAACTTTGAACAGTAATCTCTCAACTCTTTTTTACGTGCACTTAGATCAATTGCTGTGATGATTTATTTCTATGAAGTTTGATCTGCCATGTTCTGAATGCCTTGTTTATCTGCCTATTAGCACTATGTTGGTGTTTCTTTGTCTAGGACACCGGTCATTTTTAGTCTAGATACTTTTAGGTTTTGGCGATCTGTTTACATTTTTCTGCTATGTCTGTTGAGGTTCGTTGGGTGTTGGGAACAGGCCATTGATTCGAAAGAATTTTTTTAGGCGCCCATTCACCCCCCCTCTGGTCGCTACTTTCGGTCCTACACTCAGGCCTAGCCAGTCTTCACTATATAGGCACTATTCAGCCCTGTGAATAGACTACTTTACCCTTAGGGTTTACACTATTTTTGTCTCAGTAGAACAAGGGGTACAGATGGTAATCTACTATATTTGGAGGCTTCTTTTGTCAGCTTTGCAGATGTGACATCATCAGCTTTTGTAGAGCAGACATGATCAACCTTTTCAATTTTGGAGTCTTCTGAAGGCCCCCTTCGCACACGAAGGGTGCGGTAGCTTCGGCGAGAAGACTTGAGCCTGACGGCCTTTGCTTCATATAAGTCAGCCCTCGATACAGTGACGGTTTTGAGCCGAAGCCGTCAAAGCCCTTGAGCCTTCGCACCATCACCTCTAGAGTGGACGATCACGGCTTCACAGCTACTCCTAGCTCGAACTCCGTCAGTCCGTGTACCAAAGCCATGCATGGCCGAAGTACCTCAAGTCAGCCATACTCCAAAGCCCCACCTTCGGAGTACCACCCTTCAAAGTCCCTCCTTCGTCCAAGGCCTCCGCATGAAGCATTCCATGAGAACTTCATCGCAGTGTCTCTCCTCGAGCACATTCTTCGACGAGCCTCACCCGGACCATGCCTTCGATGCACCTCGACTTCTGAGACCTCCGTCGTGTGAACCTTTGAGTGCCTCCATCCGGAGCACACTTCGAATGCCTTGCCTTATTGCTGAGGACTTCGTCCACCATACTTCAAAGTTACTCCATTCGGAGTACCGTTCGAAGTGCCTCTCCTCCGAGGACTTCGTCTCGAGGTACATTCAGCCGGAGCCACCCTCCACATTTTCTTCCTTCGCCTGGGGCACCTTGACACGAGAACCGACCTCGACCCCACGCAGCCTTCGTGACCGAGCTCCCCACTCACCTGGCATCAAGCCTCCCACTTGACCCAGGTTCACTCTCTACGAACCGTCCGTCGCCTTCGAAGTCACCTACGCACCACAGACAAATAGACAAGTGTATCCAGTACCCCGGAGACCTCACCGAGTAAACAACCTCTAGTACACACTCCGTGTACTGCCCAAAGTACCGAACCCTTCGGTACGACCAAGTATCAGACCACACTAACATTCACACTCCGTTGTAACAGCCGCAGCAACCGAACCCACCGAACCCTTCGGTGAAACAACCTCCGAGCCCCTTCGAATCTAGAAGGTAGAACCTGTCAATCACTGATCACAAACTCCAAAACCAACCCTTGGTTTCTCAATGTCCCCCTTGATGAGTGCATTGACAACCAAATTCAAGTTCAAGAAAATTTGAAAAAAATAAGCACACAAGTGACCATAAAAACTGAGAAAAGAGACAAATAATGTCACTTGACAAAAGAATTTCTCCCCATAAGAATTTCGGCAAATCTCTCCCTTTGCAAGGCTTTAAAAGTTCAGACTTCCCTTTTGTACAATAAAAACTCCCCCTGAGTTATTTTTCCCCCTTACTACAGAGAACGCAAGGATATCTCCCCTTTGACAATGCAAGCATCAAGGAGCAATTAAAAGAGGCAAAGCTTCGAAATGAGTAGAATTGCAAAGACATATAAAACAAAAATATGTCAAACTTAATGCCAGTTTTCATGTGCTCGGCTACATTAAACATGATCTAAAAGCATAATGAAAGCATGTGATTTCATCATGTTCAAATAAATGCATCACCACTCAATCAAGTTAACTAGACAAGTTGAAGCAAGGACTGCGCTGTAGGACCGAAAGTAGCGACCAGAGGGGGGTGAATGGGTGCCAAAAAAAATTCTGAATCATTGTCTGTTGGCGTAAAAGATTACGCTAACAGGTTTCTGTAGAAGAGAAACTAACAAACGAAGTGTTTGCGAAGCAAACTGTTCTAAGCCTCCGAAAGGATAATAACTTAGAATAGTTCGAAAATGTGTATTGAATAACTTGTATTCGGTCCCTATTACAGGGTGAAATGGGGGGTATTTATAGGCCCAAACATTAAGGAAAAGACCTATTTACCCCTCTATTACAACCGTCATAGTGGAAACTATTCGGTTCCCCTAATAGGGCTAAAATGGTAAAAGACTAATCTAATGAGAAAGAAGATAAGTCTTCCATCTTAGCTGGCAGAAAAGATCTCTGAGGGCTTTAGTTCGAAGATGTACTCCGAACCAATGCCTATCTTCGAACTTCGAACTTCGTTCCGGGTATCTTCGAAGATGATCGTCTGGGAACCTTCGAATCCGCTGTCTGCCTTTATGTATCTTCAGCAATAACCCCGAAGATGAGATATTTTCCCCCAACAGTAGCCCCTCGAATACGCTTCTCCATTTGACCTGTAATGTTAGGAGAGCAGTATACGGAAGGAAAAAATAACCGAACATAGGGGTTATTGGTTTTTATTTTATCTCTGAAATGTGCGAAGATATGAACTTCGAATCAGTCTTAAGGTAATTGCTTTTCGAACTATCTTAGAACAGACTCAAGAAGTTCGAAAGTCTTTTAGACTTAGAAAAAATAGCCGTTAAGTTTCTGTTTCCAACGGAAACTGTAGCAGGCGCTGATTTCGTAAAAGAAGTAACGGCAAGAATGCGAAACGACATGGATTAACGGTAAGAAAATGAAATCTAGGCTATAAATAGAGGGCCTAGAAGTTACCCGGTTACCTTTTCACCGCTTTCTCACAGTCAAAAGCTTTTTGAGCCCCTTGAGTTCTTGTGCCCTAGCCTCCATCTCCTCAGAACAATCCAGCGATCGCGATGGTGAAGACTAAAGGATCTGCTCCTCCGTCGGCCTTGGCTCGGCAGCAGGCTGCTGCAGCAGCAGCGGCGGCAGCGTTGGCGGCAGCACCTCCGATGCCGGCGGCAACATCCATGGCGGCAGGGGGGAGAAATCCCCAAATCGCCGATGACTAAGGTCTGTGCCTGCCATCGACCAAATACTTGGATCAGTCTTTTGAGTTGGGGCCTTCTACCTGCAAGAGAGAGTCTTTGGCAATCACAGCGGGGGGAAAAATTAGTAATGGAGTTATGATTCGGAAGCCAGGCAAAGAATCGATTCCATCACCAAGACCCGGAGAAGTAGTAGTATTCGAAGCTTTCTTCGAAGCCGGCTTGGGTCTTCCTGCTGTGGACTTCCTGGCAGAGGTATTGGATCTGTTTCATGTAACCCTCCCCCAATTATCTCCGAATGCAGTAGCTAGGTTAGCTATTTTCGAATGGGCGCTGAGAGCCGAAGGTTGTGAGGGGAGAGCAGAAATCTTCGCTGCACTTCATAGAGCAACTTGCCAGCCGAAGACCTTCGTAGGCTCCGGAGGTGAAAAAGTAGTAGTATCCTTCGGCTCTATCAACTTTAGGCTTCGGGACGAATATGCCCTTCAGTTTCCTGCCAAAGCCATCAATGCTAGATGGTACACTGATTGGATCCTGAGGTGGTTCTATGTCGAAGTTGGAGCAAGCAGTCCTCTGGCTGGGCCCCTCAAAGAAATTCAATTCCGGAAAGAAGCCTTAGTGCAACCTGACGAAGGCCAGCTCGAAGCTCGTCTTAACCTACTTCAGAAAATTAGCCGAAGGTTAAGCATGCGGGACTTAGCCGAAGAATTCCTCGGACTGCAAATTCCTCCGCTGATGGCCAACTGGCCTATCATCTTCGAGGATGACTCGGAAGGCGGTCTTCGTAAGATCAATTTTACTTCGAGCCCTGCAGGTAACTTCGAAACCAACATGCATTATACATATTTACTTCGAAGAAAGACTAACTTGAATTATTTTTTAGCTTCTTCAGCCCCTATTACTTCAGAGCAAATTGTAAGGGCTTCGGAGAAGATTTTGGGTGCCCCAACTCCACTGAAAAAGAATGGCGAATTAAATTGGTCGGGAGTTGGGAAAGGTTTAACAGAGTATGGGGAATGTTGGAGTTAACTCCGCCCCCTCTGATGGACTGGGTGCCTTCGGAGAAAGGACCCAAGAAGAGGACAGCTGAAACCGGAGCTTCGAGCTCCGCAAAGACTCCGGTGAAGAAGGTGGCTCGGAAGCCAAAAAATATCGCACCTTCGGACCCTGCGCCTTCAAGCTCAAGAACCTCAATTTCCGGTTCTAAAGAAGATGAAGGTATATTATTAGTGAGATTGATTGATGAAGATGCAGCTCAACAAAATATTCATATTGAAGATACTGCAGGTATGCCGGAGCCTCAAGCTAACATTGAAGAAATAAGAGCTCCGGATACTCAAGAGGAGCAACATGAAGCCCCTATGGGCGAAGATGAAGTTGAAGTTCCTAAAACTTCAGTTGTGGATGAGGAGAGGACTGCTCACGGAGATACTCCGGTAGCTGAAGTTTTAACGGTGGATTCAGATGATGACTTTACCTTCGATCCTCCGAGCAGTCCAGTGCTCGATCTCCCGCAGAATGTCGAAGGTAAAATTCGCATAATTCTTTATCATTTTCTGCAAAATTATACAATGTATAATATTTTTGTTTTTGCAGAGCCTCCTTCGGAAGAAGTACGCCACGAAGATACAACTCAAAGGCCTTCGACAACTACGGAGCCGCACCCGGAGGTCACTCAACAGGGGCCTGGAAGGGGTAAAAGACACATAGAGCCTCTCCCTACTCAAGGATCAACTTCGTCTGAGTCAATAGATGAAAGTGAATCAACTGAGGGGGGGCCATCTACTGAAGTTCGAAGGGCCTCAGAAGAACTCTCCGGACCTTCGTTAAGCAGAGCTGATCAGAAGGCTTCAGTAATGCTTCCTCTCTTAACTCCTTTTTGGAGGAGAGAACCGGACTTCGGACTCTGGTTAAACCTTTGGGTCAAGCCAGTCGCAAAGTCGGGGAAACAGAACTGGTAGCCATCTTAAGCAGGGCGAAAAGTTCGGAGCTTAACATTGCTATAGAAAGAGCAGCCTACCAGGTACGAAGCATCTTCGAACCAAATAGCAAATTATATATGAATAATTTCTTGTTTCAGTTTTTCTTTTTTCTTAGCAAGCAGTCTTGGCCCGCGCTGCAGCTTTATCGGGCAAAAATGAAATTGCTCAACTTCGGGAAGAAAATGAAGCTCTTCAAAGAAATTTTAACATCTCCGAAGGTCGAGTAGCTCAGATGGATAATATAATATTAGCAGAGCGAAGGGCTAGGCAAAGCTTAGAGGCTGCGAAGAAAGAGCTCGAAGCAGAAAGAATTGTGCTTCGAGCAGAGGTTGAAAAACTGCGAAAGGAGGATGCTGCTAAGGGGTCCGAACTTGTGAGGCTCCAAGAAGAGGCTGGCCAACTCCTGACTCAAAAGAATACTTTGACTACAGAGAATGCTAGAATTTCTGGAGTTCTAGCAGAAACGACTTCGGCCAAGGATGCACTTATTGAGGAAAAGCTTAAGTCTGAGAAGGTGGCTTCGGAGGTCATCGAGCAGATGCTAGGTGTTTTGGAGTACTTCAGTACTACCGGATCACTACCTTCGGATGACAATGTGACTCTGCTGCGCCGGTTAAAGAGGATCCAAGGAGCAGCGAAGCAAATGAAGACGGCAGGCATGCGTTATGGAGAACTCTCCGGACAAGTGTCTGCCCTCGGATTACTTCGTAACTACGAGGATTTGGGCCGAACAATCACTCCGAGCGCAGAGGGCTCCATTACCTTCGACGACGAGCGGCTTTTGAATCCTTCCGAAGGCGTGACTGCCGCCTGGCGAGCCTTTCAAACCTCATGGAGAGCCGAAGGTCGTTCTGCGATCAAGGCTTGGATCGATGAAGGCCAACGCCAGAAGCAAGTTCGGAGCCAAGCTTCGAGCAGTCAGGCTCCTTCGAACCCGCAGGTTTAGGAATTATTTAGGATTTTTTGATTATGTAAAGCTCATGCTTGTAAACATTTATCAATGAAAGTCTTGTTCGTCATATTTTTAGGCTTTGCCTCTTATGGAAGATATCGAAGTGTTAGAGCTTAACAACGAACTTCGCTCATTGTGGAACACCTTCGAACTTCTAAAGAGTTATAAGCGTCCTCGATTTCTTATTCCTCGAGATGACTCCGGCGTAATTGCGCCCGAAGTAATCAAAGACGTATTGTCTTATATTAAAGAGGAAGATAAAGAAGTTGACGCAAACACCTCGTCTTCTGAAGACACTAATTGGTCTGAAGACGAAGGTGAAGCTTGAAATAAAAGATCTGAAGATCTTAGAAGCTGGGAAAGAAGCCCCGAGCGACTTCGAACTTGGGCCGAGCTTCAACAAGAGCAGAAGGATTTTAGAGCTTCGAAGGGGAGGAAGAGAGTTAAACGTAAAGTTCTTAGAACTTCTGATGTTGGAACTAGTCGTTCCACCCCTAGCTCTCGGGACCGAAGAGGTCTCCGATTCCTTCTTGGTATAGATACCAATTTTTCATAGTGTAATTTGTAAACACATTTATTTCAATAATGAATGCCGATTTAAAATTGTCTCCATATTTACTAGCCCCTCTTTGTGGATAAGCAACTTCAAAATGTATTCAAAGATGGTTATGCGCAAAGAAAAAACTTCGAAGTACAATTTTTTGGGGGTTCGGAGCCCCTCTGTCATTTAAAGATCTTTTAAAATCTTATGAAATGTCTTCGACTTTTTGCAGTCGGAAGAATGGTAGCTTAGTACCTTTGTTTTATGAAAGAAATCACTTGAGATAACTTTCAGGACACTTTAGTGTCTTAAAAAATTTGTCACTTTGGACTATGTTAACACACATTCGAAGCTCATGGCTCAAATGCTGTTTTGCTTTAGCCACCTTCGGCTTGTCCTTGCGATCTCTGACGAACCAATTGTTCGGAGTTTGCAATGGTCTCTTTGGACTCTTTTTACAGATGTCTACCAGCCAATGGCTTGGACTCCGAATAACTTAGCCACCTTCAGCTGTTTTTGCAGAAGTCTACCAGCCAATGGCTTGGACTTCGCAGATTTTGGCCACCTTCGGCTCTTTTTACGGAAGTCTGCAAGCTGCAGCTTGGACTCCGTAGATTTTGGCCACCTTCGGCTCTTTTTACGGAAGTCTACCAGCCAATGGCTTGGACTCCGTAGAGTGTGGTTTTGGGCTCTTTTACGGATGCCTACAAGCTAGTGGCCTGGGCTCCGAATTATGTCAGCCCCCACGTGGGAGGCTCCAAACTTTATGGGTTCGAAGTCCGAAAATACAACCCAGCTTAATGACACTTCCCTCTCGGTCGACCCCGCGGTTCCAGTGCGTCCACTCGGAAGCTGGAAGTCTATGAGGGGAAGGCAACTATCAGGGTCATATGCTTTTATTAATTTAGAGGTGATTACAAGCGAATTACAAGGAGCCCTTATGCGAAGTATCGCTTTAGGTGCTCCGCATGCCAAGTATGTGCTAACTCTTCACCTTCTAAATTAGCTAATTTAAATGAACCAGGGCGCCCTGAGCGGACAATTAGATATGGACCTTCCCATTTATTGCCTAACTTCCCTGGTGCTATAATGCTTCGTAGAACAAGATGACCCGGCCTTAACTCGTTGATCTTAACCTTCGGGTCATACCAAGTCTTCGTCTGCTGATGATACTTTGATAAATTAGCTACAGCCCGAAGTCTTGTTTCTTCTGACAAATCTAACGAAGCTTGTGTTTCTTCTTCAATATCCGGTTCATTGCTGCGAAATGATCCCCCTTTGAGCTCCGTTGGAGTCATAGCTTCATCTCCGAATAGTAGTCTGAACGGAGTAAAACCTGTGGACCTTGTTTGCGTAGTCCGAATGGATCATAGAATCTTCGGAAGCTCTTCAGTCCACAGTCCTTTTGCTAATCCTACTATTCTTCGATTTAGCCCTGATAAAATATTTCCGTTGGCTCGCTCTACGGCTCCATTTGACTGAGGATGCCTCACTGCAGCAAAACAAAGCTGAATGCCTAGGTCTTCGCAAAACTTCCTGAAGGGTTCTGCGTCGAACTGTGTTCCATTATCAACTGTGAGGTATCTAGGAACTCCGAACCAGCAAATAATGTTCTTCCAGAAGAATTTTTGTACATTGTTCGAAGTGATAGCTGTTAAGGGCTCTGCTTCCACCCACTTAGAAAAATATTCAATAGCTACCACTGCGAACTTCAAATTTCCCTTTGCTAACGGAAAGGGACCAATTAGATCCATACCCCATCTGGCCATAGGCCATACCGGAGCAATGACTTGAAGAGCTGTTGGTGGGCGATGACTCCGTTGACCCATCCACTGGCATCCTTGACATGTGCGGACCAAGCTCTCCGCATCAGCTGTTATTGTGGGCCAATAAAGCCCCTGGCGAAGTGTTTTTCCTGCCAGAGCTCTAGGGGCTAAATGGCTTCCACAAAGGCCTTCGTGAATTTCTCAAAGAATTTCTTTGCCTTCGGCTTGAGATATACATCGGAGTAGAGGGGAACATACTCCGGCCTTGTATAATATACCGTTGATTAACTGATAGTTTCTTGCTCTGAGCTTTAATCTTGACAACTGGGGCTCTTCGGGCAAATTTGTTCCTCCTTGTAAGAGTTCTATGATCGAATCTTTCCAAACTGCACTAGGAATGCAAAGAATCTCCGCAGAGGCAATTTGTGGCACCGAAGGTATATTGAGTTCCTCATAGAAAGCTTCTTCAGGCACATCCACAGCTCCGGCTGCAGCCTTCGCTAAAAAGTCTGCTTGCACGTTTTCAGCTCTTGGTATACTCCGAATGGAAATACCCTTGAAGTGTGCTTCGATCTTGCGAATTTCTTCTAAGTACTTGGCAAGCTGTGGCTGCCGAACTTGAAAACTTTTGTCTATGTGCCCTGCTACTATTTGAGAATCTGTCTTTATAATTATTCTTGTAGCCCCTAGAGCACGTGCTTTCCGGAGTCCCAATAAAATCCCTTCGTACTCCGCTATATTATTGGTAGACTTAAAGTTGAGTCTTGCGGAGTACATTGCTCTTTGCCCTGGCGGTGAAATCAATACTGCCCCAATGCCTGCTCCGGATGCTTGGAAAGCCCCATCGTTGTAAACAGTCCAAACTCCGTCACTTGATTTCTCCGGAGTCAAATTCGCAGGTGGAGTCCACTCTGCTACGAAGTCTGCTAGGACTTGGGATTTGATAGTTGTCCTTGCCAAGAAAGATATGCCGAAGGGTGCTAGCTCAACTGCCCACTTTCCAATCCTTCCAGTGGAATCTTTGCTTCGGAGCATATCTCCTAAGGGATACGAAGTTGGTACAATTACATTGTGAGCCAAAAAATAATGCCTTAGCTTCCTCGAAGCCATTATCAGAGCATAAACGAACTTCTCAAGTTCGGAGTATCTTGTCTTCGCTCCTGACAATGCTTCGGATACAAAATAGACAGGATTTTGGACCAACTTCCCATTGAAATCCACTTCTCTGACAAGGACTGCGCTGACAGCTGAACCTGTAGCTGCAAGGTACAGGAGTAGGGTTTCGTCCGCAGTAGGCACCGTGAGTGTAGCAAGATTACTGAGATAATCTTTAATATCTTCGAAGCTTCTCTGACACTCCGGTGTCCATGCAAAATCTTCGGACCCTTTCAAAGCTTTGAATATTGGCAAGCTCCTCTCCGCAGACCTTGATAAAAACCTGCTAAGTGCGGCCAGACGTCCAGTCAACTTTTGCACTTGCTTTAAATTCTCCGGAGGAGCCATCTTCTGCAGCGCAGTTATTTGAGTAGGGCTAGCTTCAATTCCCCTGCTTGAAACTAAATACCCTAACAATTTTCCAGCCTTAGCTCCGAATATACATTTTTCGGGGTTAAGACGGATCCCACATGCCCGAAGGCTATTGAATGTTTCTGCTAAGTCTAGGCTATGTTGGTGCTTTAAAGCACTCTTTATTACAATATCATCCATATAGGCCTCCACATTGCGACCTAGTTGATGACCTAGGGCCTTAGCAACTAATCTTGAAAAAGTAGCCCCGGCATTTCTTAGGCCGAAGGGCATTCTTACATAGCAGAAGACTCCCGAAGGAGTTACAAAGCTTGTCTTGATTTCATCTTCGCGCTTCAACCATATTTGATGATAACCAGAATACACGTCAAGGAAGCTTAATAACTCCGAACCTGCAGTGGAGTCAACTAGTTGATCAATTCGGGGCATGGGGTAGGGGTCACGTGGGCATGCTTTATTCAAGGATGTGAAATCAATGCACATGCGCCACTTCCCGGAAGACTTCTTCCTGACGAAGACTGGGTTGGCTAACCATTCTGTGTGAGCCACTTCTCTGATAATCCCAGCCTTCAACAGTTTTTCAACTTCGTCCTTAGCTAGAGCAGCTCTCTCTGCGGACATCTTCCGGAGTCCTTGTCGAACAGGCCGGGCCTTCGGGTTTACAAGTAAACTGTGTTCAATGATATCCCGATCGACTCCGGTGATATCTTCGTCAGACCAAGCGAAGACATCCAAATTTTCTTCCACCACCTTTTCCAAGGAGGTTGCAACTTCAGGAGGTAAATCTTTACCAAATTGAAAAGTGTACTCTTTACCATCTTTAACAATGACCTTCGTTGCAATCTCTCCTTCAGGACTTGGTCTCGGAAAAGACTTCTTCGAAGCTTCGGAGGAGGCTGAAAAAATTTCTTCATTATCCTGCACACTGTTTACTTGCCTCGGATCAAGAGGGGGACCATGACCATATTCCGCCTTCCTAGCAATGGCTTGATCTCCGAAGATTGTCAGGACTCCTGCTTGTGTGGGCATCTTCATGCACAAGTAGTTGTGATGCGCCACAGCTCCGAACTGATTTAACATGCCCCGTCCGAAGATGACATTATAAGCATGCGGGGCATCTACCACATCAAAGATAACTTCTTCAGTTCGGGCTAATAAACCTTCTCCGAAGGTAACTTCCAGGCCTATCTGGCCAAGTGCATCAAGCGGAGGTCCTGCGAAGCCTTGCAGAGGACGAGCCGCTGGGAGGAGATGCTTCCTGGAAATGCATAACTGATCGAAGGCTTGCACAAAAATGATATCTGCCGAACTACCTCCGTCAATTAGCACCCTTCGGACTTCAGTCCCTGCAATATCAGCAGTGATAACCAATGGATCTGCATGCGGGAACTTAATACCAGCTGCATCCTACGCAGGGAAAGATATCGGAACATGAGACCACTCCGGCATTGCAGCTGCAGATGACGAAGTCCCAATATGACCTACTTCCCGAACGTACTCTCTTCGCTGTCTCTTGGACATGCTTCCGAGGGTACCTCCTCCAGAGATAGGGAGAACTACTCTTTTTCCTCTATCTTGCCCTTCTTCTTGCTTCGGAGGTGGCATAACAATGGCCACCGGAGGGTGCCTTGCAGCATCAAAATTTTCTATCCGCGCCACAGCCTGGACCGGGTCTGGGCGCGCTGCTGCTGGACTTCGGTCGGTACTGCCTCGACCCGAAGTTCTCTCCAAGTATTCTCCCCTTAGTGTAAGGATAGCCTTGCAAGTGTCAGTTGCATGACTTCGATTTTCTCCATGAATACAGCAAAAAAGGGTCTGGCCCTTGCCAGCCGTTTTCCCTGGCGGCCTCCAGCCGCTGGTCTTGTTCCCCGTAGACTGTGGAGCTCTTGGTGCAAACTTCTGTGGGGGTGCAATATTCAAGACTTCAGAGCGAGGGTGCTTTTGCCCTCTTCTCCGGTCATGTTGCACTTCGAAGACTGATTCCTGCGGCTGTGCCGAAGTCTTCACTTCTGCTTTGACTTCTTGCAATACAGTCGAAGTAGCAGCAGTCCTCCGAAGCCAACCCTCTTCTGACCTCGCATACTCCTCGAAGTATGACATCAACTGTGAGACTGAGGAGATGCTCTTCCGATGTAGTTTATCCAGAAGGCCTTGATGACTGACGCCTTCCCGAGCCGCATCAACCACTGAAGATGTTGACAGCCCCCGAATTTGCGACTTCGTATGAGCGAAGCACTTAAAGTACTGCCTCAATGTTTCTCCGGGGAGCTGTTTCACTTGGAAGAGGCTTCCTGTTGACATAGGAGGCACGAAGGTGCCCTGAAAGTTACTTATAAACTTTCTCTTCAACTGCGACCAAGAATTGATTGATCCTGGCTTCAAAGACCAGAACCATCTCAATGCCACTACTTGAAGAGCTAACGGGAAGCACTTCGCCATAGTGTCTCTAACTCCGCCGCTAGCCTCAATCGCTAGGGCATAAGAACGCACGAACTCTCCGGGATCTTCATCTTCGGCATACTTACAGAGCTTCGAAGTTTTAAACTTTGGATCAAAGCGAACCTTCTGCAGCTCAGGATGCAATGGAGATTCATTGTCGTAAGAGGCATTCTCCGGGGCTTCAGGATAACCAAGATCGTCGTCTTCGGGCACTTCGGGGATAGTTGGGGTGGCTTGAGAGCGAAGCCTGTTCGTAGCTTCTTGTCGCCACCTTGCTACCTCAGCTTAAAGGTTGGCCATTTGAGTGGCCATATCCCCAAGGTTATCTTCATCTCCTCCGGAAGGACCTTTCGGGTCTTGAGAACTGGTAGGATCAGTTCGAATCGGGATGGAGGGTGGAGAAGTGACTCCGGGCTGTCGGAGTATGGAAGGAGTTGGCGGAGAGGCTTCGTATGTTCGAGGGATAGAAACCCCTTCCGGAGTTTGTGGAGGGAAAGCCGAAGAACCTCCGACTTCAACTGTGTCGAAGGGTATTTCTCCGGAGATCCGAGAGGACCTCCGAGTGGGATTGCGGGGTGCGCTCCGCTTAGGAGGCATGATGTAAAAAGTTGGTAGAGAACGAAGTTTTTCGGACTAGGTTCCCCACGGACGGCGCCAACTGTTGGCGTAAAAGATTACGCTAACAGGTTTCTGTAGAAGAGAAACTAACAAACGAAGTGTTTGCGAAGCAAACTGTTCTAAGCCTCCGAAAGGATAATAAGTTAGAATAGTTCGAAAATGTGTATTGAATAACTTGTATTCGGTCCCTATTACAGGGTGAAATGGGGGGTATTTATAGGCCCAAACATTAAGGAAAAGACCTATTTACCCCTCTATTACAACCGTCATAGTGGAAACTATTCGGTTCCCCTAATAGGGCTAAAATGGTAAAAGACTAATCTAATGAGAAAGAAGATAAGTCTTCCATCTTAGCTGGCAGAAAAGATCTCTGAGGGCTTTACTTCGAAGATGTACTCCGAACCAATGCCTATCTTCGAACTTCGAACTTCGTTCCGAGTATCTTCGAAGATGATCGTCTGGGAACCTTCGAATCCGCTGTCTGCCTTTATGTATCTTCAGCAATAACCCCGAAGATGAGATATTTTCCCCCAACATTGTCCTTCTCCCAACACACAACGTACCTCAACAGATAATCAGCAGAAGCAAAAACAAATCACAGGTACTAAAAATATTCTAGCCTATAAATGACCGGTGTCTTAATCGAAAAGACACCAACAAAGTGCTTAAAGGCAGATTAAGTTAACTTGCAGTACAAAAGACAGTTCCTCAAATGGTTTACCAAACACATTGATAATCCATCAAGTATATCCAAACCATCCACAATATTTAACGCATTTAAACTAAACATAATAAATGCAGTAAATAAAAATGTGTTCACAGATGATTCAACAAACACTTGATGTGCACTAAAAAACACCTAGATATATCACTAAACATTCATAGTGCAACCTGAAAATAAAGTACTGATCAAGTGAATAAATCTTGGAACATTCAGAAATAAAAACGATGTATTGCACATTGATCGAGAAAAGAGATTAGTACTAATTTTGTTTGGCCGGTTCCTGTTCGTTGCGGAAGCATCAATGTGCTTTGTCTTTTCAGAAGCAGCAACAAGCTGCTTTCCCCCGTGAATTCTTCATGCCACGTGACGGCTGCCTGCATGCGCCGTGTATTCCTGCTGCCTATGGCCGAGTAGACAGAACGCAATTGCTGAAAGGACTCCACTCTGGCCTGACATCATGACTCTGTTGTGCGCCGACTGACGTCTTCCTCTGTGCAACGACTGCAAGCGCACAGCTCCATGTGCAGTCTGGTTCACGACAAAATGCCTGGTGGGTGTGCCTCGCGAAGCACTTGCGGCTTGCGTGCCTCTGCTTTGGACTCCTCACGCACGTCTCGCCAGCAATCACGCCATTGCAGTGCGCGACAGGCTTCATGCCTCGGGACTTCACGCGTAGCCGTTATTGCCACGGAGAAACCGAGATGCCAGGGACGCGTGCTGCGGAAAAATCTGGTCAGCACGCCAGCCGAGACGTTGGCATCTCGAGCAGAGCACCATGCGCAGATGTGTTTTTGGGCTGCACCATGCCCTGATGCCCTACAGCCATGCTGCTGCAGCCGCTGTGTTGCTCGCCCAGGGAAAAAGTCAAAATCCGCCCAGGCTGCTGCTTCAAAGATCTTGCAGAAAATTGTTGCGGCGGCGAAAAAAGTGTGGCGGCGGGGGAGAGGAAACAGATTGCGGCGGCTGGAAAATCGTGGGGAAAAATTGGACTCTAGAGATGAATTACAAATGAGTCAACCCTAACCCTAGGGGGTTGCGGCCTACTTATAGGCAGCCCAACAAATGGGAAAAAAGACAAATTTACCCCTAGGGTAAATTACACAGACTCTGAAAATAAAATTGGAAATGACCGAAATGCCCTTAGCGTTTTTTACTGATTCGAATAACACAGACTATGGGCCTAAAGGCAAAATAGTAAAATCCTAAATAAAGATAAACAACGGTCATCAGTTTTGCGCCAATACTGACAAAGCGTCCACCATCTTCGCACCGGGTACCCGGCTTGGGCCGGCCCGATTCCGTGGCTCCCTCAGCCCGGCAATCACTCGCCGCCCGTGTACCTGAGCCAATCCCGGTCAATAGACCAGTGGATCCTCTGCTGCTCCTAGCCCATGTACTCAGATTGGGCCATCCCAACTCCGCGGCCCCTCTGCCCAGCAGTCGCTCGCTGTCCGTGTACCTGAGTAACACGTGCCCTAGGCACAGCAGGTCTCATTTTCTCTTCACGTCTGCTCTTTGACTTCCGTTGAAAATCACTCATCACATCTGGAGCCATAAGGCCCATGCTCTTCAACATGGCTCCTCAATCTCCCCCTTGATGAGTGCATTGTTAACACCCTCTTCACCAATTTTTCAGAACCTGCAAAACACATGGAAACACGGAAACAAAACAAAACAAAAAGAATAAAATAAAATAAAAGTTTAACCCTAATGGCCAAAAGCCGAACAAAAACCAGAAAGTGGTCATTATGGTTAACCAAAAATAAAAACTCAAAACAAGTGCAATCTCAGAATTTTCAACAAGGATATCCAAAGAGTAAGGGAAAAAGAGACTAAAACTAAGCCAAAACGCCCCCTAAACTCTTCTAAAAGATCGAGTAACCCAAAATTTCTCCCCCTCGTTGACAATTGGACTCATCAAGTGAGACTAAATGCACTCTAAAGAGACACAGACTCAAACTCCCCCTGAAATGCAGCTCTCCCTCAAAATATGCAATGAATGCAACTGGGGTGCAGGTGGAGTGTGAAAATTATGCTTCTCAGATATGATTGACTGCTATTAGAACATCTAGTAGGTATAGAAAAAGAAGTACTGTCTAAGACACATGGCATGATCAGTGCAACAAATGATATCCAAAGAAAGTCATTAGCACGCATTTTTCGATTTTTGCAAACACAAGCATCACCACATTTTCTAGTTGACAAGCAAAGTAAAGCATGAGATGCAAAGGCTAGCTGATATCTACCAACATAAGCATTGTCTAGAACAAAGTGCTTCAGCAAACTTGTTATTTGTTGGCGTAAAAGATTACGCTAACAGGTTTTCAGAGATTAGAAACTAACAAACGAAGTGTTTGCGAAATGAACTATTTCAAGCCTCCGAATTGGATAATAGCTCGAAGTAGTTCGAAGATGTGTATTGAATAACTCAGTATTCGATCCTCATTACAGGGTAAAATGAGAGGTATTTATAGGCGAACATCTTAAGGAAAAGACCTTTTTATCCCTCTATTACAACCGACATAGTGGAAACTATTCGGTACCCTTAATAGGGCTAAAATGGTAAAAGACTAATCTAATGAGAAAGAAGATAAGTCTTTCATCCTAACTGGCAGGGAGGTTCTCTGAAGAGTCGACGTTCAAAGCTATACTCCGAACAAGAGTCCGCTTTGATTCTTCGAACTTGACCCAGTACTAAACCGGAGTTAGATACTGGAACTTTGATTTAATAGATTGCCTTCGTCTTGTTACAGTAGTGACCCTAAGGATGAAGTATTTTCCCCCAACAGTAGCCCCTCAAATACTCTTCTCCGCTTGATCTGTAAGGTCAGGAGAGCAGTATACACAAGAAAAATAATCATGCGTAGGGGTTACCAAATTTTATCAACCTTCGGAATACGGGAAGATTCATAACTTCAAATTGATTTCTAAGAAAGTTATATTCGAACAATCCTAGAATCAATTTTTATAAAGCCAAAAAGCCCTTTAGACTTAGAAGAAATAGCTGTTAGCCTTTTCCTTTCAGAAGAAGCTATGCGGTGCATTAATTTCACAAACAATAACGGTCAAGAATGCGAAACGACAAATCTGAATGGTAAAAAATTGTGAACTTAGGCTATAAATAGAGGACCTAGAAACTTCTCAAACACCTTTCTCACCGTATTTGCGCAATCAACCATTAGCCTCCAAACCTTAGCCTCAATCACTCGGTTCGAATCAATGGCGAAGACAAGCTTCAAGGCTCCCGGGGCGACTTCGGCCCTAGCCCGGCAACAGGCCATGGTGGCGCCAGTAGGGAATCCCCAACAGATCGGTCCCCATGACCTCCTCCCGGCCTCTTTGAAGTACTTCGACCAGTCTTACAAACTGGGGCCATCCACTTGCAAGAGGAAGATGATCACAACAGTGGTCAAGGGGAAGATTAGCCCAGAGATCAATGTTCGCAAACCCGGGAAGGAAGCCATCCCTTCGCTTTGGCCCAGAGAAGTTGTCGTCTTCGAAGCCTTCTTCAAAGCAGGGTTAGGACTCCCGGCGGTAGACTTCCTATCGAAGGTACTAGATCTCTTCCATGTCATCTTTCCTCAATTGTCTCCGAATGCAATAGCGCGCTAAAGGCTGCGAAGGGATAGCAGAGATATTTGTAGCGCTGTACTAAGCATCTTGCCAGCCGAAGACTTACCAAGGCTTCGGAGGGGAAAAATCATAGTAGCCTTCGACAGCATCAACTTCAGACTCCGAGATGAATTCCAACAGTGATTCCCAGCGAAGGCCATCAACGCCAGATGGTACACAGATTGTATTCTCCGGTGATTCTACGCCGAAGTTGGAGTAGACAGCTGTCTAGCTGGACCCCTACGAGACATATATTTTCGAAGGGAAGTCGAAGTCCACCCAGACCCCGGCCAGCTTGAAGCCCACCGTAACCTGCTCCAACGAATTAGTCGCCGCATGAGCATGCGGGACTTAGCGGAGGAGTTTATTGGGCTCCAAATTCCACCTTTGATGGCCAACTGACCAATCAACTTCAAAGAGGATTCGGATGGAGGACTCCGAAAAATTTCTTCAAACTTGAGCTCTGCAGGTAACTTCAAAAACTACAACATGCTTTATACATGATTATTTGATAAAATGACTAATAAAAACTTATCTTTCAGCTTCACAAGCCCCTATGACTTCGGAGAAAGTCGTTCGAGCTTCGGAGAAGATCCTTGGAGCTCCTACCCCGGCTGAAAAGGAGTGGAGGAAGAAACTGGTGGGCAGTTGGGAGCGACTTAACTGAGTATGGGGTGTACTCGGAGTCGTAGCCCCTCCTCTTCTGGACTGGGTGCCTTCTGAGCTTGGCCCAAAGAAGAGGAAAGCAGATGCTGGGACTTCGGCACCAGCCAAGACTCCTGTAAAAAAGTTAGCCCGAAAGCCTAAAAATGTGGCTCCTTCTAGGCATGTTGCTTCGTCTTCAGGTTCATCTGAAGATGAGGGAGTAAGAGAAATTCAATGGGCCCTCATGGACCTTATTACCGAAGATGAAGCATAGGCGAATGTCAATGTTGTAGACTCTGGTGATGTAGCAGGTGTGTCGGCTGCACCAGACAACTCCGAACAGGCCGGGACCTCGAGTGTCCAGCCTGACTTGCCACGTCAAGAAGCCACTGCTGTTGAAGGCGGAGTCGAAGTTGTAGCTGAACAAGCTTTGATTCTGGACAAAGTGGTAACTGTTGCTCCAAGGAAGGCTCCAACAGCCAACCCTTCAGTTCCAGACCCTGAGTTTGATAAAGACTTCGAAGGGGCCTTCGACCCTCCAAGTAGCCCCGTACTCATTCGCCGACATGATTTCGGAGGTAAACTTCATTAAAGCACCTTTTTCTTCACCCTGCATAATTATGCATTATATAATACCATCGTTTTGGTAGGGTCTGATCCCATGGAGATGACTCCTCCTGCGAAGACTGCTCCTGGGACTTCGACATCTCCGAGGTCAGTTCCAGAAGTTACACAAATGGGGCCCGGAAAAGGTAAAGGCGAAATGGACCCTTTTCCTACTCCGAACTCGGGATTAACTCCGCCAGAATCGACAGACGGAGGACAATCTACGGAGGGCAGCCAGTCCACCGAAGTTTCTGAGGATGCAACGCAATGCTCCGGCCCTTCACCAATGATGACGATGTTTCGAACGAGGGAGGAAATATTCGTCTTAAGGAGAGGATTACTGCCCTCCAAAGGAGTCTTGAGGGCTCCGAAATTCGAATTTCCCGCATGGACGAGATGGTTGCAGCGGAGAGGAGAGCTAGACTTGGTCTCGAGGCTACAAATCAGAAGCTCGAAGCCGAGCAAATCGTGCTTTGGGCTGAAATAGAAAGAATGCGGGCGGAGCATGCAACCGTGGTGGCTGAGCTGGTTAAGCTCCGAGATGAAAAGACGAAGGCCATGGAGGAAGCCAGCAACCTGCTTAGCTAGAAGAACTCTTTGGCTACGGAGGTAGCTAAACTATCCTCTGTGGTAGACGAGCTGTCTTCGTCAAGGGATGTTTTAATCGAAGACAAGGTGAAGTCGGAGAAGGTAGCTGCGGAGGTCATGGATAACCTTTTAGGTGTCTTAGAGTACTTCGGTACTTCTTGGACACTATCTTCGACTGACAACGTCCCCTTGCTACGATGAGTGAAGATGATCCAATGAGCAGCAAAGATGATGAAGACAACGGGTATTTGGTATGGAGAAATCTCCGGCCAAGTATCCGCTCTCGGAATACTTCGTTACTACGAAGATCTGGGGCTATTAGTAGTGCCAGACTTGGGGGCGACTCCTATTACCTTCGATGACAACCAACTGTTAAACCCTTCCGAAGATGTGTCCGCAGCCTTGCAAGCCTTCCAAGCGTCATGGAGAGCCGAAGGTCGAACAACGATCAAGGCTTGGATTGATGAAGGGATTCACCAGAAACAAGCTCGGTCGCAGGCTTCGAGCAGCCAGCCTCCACCAGACCCGCAGGTTTAGTTTTGTTTAGGGGACCGAACATGTAAAAATTTATGCTTTCATCTGTTATGAATGAAGACTTATTTGAAAATGTTTTTTAGGCTTCTCAACCTCGTATGGATGATCTCGAAGTATTAAATGTTACCGAAGAACTTCGCCTGCTATGAGCTACCTTCGACCTTCTAAAACTTCACAAATGATCTCGATTTCTGATTCCTCAAGAAAGCTCCGGTGCAATTGCGCCCGAAATACACAAAGATATATTATCTTATATTAAAGAGGAAGAAAAAGAAGTTAACTTGGAAACTTCATCTTCTGAAGACGTTGAATTGTCCGAAGAAGAGAGTACTGCTGAAGAACAAAGAAGGAACCCTGGAGAACTTCGAAGCTGGTAGAGAAGCCCCGAGCGACTTCGAACTTGGGCTGAACTCCAACAGGAACAAAAAGATTTTCAAGCTTTAAGGGGAGGGAGAAGAATTAAACGTAAAGTTATTTGGACTCTCGGCTCCGTTTCCTTGTTGGTATAGACACATATTTTTCATAATGCAATGTAATCTGTTCGAATGATAAAGATTAAGATATTAAAATTGTCTCCCTTCTTCTCAGCCCCTCTTTGGGCATAAGCAACTTCGATTTTTGTCGAAGATGGTTAGGCGCAAAGAAAAAATGACTTAGGAGTACAATTTTGGAGGCTTGGAGCCCCTTAGCAACTTAGAGATTGATTAAAATCTCACAAAATGTCTTCGACTACTTGGAGTTTGAAAACTAGTAACTTAGTACCTTTTGTTTGAAAGTAGTCACTTTAGACTAATTTTCCGGATACCCTAGCATCCAAAACGATTGGTCACTTTGGACTCTTTCTATAGATATTCGAAACTTATCAGCTCAAACTCTGTTTTGTTTGGCCTCCTTCGGCTCTTTTTGCGAATGCTATCAAACCAGTGGTTCGGAATTCGCAGTGGTCTTCTTGGACTCTTTTTACGGATGCTTCTAGGCCGGAGCTTGGAATCTGCATTATTTGGTCTGCTTGGACTCTTTTTACGAATACTTTCAAGCCGGTGGCTTGGAATCCGTTTTCAGTGACTTTCCGACCTCGTCGGAAGGTTCAAACCAGTGGTTCAAAGTCCACAAAATTGGTTCAAATGAATGACACTTCCCTCACAACCAACTTCGTTCTTCCAGTGCGTCCACTAGAAGTAGGAAGTGTTTGAGAGGTAGGAATTATCTGACCATAAACTTTATTAATTCAGAAGGTGTTTACAAAAGATTACAAGGAGCCCCTATGCAAAATATCGCTTTAAGTGCTCCACATGCCAGGAATGCTTTAACTCTTCGCCTTCTAAATTAGCTAGCTTGAAAGAACCAGGCCGTCCTGAACGGAGAATAATGTATGGACCTTCCCACTTATTCCCTAATTTCTCTGGTGCTATAATTCTTCGCAAAACTAGATGAACTGGCTTAAGTTTGAGGAGCCATGCTGAATAGCGTGGGCCTCATAGCTCTAGAAGTGATGAGTCATTGTCAATGATAGTCAAAGAGGACAGAAGAAGAGAGGAGATCTGTTGTTTCATGGGCCGCGTGTGACTCAGGTACACGGGCAGCGAGCGACTGTCGGGCAGAGGAGGCTGCGAAGTCGGACTGGCCCAATCCGGGTACATGGGCCAGAAGCAGTAGAAGACCCACTGGGCTGTTGACCAGGATTGACTCAGGTACACGGGCAGTGAGCGATTGCCGGGCTGAGAGAGCTGCGGAGTCGGGCCGGCCCAATCCGGGTACCTGGTGCAAAGTCGGTGGAGGCTTTGTCAGTTTCGGCGCAAAATTGACAACCGTCGATCTTGTATCCGACTGTCCAGAAGAGAAGCCGTAGTCGCTACGAAAGTTGAGCTTTCGGATAAGTCATCTGTATCTCTTGGCCCACAGTCAGTCAGTCGTGTCTGTAAAAATTCCTAAGGGCAGTAGAGTCTTTTCCTTTATTCTTGCGTCTGTAAAAACCCTAAGGGGCAGGTGGAATGTTCCTAGTGTTGGGAGCCTATAAATAGGACCCCAATCCCTAGGGTTTGGACTACCCTTTTGGCTGAAATCAATACTACTCCATTGGGTCACTTTTTGTCTCTTGCATTCTCTCTTTCCCTTCCTGTTCTTGTGTGTGCCTCCAGGAAATGAGTTGCTGTTCATCTATTTTTATTCCCTGCAGCTAGATGATTCTATTCCTTCTGTTTCGTGTGATGCATTTCATTTATTGGCTTTGAAGTCTTCGGTTTGCTCACAACGATTTTCTTCCTGGTTGTGAAGGCTTTGTTTTGCTTCTGTTCCTCACGGGAAGAGTACTAGTTCTTGCTGTTGCAAGTAGTAATGCTGTACTGTAGCTACAGTACTCGCTGCCAGCTTTTTACCTTCTATTGCGCAGCCTTTTGATCGAAGTTGACAGGCTCTAGCAGCTTTTCTTGCTGTTTTCTGGCAAAGCCCCCTCTCTGTTTGAAGCCCCTCATCTCCTTGAGGCAGGCTTCGATCTAACACCTTCGAAGGCTTCGTTCAAACTTCAAACCTCGTTTTGTGTCCTGTGTTGCTAGCTTCGAAGTATTTTCTGAACGGACAGCATCGCATACTTCGAGCGACGTTGCGAAGGTACTCCGTCCCTAGCTGTTCGAAGTCCACACTTCGATAGGTTTCGAAGTTGGCCTCGAAGCTTGTCTTTCTGCTAGGCTTCGTTTGGTTTCTTTGTCGCGTGTCAGTCTTCGCTTCTCTTTTCGAAGCTTGCTCCTTTCGAAGGTAGAGTGTGGGCTTCGAATTTGGTGCCTCTGTCGTGTGACTGGCTTCGCTTCTTTGTTCGAAGGTAGTCCGACTGTGTGTTGCATTCGAAGCTCTCTGTTCGAAGGTTTTGTTTCGAAGCACTCGGTTCGAAGCTGTGTCCGAAGCCTTGCCTTCGAAGTACATACTTCGAACCAGGCTCCGGCATTTTCATACTTCGCTTCGAAGCATACTTCGCTTCTTGCCACTTCGAACTAGGCTAGACCAAAACATACCTTCGGCTTTTTCTCAACACCTTCAACAGACTTCGACTACCACCTCCGAACCAGTATTTGACCTGCGAAGTGGGCCTCGACCTCCGAAGCAGGCTTTGGCCAGCGAAGCAGGCTTCGTTCTGCGAAGCAGGCTTCGGCGAGTTTCGAACAGGAGACAGATTTGAAAAGGTAACTTCTCTTCTCACTCGTAGTGCACCGATGTTGCTTTAACTGAGAAGTTTGTCTTGCCTAGTCTAGTGAATACTGTTTATCTATCTTTTAGCACTGCGTTGATAGTCTTCTGTTTGTCATCAGATGCTTCTAGACTAGATACCTTTTAGACTTAGGCTATCTGTTTATTTTCTGCTGCTTGGTCTTTTGAGGTGCGTTGGGTATTGGGAACAGGCCATAGATTCGAAAGAATTTTTAAGGTGCCCATTCACCCCCCCCTCTGGTCGCTACTTTCCGTCCTACAAAGTTCATTAAGATGAACCTTCGGGTCAAACCAAGTCTTCATTTGCTACTAATATTTCGACAGATTGGCGACAACTCGAAGTCTTGTTTCTTTTGTTAAATCAAGCGAAGCTTGCCTTTCTCCTTCTATTTCAGGTTTAGTGCTGCGAAGAGATCCTCCTTTAAGGTCTGTTGGCGTCATAGCTTAGTCTCCGAATAATAGTCTGAAAGGAGTGAAACCAATGGACCTTGTTTGAGTGGTCCGAATGGACCATAAGATCTTCGGGAGCTCTTCGGTCCACAACCCTTTTGCCAACCCTACTATTCTTCGATTCAACTCTGACAAGATATTACCATTGGCTCATTCTACAGCACTGTTAGACTGAGGATGGCGCACAACAGCAAAGCATATTTGTATGCCAATATCTTCGCAAAACATCCTGAAGGGCTCTGCATCAAACTGTGTCCCATTGTCAACTGTGAGCTGTCGAGGCACTCCACACATACATATAATAGTTTTCTAGAAAAATATTTGTACATTATTTGAAGTGATAGCTGTGAGGGGTTCTGCTTCAACCCACTTGGAAAAATACTCAATTGCTACCACTGCGAATTTCAGATTTCATTTTGCTACTGGGAAGGGGCCAATAAGGTCCATGCCCCATCTGGCCATAGGCCAAACTGGGGCAATGACTTGAAGAGTTGTTGGCGGACGATGACTTCTTCTTCCCATCCATTGACAACCCTGGCACATGCGGACTAGGCTCTCCACATCAGCTACTATTGTAGGTCAATAAAGCCCATGGCGAAGTGTTTTTTCCGGCCAAAGCCCAAGGGGCCAGATGGCTACCACAAAGGCCTTCATGAATTTCTCGGAGCATCTCTTGACCTTCAGCTTGAGATATACATCGGAGCAGAGGAGAACATACTCCGGCCTTGTAGATAATACTGTTGATTATATGATAATTTCGAACTCTGAGCTTTAACCTGGAAAGCTGCGGCCCTTCAGGTAAATTTGCTTCACCTTGCAACAATTCCATAATTGAACTCCGCCAATCAGTACTTGGAATGCAAAGAACTTTCGCAGAAGGGATCTGTGGCACCGGAGGTGAACTAAGCTCTTCGTAAAAAACTCCTTCTTGAATATCCATAGCTCCGACCGCAGCTTTTGCTAAGGTCTCGGCTTGCATATTTTCAGCTCTGGGTATACTTCGGATGGAAATCCCTTTAAATGCTGCTTCAATCTTACGGATCTCTTACAAATACTTTGCAAGCTGGGGTGACGAATTTGAAAACTTTTATCAACGTGCCTTGCTACAATTTGAGAATCTGTTTTAATAACAACTCTTGTAGCCCCCAAAGCACGCGCCTTTCGAAGTCCTAACAAAATTCCTTCATACTCCGCTGTATTATTGGTGGACTTAAAGTTGATCCTTGAGGAGTACATTGCTCTTTGCCCTGAAGGTGAAATTATTACCACTCCGACACCTGCTCCAGATGCTTGGAAAGCTGCATCGGAGTATATAGTCCAAATTCCTTCATTTGACTTCTCCAGAGCCCATACTGCGGATGGAGTCCATTCTGCCACAAAATCTGCCACCACCTGTGACTTGATCGCTGTCCTTGCCATGAAGGAGATGCCGAAGGGTGCCAATTCAACAGCCCATTTCCCAATTCTCCTAAGGGATACGAAGTTGGTACAATCACATTATGTGGTAGAAAATAATGCCTCATTTTCCTCGAAGCCATTATCAAAGCATAGGTGAACTTTTCAAGCTCAGAATATCTTTTGACACTCCGGTGTCCATGCAAAATCTTCGGACCCTTTCAATGCTTTGAAAATGGGCAAGCTTCTCTCCGCAGACCTTGCTAGGAACCTGCTAAGTGCTGCTAGGCGGCCAGTTAGCTTTTGCACCTGCTTTAAATTTTCCGGAGGAGCCATCCTTTGTAATGCAGTTATTTGAGTATGGCTAGCTTCGATCCCTCTGCTTGAAACTAGATACCCTAACAATTTTCTAGCCTGAGCCCCGAAGATACATTTTTTCGGGGTTAAGACGGACTCCACATGCCCGAAGGCTATTGAATGTTTCTGCTAAGTCTAGGCTATGTTGGTGCTTCAGAGCACTCTTTATTACAATGTCATCCATATAGGCTTCTACATTGCGGCCTATTTGATGACCTAGAGCTTTAGCAGTTAACCTCAAAAAAGTTGCCCCGGCATTTCTTAAGCCAAAAGGCATTCTTACATAGCAGAAGACTCCCGAAGGAGTTACAAAGCTTGTTTTGATTTCATATTCGCGCTTTAACCAAATTTGATGATAGCCATAATATGCATCGAGGAAGCTTAATAACTCCGAACCAACAGTGGAGTCAACTAATTGATCAATTCGGGGCACGGGATAGGGGTCACGGCGGCATGCTTTATTCAAGGATGTAAAGTCAATACACCTGTGCCACTTCCCGAAAGATTTCTTCCTGATGAAGACTGGGTTGGCTAGCCACTCCGCATGAGCTACTTCTTTGATAATCCTAGCCTTCAGCAACTTTTCCACTTCTGCCTTAGCAAGGATGGACCTCTCCGCAGATAACTTCTGGAGTCCTTGTCGGATAGGACGAACCTTCGGGTTCACAAGCATTCTATGTTCAATAATATCACGACTGACTCCGGTAATGTCCTCATCAGACCATGCAAAGACATCCAAATTTTCTTCAACTACTTTTTCTAACGAAGTAGCGACTTCTGGAGGCAAATCCTTGCCGAACTGAAATGAATAGTCTTTGTCGTCTTTGACAATAACCTTCGTTACAATCTCTCCTTCGGGGCTGGGTCTGGGGAAGGACTTCTTCGAAGGTTCACCTGAAGCAGAGATATCCTCCGGGTTGCCTTGTACGTTGTTCACTTGTCTCGGGTCAAGAGGGGGCCATGACCATATTCTGCTCTTCGCGTAGTGGCCTGATCTCCGAAGATAGTGAGCACTCCCGCTTGCGTGGGAATCTTCATACATAAATAATTATGATGTGCCACAGCTCTAAACTGATTCAACATGCCCCTCCCGAAGATAACATTATATGCGTACGGGGCATCCACAACATCAAAAATCACCTCCTCCGTCCTTGCCAGTAGCCCCTCTCCGATAGCGACCTCCAGACCTATTTGGCCGAGGGCATCAAGAGGTGGTCCTACAAACCCCTGCAAAGGATGGGCTGCAGGGAGGAGATGTTTCCTGGAGATACAGAGTTAATCGAAGGCTTGAACGAAGATAATATCTGCTAAACTCCCTCCGTCAATCAGCACTCTCCGCACTTCAGTCCCTGCTATGTCGGCAGAGATGACAAGGGGATCTGCATGCGGAAACTTTATGCCAGCTGCATCATCTGCGGAAAAAGATATCGACACATGGGACCACTCAGGCATGGTAGCTGCAGACGAAGAAGTTCCAATATGGCCCACTTCTCGGTACATATTCTCTTCGTTGTCTCTTCGACATACTGCCGAGGGTCCCTCCTCCGGAAATAGGGAGGACTACTCTTTTACCTCGATCTTGACCATCTTCCTGCTTCGGCGGTGGCATAATATTGACCACCGGAGGTTGCCTTGTAGGGTCGAAGTTGTCTATACGTGCCACAGCCTGGACAGGCTCCGGACGCACCTCAGAAGGAACTCGGTCAGTAGTGCCTCGACCCGAGGTTCTTTCAAGGTACTCGCCTCTTAAAGCGAGTATAGACATGCTCGCATCAGTAGCGTGACTTCGATTCTCACCATGGATGCAGCAGAAGAAGGCCTGGGCTTTGCCAGCCGGCTTCCCTGGTGGCCTCCAGCCGCTGGTCTTGCTTCCCGAAGCTTGTGAAGTCTTAGGGGCAAATTTCTGTTGCGGAGCAATGTTCAAGACTTTTGAACGAGGATGCTTTTGCCCCCGACGTCTGTCATGCTGGAATTCGATGTTAGGCCCCTGCGAAGGTGTTGAAGTCTTTACTTTGAACTTGACTTCTTGCAGGATTGATAGAGTTGAAACAGTTCTCCGAAGCCACCCTTCTTCAGACCTAGCATACTCTTCAAAATAAGCCATCAGCTGAGCAACAGAGGATATCTGTTTCCGATGAAGTTTATCAAGGAGGCCTGCATGGGTAACTCCCTCTCGAGCTACGTCAACTACGGAGGATGTAGTCAGCCCTCGAATTTGCGACTTCGTATGGGCGAAGCGATTGACAAATTTTCTTAAAGTCTCTCTAGGCAGCTGCTTCACCTGGAAAAGACTTCCCGTAGACATTGGGGGTACGAAGGTACCCTAAAAGTTACTTATGAACTTCTTCCATAACTGCTCCTAGGTTCTAATTGATCCAAGATTCAGGGACCAAAACCACCGCAAAGCCACCCCTTCGAGAGCAAGAGGGAAACACTTGGCCATGGTGTCTCGCACTCCTCCACTGGCCTCAATTGCCAAAGCATAAGAACGGGAGAACTCCCCGGGGTCCTCATCTCTGGAATACTTGCAGAGCTTCGAAGTTTTAAACTTAGGGTCGAAGCGCACTTTCTACAGCTCGGGATGTAGCGGAGACTCGCTATCGAAGGAAGCGTTCTCTGGGGCTTCGGGATAAGGAAGTTCTTCGTCTTGAGGCACCTCGGAAATGACTGGGGTGGCCTGAGAACGAAGCCTATCTGTGGCTTCTTGCCTCCGCCTCACCACTTCAGCTTGGAGACTGGCCATTTGGGCTGCCATGTCACCAAGACCATCTTCATTTTCTCTGGAAGGACCTTCCGGGTCTTGAGAACTATACGTGTCAGTTCGAAGCGGAATTGGAGCTGGAGAAGGGACTCCGGCTGGCTGAAGTATAGATGGAGTTAGAGGAGGAACTCCATATGCTCGAGGAAGGGGAATCACTTCGGGGGTCTGAGGTGGAGGAATTATCGAAGGTCCTCTGACCTCGACTGTGTTCGAAGATCTTACTCCGGAGGACTACCACCTGAACTCCGCTTAGGAGGCATGGTTTCAGAACTTGGTAGAGAACGAAGTTTTTTGGACTAGGCTCCCCACGGATGGCGCCAACTGTTGGCGTAAAATATTACACTAACAGGTTTCAGAGATTAGAAACTAACAAACAAAGTGTTTGCGAAATGAACTATTTCAAGCCTTTGAATTGGATAATAGCTCGAAGCAGTTTGAATATGTGTATTGAATAACTCAGTATTCGATCCTCATTACAGGGTAAAATGAGGGGTATTTATAGGCCAACATCTTAAGGAAAAGACCTTTTTATCCCACTACTACAACCGACATAGTGGAAACTATTCGGTACCCTTAATAGGGCTAAAATGGTAAAATACTAATCTAATGAGAAAGAAGATAAGTCTTCCATCCTAGCTGGCAAGCAGGTTCTCTGAAGAGTCGACGTTCGAAGCTATACTCCGAACAAGAGTCCGCTTTGATTCTTCGAACTTGACCCAGTACTAAACCGGAGTTAGATACTAGAAGTGACCCTGAGGATGAAGTATTTTCCCCCAACATTATCTTTTTAATTTTCAGGCCTTTTCTTTTCCTTTCTCATTTTTGCCAGGGGTTATTTGCATGTCAACCTTATGCTAACTGACCAAGTCAAGCCTAGGCTAGAACTGGACCATCAGAAGCTTAAGACATTGGTCTTGGCATACATTACACTGTCCTAGTTCATACCAAAGTGCTATGGTAAGCAGTCTAGAACAATGCAATGCGACAAAGCAAACCCACCTGGATCTTTTCAAATTATGCATAGAAAGGCATGGATTTTTCATTTTTCTGATTTTTTTTATCATTTTTATAGCACATTTTCCATGTTAAAACATAAAGATTTAAAAGTTGCATATCTGCATCTATGTATGGATCTAGCTATCAGGCATGTAAAATCTAGCAAAAACATTCAGCCTACACATGCTAGTTACCAGAAGCAATGCTGATCATTTTTCAATTTTAAAGCATAAAAGCCATGCATATTGTTGGGGCAAAATACTTCATCCTTAGGGTCTCTACAGTAATAAGACAAAGGCAATCTACTAAACCGAAGTTCCAGTATTAACTTCGGTTTAGTACATGATCAAGCTCGAAGAATCCATGCAGACTTCTGTTCGGAGTATAACTTCGAAGGTTGAATCTTCAGAGAGCTTCTCTGCCAGCGAGGATGGAAGACTTATCTTCTTTCCGATTAGATTAGTCTTTTACAATTTTAACCCTATTAGGGGTACCGAATAGTTTCCACTATGTCGGTTGTAATTGAGGGGTAAAAAGGTCTTTTCCTTAAGATTTTTACCTATAAATACCCCCCTTTTCACCCTGTAATAGGCATCAAATACTCAGTTATTCAATACACAACTTCGAACTGCTTCGAGCTATTATCTAATTCGGAGGCTTGAAATAGTTCACTTCACAAACACTTCGTTTGTTAGTTCTTAATCTCCAAAAACCTGTTAGCGTAAGCTTTTACGCAAACAGTTGGCGCTGTCCGTGGGGAACCTAGTCCAAAAAACTTAGTTCTCTACCAAGTTCTCAGAACCATGCCTCCTAAGCAGAGTTCAGGTGGTAGTCCTACTCGGAGGTCCCCTTGAACTTCCAGAGGAAGATCTTCAAATACAATCAAGGTCGGAGGACCTTCAGTAATTCCTCCACCTCAGACCCCCGAAGGGAATTCCCTTCCTCGAGCATACGGAGTTTGTTGGACCGGAAACGGCGACCAAAGGGGGGGTGAATGGGAGCTTTTAAAATTTCAAGCTAAAATTAGCCTTTTGTTTTAATACAGTCTACTGCGGAACAGGCTTCGAACACAACCTTCGAAGTTCTGGTTCGGAGGTGTTTGACGGCTCCGAACACAGGCTTCGCAAGGAGCAAAAGTTCGAAGCCAAGAAGACTTCGCTCCACTCGCAACCCTGAAAATCTACTCTGCTAAGTCAGTGCAGGCTTCGCACACAAGGTCCTTCGAGCAGGCTTCGCACTTCACCCTTCGCACGAGTGGACTGACCTTTGAGGACTTCGACCAAGTACTTAGCGACAGCAACCGGTGCTGGACTTCGTACACAAAAGGTCTAAACGCACACTAATAGAGTTCGCTAGGGGAATAGACACGATAAGAAACACGGGCTTCGATCAGGGCTTCGCTAGTAAGCAGCAAGGTCTAGCCTCCTGTTACACAGAGCGAACGCACACTGAAAAACACACTTCGCACAAAACACCCTTCGCCTAGACAGGCTTCGGTGCACTATAACTAGCGAGGTATGCAAACAAGCTCAAGCAGAATAAATGCACAGAAGCAGGGCTTTGCTGCTTGAACAAGGAACACAATAAATGAACTCAGGATGAATACAAAGTGTGGTGGCTAGTACAGGAGCTCAACAGTAAATGCTCAAAGTGTTAAATGTTACCTACCCAGCCCCCATATTTATAGCCACTATTCACCCAAGTAAATTGACTACATTACCCCTAGGGTTTAAATTGGTTTTGTCTCTACAGAACAGAGGGGTACAAAAGGTAGTCAACTTTATTCTGGAGGCTTCACTGTCAGCTTTTTGCAGAGCAGACAATGTCAGCCTTTGCAGTCTTTGACCTTTCTGGAGCCCCCCTTCGCACGCGAGGGGTGCGGTAGCTTCGGTGAGAAGCCTTGAGCCTGATGGCCTTCGCTTCACCGAACACAGCCTCCGATACAGTGACGGTTTTGAGCCGAAGCCGTCAAAGCACTTGGGCCTTCGCACCACCACCTTCGGAGTGGACCACCACGGCTTCGCAGCTACTCCCAGCTCGAACTCCGTCAGTCCGTGTACCGAAGCCATGCATGGCTGACGTACCACAAGTCAACCTCACTCCGGAGCTAGCCTCGCTCTGAAGCCTGCGTCACTCCGAAGCCCTCCTTCGGAGTACCACCCTTTGAAGTTCTTCTTCGTCCAAGGCCTCCGCACGAAGCATTCCATGAGCACTTCGTCGCAGTGTCTCTCCCTGAGCACACTCCTCGACGAGCCTCACCCGGACCATGCCTTCGATGCACCTCGACTTCTGAGACCTTCGTCGGGTACCTTCGAGTGTCTCCATCCAGAGCACACATCGAACACCTTGCCTCTGCTGAGGAGTTGATCCACCATACTCCGAAGTCACTCCTTCCGGAGTACCCTTCGAAGTGCCTCGCCTCCGAGGACTTCATCTCAGAGTACCTTCACCCGGAGCCACGCTCCTCACTTACTGCCTTCTCCTGGCGCACCTCGACCCGAGGACCGACCTCGACCCCTTCGCAGCCACCATGACGGAGCTCCCTGCTCCCCTGGCATCAAGCCTCCCGCTTGACCCAGGTTCACCTGCTACGAACCTGTCCGTCACCTCCGAAGTCCCCTGCGCACCACAGACAAGCAGACAAGTGTATCCAGTACTCCGGAGACCTCTCCGGGTTAGCAACCTTCGGTACACACTCCGGTGTACCGCCCAAAGTACCGAGACCTCCGGTACAAACCCTAGTCATCGTGTACTGTCGGACCCCTCCGACACACACACTCCGCTGCAACAGCTGCAGCAAACAAAGCCCACCGAACCCTTTGGTGAAACCACCTCCGAACACCTTCGGAGGTACCCCTTCGAACCAGAGGATAAACTCTGTCAATCACTCATCACACTCCGAAACCAACCCTTGGTTTCTCAATCTCCCCCTTGATGAGTGCATTGACAACCAAATTCAAGTTCACGAAAAAATAAAAGAGTTTCAGCACACAAGTGACCATAAAAACTCAGAAACGAGCCAAATCATGTCACTTGACAAAAGAATTTTCCTCTCCCTTTTCAAGAGTAAAAGCCCCTTCGGCAAATCTCCCCTTTTTCAAGATAAAAACTCCCCCTGAGATAATTTTCCCTTTTTGCGACAGAGAACTCAAATGTCTCCCCCTTTGGCAATGCAAGCATCAAGGAGCATTAAAAAGATGCATAGCTTCGAAATGGGCAGAGTTGCAAAGACATATAAAGCAAAAATATGCCAAAATTAATACCAATTATCATGTGCTCAGCTCAATTTAACATTCTCTAACAAACATGATGACAACATGTGATTTTATCAGTTTGAAATAAAAGCATCACCACTCAATCAAGATAACTAGACGAGGAAAAGCAAGGACTGCGCAAAGCTAGTCAATTTCTACTCTAGACAGACAAGTCCAGTTCAAACGGAGCAATGAAAGCAAACTTGATGATTAAATGAATTTTGTTGTTCTTTTCTTAATGCCAGGGGTTATTTGTTTGTCCACCTTATACTTTCCAATCTGGCCAAGCCTAGGCATGAAAGCCATCAGAAGCTTAAGGCAATGATTTTGGTAGACACTACACTATTCCAGTTCAGACCGATGTGCAATGGTAAGCAGTCTAGAATAGAGTAGTGCGACAAACAAACCCACCTGGATCTTTTCACTTAAAGCATGCAAATCATGGATTTTGGAATTTGTGATTAAGTGAACAAATTGTTTGGCACTTTAGGAATATCCATGAAAATTTGGAACAATTTTTCAAGTTGCAATTTTTAGCATCCAAGGAAAAGTGTCTTGCTATCAAGCAGATAAAAGATAGCTAAGGCAGTCCTGAGTATACATGCTAGATACAAGATTGAGCAGTGAGCATGATTTGAGTTTGGAAAGAAAACATTATGCACATTAATGTTTTAGATAAATTAAAAAGAGCTGAGCTGTCATGATTTCATGAATTAAAATGAGGCTTATAAGTGCAACAGATGTAAATGCAATTTCACTCACGATGAGCATATGCACGACAATTAAAAAAATAGCTCCCCCTCACAAAATGCCGTAAGGGTGACAAATACCAAGTTCCCCACGCAAGTAGGCAAATCGAGAAGCATCGAGGGGTTTAGTGAAAATATCGGCTAGCTGGTGTTGGGTATCAACATATTGAAGGTCAATATCACCCTTCTCATTGTGATCTCTGAGAAAATGATATCGCACATCAATGTGTTTGGTTCTGGAGTGCTGAACCGGGTTGTTTGCAATACAAATAGCACTAGTGTTATCACAGAAAAGTGGAACACTCTTATAATCTAACCCGAAATCCCGCAAAGTGGAAGCCATCCACAAAATCTGAGAACAACAGCTAGCTACAGCAACATATTCGGCCTCAGCCGTCGATTGTGCAACACTAGATTGTTTGCGGGAAGACCAGCAAACCAAAGAAGTACCCAGAAAAGGACAAGTACCAGAGGTACTTTTCCTATCAATTCTACATCCAGCAAAATCCGCATCGGAATAACCTCGAAGACATAAAGATGAAGACGCTAAATACCATATGCCAAATTCGAGGGTATGTTTGAGATACCTGAGTATGCGTTTTACCATTTGGCGGTGCGAAACTCGTGGTGAAGCCTGAAAACGAGCGCACAGACACACTGCGAAGTGTATGTCCGGCCTCGTAGCAGTCAAGTAGGGGAGGGAGCCGATCATGCTTCGGAACTCCTTCTGATCTACGGCTTCTCCATCTTCGTCAGGATCCAATGCTACAGATGTAACCATTGGAGTAGCGAGGGGCTTCGCATCTGCCATGTCGAACTTCTTGAGCAGGTCCTTGGTGTACTTCGTCTGGTGGACGAAAGTACCTTGTTTGCTTTGCTTGATTTGCAAACCAAGGAAAAAAGTGAGTTCACCCATCATGGACATTTCAAATTCCCTGCTCATGGCATCTGCAAACTCGACAATTAAAGCATGAGACGAGCCACCAAAGATGATATCATCCACATAAATCTGAACTAGGAGGAAATCTTTGCCATGCTTGAGAGTAAACAGGGTTTTATCAACAGAGCCCATCAAATACCCCCGCTCAAGTAGAAAAGACTTAAGTCTGTCATACCATGCCCGAGGGGCCTGCTTGAGTCCATAAAGAGCCTTATGAAGTTCAAGGACTTTATGTGGGTACTTGGGGTTTTCAAAACCAGGGGGTTGTTTTACATAAACATCTTCACCTATGAAGCCATTAAGAAAAGCAGTTTTGACATCCATTTGATAGAGTTTGAATCCCCGGGATGTCGCAAAGGCAAGCAAAATCCTAATGGCCTCAAGGCGAGCAACAGGTGCAAAAGTTTCAGTAAAATCAATCCCTTCTAGTTGAGAATAACCTTGAGATACAAGTCTAGCCTTGTTTCTAACTATAGTCCCATCCTCCCCTTGTTTATTTTTGAAAATCCATTTTGTTCCAATGAAATGAACATTTAGTGGAGGATCAACTAAAGTCCAGACTTGGTTTCTCTCAAAATTTTCAAGTTCCTCATGCATGGCATTGATCCAACTAGAATCAGAAAGTGCATGACTAACATCTAAGGGCTCAAAAGAAGCAACAAATGTGGAATCAATGAAATGAGCATGAGAACGTGTTACCCTTTGATCAAACTCACCAATGATCTGCTCGGGAGGGTGCATCCTTTGAACATGATGTGGAGCCTCGCGGCGGGATGCAGTCTCCCCCTCAACTTCGGGGTAGTTGCTTCGGGACCTTGTGCCGAAGTGGTTGAAGCGGGGTCAGCTTCGGGGGTTGATGTCGAGGGTAGTAGTGGTTCATCCTCGAAGTCTCCGGGATCTTCTTCTTCAAAGATGGTCTGTTCCATGTCGTGTTCATTTGCCTGTTCAAAAGCAGAACTAACAGAGGGGGTTGATTCATCAAAAGTCACATCGCATGACTCGATGACAGCGTTAGTTTCCAAATTATAAACACGATAAGAATGACCATGAGTAGTGTAACCCAAAAAGATCCCGTCAGAAGAGCGCGACTCAAATTTATCCAAGTTACCACGTTTTAGGATAAAGCAGCGACAGCCAAAAACTTGAAGATGAGTAACCTTGGGCTGTCTCCCAAAACATAGCTCATAAGATGTCAAGTTTAAAATTGAGCGCAAGAATATTCGGTTTGAGATGTAACATGCAGTGTTCATGGCCTCAGCCCAGAATTTTCTAGGAGTCCTGTGCTCATCGAGCATCGTCCTAGCCATCTCAACCAAAGTGCGGTTCTTTCTCTCAACAACACCGTTCTATTGAGGAACCCGCGGAGCAGAGAATTGATGTTCTATGCCATGCTCCGTGCAAAAGTCAACAAAGAGACTGTTTTTGAACTCGGTGCCATTATCACTTCGAATGAATTTCAATGCACCTGGGAGTTCAGTGAAAAGTCTCAAAGGCAAGCTCCGAAAGTGTGAGAACACTTCATCCTTGCTGGCAAGAAAGAAGACCCAAGAGTAGCGAGAGAAATCGTCGACAATAACTAACACATACCACTTGACGCCTAAAGAACTAACCCGAGAAGGACCTACAGTGTCCATGTGGAGAAGTTCTCCGGGTTGTTCAGTCATCATTGTGGTGACTGGCGAATGAGAAGCAGCAATCATTTTTCCATGTCGACAGGGAGCGCAAACTAAATTCTTCTCAAACTTGAGCTTGGGCAATCCTCGGATCAGACCTAGGGCACTCAGACGAGCGAGCAACTCAAAGCTCATATGCCCTAGTCTCCTATGCCACTTTCAGAGCTCAGAAGTCGAATGTGCAACAAGACAATGAGAAGAACCAGATGACTCTGAAAAAACAGCTCCAAAAACTCTCCCAACTCTAAAAATCTTACACACCACAACGCCATCAGAATTGAGCACTTGCGAAGTATCGCGATGAAATCGCACTTCGAAGCCCTCATCAAGCAACTGAGATACTCAAAGCAAATTGTATCCCAGGTTCTCAACCAAAGCAACATCTTTGAGAGTGAAGTTCGAGTTAATTCATAACTCACCTTTACCTTTCACTCTACTCCTTCGATTGTTGCCGAAGGTGATATGTTCCCTTTGCTTGGTTGTGGTGAGGCTGGAGAACCATGCTGCATCTCCGGTCATATGGCGCGAACAACCGGAGTCCATGATCCACGTGCCCTCCAAGCCTCGATCTGTCGCCTACACAAGATAAGAATATCTCGATCGCTCAGTGCTGGGGTGAGTGAAAAAATGACGAGGCATCCAGCACTGAGTGACACGAGTAGTAGGCACAGTAAAAGTAGATGGTCTACGCACATGATAATCTGAATGATGCAAAGTGCGAGGTCTACCTACATGCTGTGATCGAACAACATGTGGAGGTCTCCTACTCTGACGAGGTACAAAGCTACTCGCCCGGGGTCTACCACCATATGGAACATGGTGAACACCTCGAGGAGCAAAACCTCTCCGAGAAGCACGAGGAGCCTCAAAAGCAGGACGATAGTAAAACTCAGACTCATGCATACCTAAAGATGGGTAATGCATGTCCTGGTAACTCATCGCCTGAGAGCGTCGCTCATCCTTGACGCGACGAAAACAGAACCCAACCAAATGACCCGCCCGCTGACAGTAGGAACAATGAAAAATTCTCCTAGGGGCACTCTCATGGGTCACAGGAGCAACTCTTACAGGCTCCTTGGGCTTCTGCTGAGTGGTTTTCTTGGGAGGGATTTTCTTGACAGGAGGAGTGGTTTTCTTTTGAGCTTTGGTAGGCTTTTTGGCTGATGGAGTGTCTAACAGAGCTCTCTCTTTCTCTAGGGTAGTGGGAGAGGTAAAAACAGTTTTGTTTCCACTATCTGAAGGAATCGTCTGGAAACCCAAACCTAGAGCTAACCCTGCTCTGTCAGCACACATCTTGGTCTTGGCCAAGAGCAAATCCATCCTACCCTTTCCCTCAGTGCATTTGTTAACCACGGAAAGAAGGTATTCATTTTCAGACATGAGGTTCTCAGCTCGCTCTCTAACAGTGCTTAGCTGGTCCTTAAGGGTAATGCACGTGTCACAAACAGGCTGCACATCCTTAGAACTATCGGCCCTCTCCAATCTAGCCTCTAAATCATGAACATGTTTATCACGTAAATTAATGCTCTCGCACAATAAAGAACAGTTCATGCAATCAATTATATCATGAGGTCTAGAATCAACCACCAAAAGCTGCTTCTGTGCAGTCTCAAGCTCAGATAGAGTTTGAGCATGTACAGAACACAACTGAGCAAGCTCACCGATGACAACAGTACAAGATTCACATTCAGCATAATTAACCCTAGACTTAAGCATGGCATATTCGGTAGAAACAGATTCTAGCCTAAGTCTAAGGTCTTTTCTTTCTCTAGCGGCTTGCACAAGTAATCTATCCTGACCAAGAACTACTTCATTTAGTTCATCTAGTTTAATCAAAAGCTGGTTAGAGGATAGTGGTACCTCAGATGAGTCAAGCTCATCGTCGCTGTGATCGCTGTCGGCCATGAAGCAAAGGCCGGTGAAATTCCGTCCCTTCTTGTCCTTCTTGTCCTCCTTCCTTGGGGACTCCTCCTCCTCAGAGCTCGAGTCCTCAGTTGAGGAAGTGTCGATGTCGCTGAGAGCAGCAAAAATGCTCTGGAAGCGGCTTTGGCTACTTTCTTAGCCATCTTGCCGCGCTTGCCCTTCACAAAGGGTTTCCTCTCCTTCTTGTGGTATTTGGGGCGCTCACTCTCATCTCTCTTTTTGAGCTTAGGGCAGTTGGCCTTGATATGAGAAGTGTCGCCACATTCAAAGCAACCACTAAAACCACTTCTCCTCTGATCCCGTCTCTCATGGTGAAAACGGGTGAACCTTCTGGCAATGAGAGCAAGCTCATCATCATCCAGAGTATCCACCTGCTACTTTGTGACGGAGACCAGGGAGGACAAAGCAAAACAATCTGCAAGAACACAAGTACCAGATGTGCTTGGTTCTGCAGCGGTGCCACGGCTAGTGCTAGAGACCAATGCCAATGGCTGTGGCAAAGAGCTTCTGTGCACTGCAAGAGATGCCTTGGCAATCTCTATGGACTTCAGCTTGCTGAAGAGCTCATCATAGGTCAATGTGTCATAGCCTGTGGACTCCTCAATGCTGGATATCTTCACTTCCCATATGCTACGATCAAGAGCATAGAGAAGATTGGTAGCCCTATCGTGATCATTGTAAGCAAGCGTCCCGTTGGATCGCAAGTTACTCACTATCGCATCAAATCGAGAAAACATGGCATCTATAGATTCACCAGGTGCCTGCACAAACAGCTGATACTGTTGATTGTATGTGCTTTGGCGCCTGGCCTTAATCTGTGTAGAGCCCTCATGAAAAATAGTGAGTGCTGTCCAAATTTCCCTAGCAGTCCTAAGGTGCTGCACCCTATCAAACTCACTTCTACTCAAACCAATGAATAATATATTTCTTGCCTTGGAGTTGGCATTATACTGATCCTTTTCTGTTTGAGAGGTGCGAGTGTCAGGGATGGAGTATTGTGAGTCCACAATCTCCCAAATTGCATTTCCTTGGCTTAGCAAGTAAGCCTCCATGCGCACCTTCCAGTATGCAAAATCAGTCCCATCGAATAGAGGAATTTAACTAGCTCTGCCCATGTCGCCAAGAGATCACAAAACCGGTTAAGGTCAACTGGTGATCTTAACCCGCTCTGATACCAATTGTTGGACCGGAAACGGCTACTAGAGGGGGGGGGTGAATGAGAGCTTTTAAAATTTCAGGCTAAAATTATCCTTCTGTTTTAATACAGTCTACTGCGGAACAGGCTTCGAACACAACCTTCGAAGTTCTGGTTCGGAGGTGTTTGACGGCTCCGAACACATGCTTCGCAAGGAGCAAAAGATCGAAGCCAAGAAGACTTCGCTCCACTCACAACCCTAAAAATGTACTCTGCTAAGTCAGTGCAGGCTCCGCACACAAGGTGCTTCGAGCAGGCTTCGCACTTCACCCTTCGCACGAGTGGACTGACCTCTGAGGACTTCGACCAAGTACTTAGCGACAGCAACCGGTGCTGGACTTCGTACACCGAAGGTCTAAATGCACACTAACAGACTTCGCTAGGGGAATAGACACGATAAGAAACACGAGCTTCGATCAGGGCTTCGCTAGTAAGCAGCGAGGTCTAGCCTCCTGTTACACAGAGCGAACGCACACTGAAAAACACACTTCGCACAAAACACCCTTCGCCTAGACAGGCTTCGGTGCGCTACAACTAGCGAGGTATGCAAACAAGCTCAAGCAGAATAAATGCATAGAAGCAGTGCTTCGCTGCTTGAACAAGGAACACAATAAATGAACTCAGGATGAATACAAAGTGTGGTGGCTAGTACAGGAGCTCAACAGTAAATGCTCAAAGTGTTAAATGTTACCTACCCAGCCCCCATATTTATAGCCACTATTCACCCAAGTGAATTGACTACTTTATACCTAGGGTTTACATTGGTTTTGTCTCTACAGAACAGAGGGGTACAAAACGTAGTCAACTTTATTCTGGAGGCTTCAATGTCAGCTTTGCAGAGGGGACAGCGTCAGCTTTTTGCAGAGCAGACAATGTCAGCCTTTGCAGTCTTTGACCTTTCTGGAGCCCCCCTTCGCACGCGAGGGGTGCGGTAGCTTCGGTGAGAAGCCTTGAGCATGATGGCCTTCGCTTCACCAAAGACAGCCTCTGATACAGTGACGGTTTTGAGCCGAAGCCGTCAAAGCCCTTGGGCCTTCGCACCACCACCTTCGGAGTGGACCACAACGGCTTCGCAGCTACTCCCAGCTCGAACTCCGTCAGTCCGTGTACCGAAGCCATGCATGGCTGAAGTACCACAAGTCAACCTCACTCCGGAGCTAGCCTCGCTCCGAAGCCTGCGTCACTCTGAAGCCCTCCTTCGGAGTACCACCCTTCGAAGTCCCTGCTTCGTCCAAAGCCTCCGCACGAAGCATTCCATGAGCACTTCGTTGCAGTGTCTCTCCCCGAGTACACTCCTCGACGAGCCTCACCCGGACCATGCCTTCGATGCACCTTGACTTCTGAGAACTTCGTCGGGTACCTTCGAGTGTCTCCATCTGGAGCACACATCGAACACCTTGCCTCTGCTGAGGACTCGATCCACCATACTCCGAAGTCACTCCTTCCGGAGTACCCTTCGAAGTGCCTCGCCTCCGAGGACTTCGTCTCGGAGTACCTTCACCCGGAGCCACGCTCCTCATTTACTGCCTTCTCCTGGCACACCTCGACCCGAGGACCGACCTCGACCCTTTCGTAGCCACCGTGACGGAGCTCCCTGCTCCCCTGGCATCAAGCCTCCCGCTTGACCCAGGTTCACCTGCTACAAACCTGTCCATCGCCTCCACAGTCCCCTGCGCACCACAGACAAGCAGACAAGTGTATCCAGTACTCCGGAGACCTCTCCGGGTTAGCAACCTTCGGTACACACTCCGGTGTACCACCCAAAGTACCGAGACCTCCGGTACAAACCCAGTCATCGTGTACTGTCGGACCCCTCCGACAGGCACACTCCGCTGCAACAGTTGCAGCAAACAAAGCCCACCGAACCCTTCAGTGAAACCACCTTCGAACACCTTCGGAGGTACCCCTTCGAACCAGAGGATAAACTCTGTCAATCACTCATCACACTCCGAAACCAACCCTTGGTTTCTCAGAGTTCCTCCTCCATCTCCATCTATGCCTCGGCCACACGGAGTCCCTCCTTCAACTCCGACTATGCTTCGAACTAACATGTACAGTTCTCAAGACCCGGAAGATCGTTCAGGAAGAAATGAAGACGGTCATGGCGACATGGCGACCCAGATGGCCAGTCTCCAAGCTGAAGTGGTGAGGTGGAGGCAAGAAGCCACCAACAGGTTTTGTTCTCAGGCCACCCCAGCCATTCCCGAAGTGCCTCAAGATGACGATCTTCTTTATCCCGAAGCCCCAGAGAACGCTTCCTTTGATAGCGAGTCTCTGCTGCATCCCGAGTTACAGAAAGTGCGCTTTGACCCTATGTTTAAAACTTTGGAGCTCTGTAAGTACTCCGGTGAAGAGGATCCGGGGGAGTTCTCCCATTCGTATTCTTCGGCAATTGAGGCCAGCGGAGGAGTTCGAGACACCATGGCCAAGTGTTTCCCCCTTGCTCTCGAAGGGGTGGCTTTGCGTTTGTTCTGGTCCTTGAAGACGGGATCAATTAGAACCTGGGACAAGTTAAGGAGGAAGTTTATAAGTAACTTTTAGGGTTCCTTTGTACCCCCAATGTCTACAGGAAGTCTTTTCTAGGTGAAGCAGCTACGTGGAGAAACATTAAGACAATTTTTCAAAAGCTTCGCTCATACGAAGTCGCAAATACGGGGACTTTCTACATCGTCCGTGGTTGATGCAACCCGAGAGTGAGTTACTCATGCGGGCCTCCTTGATAAACTTCATCGGAAACATATAACCTCTATAGCACAGCTGATGGCTTATTTTGAAGAATATGCTAGGTCAGAAGAAGGGTGGCTCCAAAGAACAGCTTCAACTCCATCAATCCTGCATGAAGTCAAGCTCGAAGTTAATAATTCAACACCTTCGCAGGGGCCTAGCATAGAGGTCCAGCATGACAGGCGTCGGGGGCAAACGCATCCTCGCTCCGAAGTCGTGAACATTGCTCCTCCGTAGAAATTTTCCCCTAGAAATCTATAAGCTTCGGGAAGCAAGACCAGCTGTTGGAGGCCGCCAAGGAAGCTAGCTGGCAAAGCCCAGGCCTTCTTCTTCTTCGCCATACTCGCTTTAAGAGGCAAGTACCTCGAAAGGACCTTTGGTCGAGGCACTAGTGACCGAGTCCCTTCCGAGGCACGTGCGGAGCCTGTGTAGGCTGTCACACATGTAGACAACTTCAACCCCGCAAGGCAACCTCCGGTGGTCAATATTATGCCACCATCGAAGCAGTAAGATGGCCAAGATCGGGGCAAAAGGGTAGTCCTCCCCATTTCCGGAGGAGGGACCCTCGGCAGTATGGCGAAGAGATAGCGAAGAGAATATGTCCGGGAAGTAGGCCATATTGGAACTTCTTCGTCTGCAGCTACCATGCCCGAGTGGTCCCATGTGCCGATATCTTTCTCTACAGATGATGCAGCTGGTATAAAGTTTCCACATGCAGATCCTCATGTTATTACTGCCGATATAGCAGGGACTGATGTCCGGAGAGTGCTGATTGATGGAGGGAGTTTAGCAGATATCATCTTCGTTCAAGCCTTCGACCAACTCTGTATCCCCAGGAAATATCTCCTCCTTGGAGCTCGTCTTCTCCAAGGCTTTGCAGGATCTCCTCTTGATGCCCTCGGCCAGATAGGTCTGGAGGTTGCTTTTGGAGAGGGGCTCCTGGCAAGGACGGAGGAAGTAATCTTCGATATAGTAGATGCCCCTTATGCATATAATGTTATAATCGGAAGGGGCATGTTAAATCAGTTCGGAGCCATGGCGCATCATAACTATTTATGTATGAGGATGCCCGCGAAAGCGGGAGTAATCACTGTCTTCAGAGATCAAGCCACTGCGCGAAGAGCAGAATATGGACATGCCCCCCTCTCGACCCGAGACAAGTGAACAATGTACAAGGCAATTCGGAGGATATCTCGGCTCCAGGTGAACCTTCGAAGAAGTCCTTCCCAAGACCTAGCCCTGACGGAGAAATTATAACGAAGGTTATTGTAAAATACGGCAAAGACTATTCTTTTCAGTTCGGCAAAGATTTGCCTCTAGAAATCGCTACTTATTTAGAAAAGGAAGATGAAGAAAATTTGGATGTTTTTGCTTGGTCTGATGAAGACATTCCGGGAGCCAGTCGAGATATCATTGAGCATAGCTTGCTTGTGAACCCGAGGGTTCAACCTGTTCAACAAGGACTTCCGAAGTTATCCGTGGAGAGGGCCATCCTTGCTAAAGCAGAAGTGGAAAAATTCCTGAAGGCTGGGATCATTAGAGAAGTAGCTCATACAGAGTGGTTAGCTAACCCAGTCTTCGTCAGAAAGAAATCCTCCAGGAAGTGGCGCATGTGTATTGATTTTACATCCTTGAATAAAGCATGCCCACGTGACCCCTATCCCATGCCCCGAATTGATCAATTAGTTGATTCCACTGCTGGTTCGGAGTTATTAAGCTTCCTCTACGCGTATTCTGTCTATCATCAAATCTGGTTAAAGCGTGAAGATGAAATTAAAACAAGCTTTGTAACTCCGTCGGGAGTCTTCTGCTATGTAAGAATGCCTTTTGGCTTAAGAAATGCTGGGGCAACCTTTTCGAGGTTAATTGCTAAAGCTCTAGGTCATCAAATAGGCCGCAATGTAGAAACCTATATGGATGATATTGTAATAAAGAGTGCTTTAAAACACCAACATAGCCTAGACTTAGTAGAAACATTCGATAGCCTTCGAGCATGTGGAGTCCGTCTCAACCCCAAAAAATGTATCGTCGGGGGTTAGGCTGGAAAGTTGTTAGGGTATCTAGTTTCGAGTAGAGGGATTGAAGTTAGCCCTACTCAAATAATTGCATTGCAAAGGATGGCTCCGCCAGAAAATTTAAAGCAAGTGCAAAAGCTAATTGGCCATCTAGCAGCACTTAGCAGATTTCTAGCAAGGTCTGCGAAGCAAAGTTTGCCTATTTTCAAAGCATTGAAAGGGTCCGAAGATTTTGCATGGACACCAGAGTGTCAAAAGAGTTTTGATGATATTAAAAATTATCTCAGCAACCTCGCTACACTAAGTATGCCTGTTGCGGATGAAACCGTACTCCTCTACCTTGTAGCTACTGGCTCTGCTGTCAGTGCAGTCCTTGTCCGAGAAGTTGATTTCAATGGGAAGTTGGTGTAGAATCCAGTCTATTTTTTATCCGAAGCCTTATCTGGAGAAAAAAAAATATATTCCGAGCTTGAGAAGTTCACTTATGCTTTGGTAATGGCTTCGAGGAAATTGCGGCATTATTTTCAAGCACATAATACAGTTGTACCAACTTCGTATCCCTTGGAAGATATGCTCCGAAGCAAAGATTCTATGGGAAGAATTGGAAAATGGGCTGTTGAGCTAGCACCCTTCGGCATCTCCTTCATAGCAAGGACAACAATCAAGTCACAAGTGGTGGCAAATTTTGTGGCAGAGTGGACTCCATCTTCAGTATGGGCTCCGGAGAAATGAAATGAAGGAATTTGGACTATATACTCCGACGGAGCTTTCCAAGCATCTGGAGCAGGCATCGGAGCAGATATAATTTTGCCTTCAGGGCAAAGAGCGATGTACTCCGCAGGGCTAAACTTTAAGTCCACCAATAATATAGCGGAGTATGAAGGAATTTTGTTAGGACTTCGAAAGGCGCGTGCTTTGGGTGCTACAAGAGTTGTCATTAAAACAGATTATCAAATTGTAGCAGGGCACGTCAATAAAAGTTTTCAAGTTCGTCACCCACTGCTTGCAAAATATTTGGAAGAGATATGTAAGATAGAAGCAGCATTCAAAGGGATTTCCATCTGATGTATACCAAGAGCTGAAAATATGCAAGCTGATACTTTAGCGAAAGCTGCAGCCGGAGCTATGGACATTTTGGAAGGAGCCTTTTATGAAGAGCTTACTTCGCCTTCGGTGCCACAAATCACTTCTGAGGAGGTTCTTTGCATTCTAAGCACTGATTGGCGGAGCTCAATTATGGAATTGTTACAAGGTGAATAAAATTTTCCTAAAGGGCCACAACTTTTGAGGTGAAGTTAAGAGTTCGAAATTATCGTGTAATCAATGGTATTCTCTACAAGGCCGGAGTATGTTGCCCTCTTCTCCGATGTATATCTAAAGACGAAGGTCAAGAGATGCTCTTGAAATTCATGAAGTCCTTTGTGTTAGCCATCTTGCCCCTCGGGCTTTGGCAGGAAAAACACTTCGCCAGGGGCTTTATTGTCCTACAATAGTAGATGATGCGGAGAGCTTAGTCCACACATGCCAAGGTTGTCAATTGATGGGAAGACGAAGTCATCGTCCCCCAACAACTCTTCAAGTCATTTCTCCAGTTTGGCCCATGGCCAGATGGGGCATGGATCTCATTGGCCCCTTCCCAGTAGAAAAAGGAAATCTGAAATTCGCAGTGGTAGCAATTGAGTATTTTTCCAAGTGGGTCGAAGCAGAACCCCTCACAGCTTTCACTTCAAATAATGTGCAAAAGTTCTTCTAGAAGAATATTATATGTAGATTCGGAGTGCCTCGACAGCTCACAGTTGACAATGGGACACAATTTGATGCAGAGTCCTTCAGGAAGTTTGGCGAAGATCTTGCCATAAAAATATGGTTTGCTGCTATGCGCCATCCTCAGTCTAACAGAGCTGTCGAAAGGGATAGTCACTACAAGAAAACAGAAAGTTTTCGTCGGCTAAAATATCTTCCGTTGGCTTTTCATAGTGGCCGACGGAAGTAAGGCTACATTTTTTCGCGGCCAATCAGATCCCCCTAACTTCCGTCGGCCAGCATTAAACCGACGGAAGTTAGGGGGTTTTTCCCCAACCGCCCGCGCGTACAGGGAGACCTAACTCCCTGTACTCCCTGTACGGGCGCACACCCGCCGCCGTCTCAGCCCGCGCCGCCTCCCACCCGCGCCGCTACCACCCACCTCCGTCCCACGCCGCCACCAGCCTCCGGCCCGCGCCGCCGCCTCCCGCATCGCATCCCACCCGTGCTGCCGCCGCCCACCTCTGGCCGGCCCGCGCCATCACCACCTCTCGCTCGCGCCCACGCCACCATTGACGTCGCCCGCGCCGCCGCCTGCCTTCGGCCCGCACCGCCGCCCGCCGCCCCGTTCACCCACCGCCGGCCCGCCGCCCTGCCCCACCGCCGCTGGTCCACGCCGACCGCCCGCACCGTCGTCCTGCCTAGTCCCACTTGCCGCAAGCCACCGGCCTCCCACTGCCGCCAACCGCCCGTCAAGGTATCTCTCTCTCTCTCTCTTTCTACATTTATTATTTATCATGCCGATTTGTTTCATCACCAATGTCAAATAGTGTTGGATTGCAACAATTGAATATATGTTCGATACCCATTCTTTAACAATCAACTTGGTGCAAAAAAATGAAGATGACAATATGGGAGAATAAGGATATTAGCCATCAAACTAGGTGATATGAGCAAGTGCAAAAACGGTTTTAGTTGAATTATGTGATAATATGATAGAAAAATCTAAGGATTCATATATGGTTTCATGTTGTATTTAGCCATATATGGATTCATAGTGTGTTGATAACAGAGCTCCTCAATGTAGGACACAATCACATGGTCAGGAAAATGTTTAAATACAAAATTGATGTTTGCATCCAGTAGTCAGAACTCATAAGTCATAGCATTTTGGCGTGTAATTTTTAAAATATTGGAGTGCAGTTGGACTTTGCCTCAATTGCATCTTCTTGTGAGGAATTATATAGTGCTAACAACCGCCGCCTCTGCTACCCCTCCCCTTGCACCGCCAACCGCCGCCTCTGCTACCCCTCCCCTTGCGCCGCCGGTCGCCGCCTCTGCTACCCCTCCCCGTGCGCCGCGTCGCCGCCTCTACTACCCTTTCCCCTTGTGCCGCCACCGCCTCTGCTATCCCTCCCCGTGGCACCTCTCTCCTCTCTGCCTCTCTCATCCTCTCCCCCTCCCTCGCGGCGATGGCGCGGCGAGGGCTCGGTAGGGCATGGCGAGGGCACAGCGGGGCCACGGCGAGGGCATAACGAGGGCGTGGCGAGGACGTGGTGAGGTCAGATCTGGCCACCCAGTGCACTAGTGTAGAAATGGGCTTTAAATGAGCTGAAATTTAAATGGGTTGTAGTGGTTTGTTGATGATTTCATTACGGTGATTAGTATATTATATATATACACTTTATATATATTCCTTTTCGTATGCAATTTTTTATTTGACAACAACGTAGATAGTGTAATGAAACCTATGCGTCACCCGTTTCGGACCAACATGTCTCACACGTGTCATGCGTGTGAGATGTGTAATTCCGGAATTGTCCCTTTTTGGATAGCCTCAGAGTGGGCGACAGAGCGTGGTCTTTATGATGAGTCATGAGTCCGAATGAGATTTCAGTAACATAACCTTATTGTTCTCCATTGCACCACTATCAGGTGTGCAATTGGAGAACAGCGGGGTTATGCTGCTGAAATTTCGTTCGGACTCATGGCTCGTCATAAATACCACGTTTCGTCGGTCACTCTTGGGTGGGTTTAGGACCTATCTTTTCCTATAGATATAGGCCCATGGTACTTATGATGCATTCTCGATTGAATGAATGTTTGCCTATAGAATGGTTGAGAACGACCGACGGTGGATGTATAGTGGTTGGATGAAAAGTGGAGCTCACACGAGGGAGTGGGTAATCAACGCTGAGAAATTTGTTGATCGTGCATTCGCTTTGACAACAAACACTGGCGCGAGGTGCCCATGCATGAAGTGCAGAAATTCTCGTTGGCAAGACAAGAGGACGTTGTCGTTGCATATTTGCAAATATGGTTTCGTGCCAGGTTATGAAGTTTGAAATTTTCACGGCGAGACAGGCCGTGAAAAAACGGTATTAGTAGTGGAAGAAGAAGATGATAGCGTTGCTGACGATAGGATGGATGAGAGGGTTGATGCTATATGATCGGAGTTTGAATCAAACCCTGAGGATCCTCCAACACCAGAGGTTCAAAAGTTTTTTGACATCCTTCGAGCTTCAGAAGAGCCATTGCATGAGCACACCACCATAAGTGTTCTCGCTTTCGTGACCCGTCTTATGGCCATTAAGTCAAAGTTTGCATTTTCAAACAATTGTTATAAGGAGCTCTTGAATCTGATCAGCGATATCCTTCCTACGAACCATAAGGTGCCGAAAGACATGTACCAGTCAAAGAAAATGCTTTCTGCTCTCGATTTGGAGTATGAGAAGATTGATGTGTGCCGAGATAATTGTATGTTGTTCTAGAAAGAACATAGTAATGAGGTGAAATGCTTAAAATGTGGTAAACCGAGATTCATAGAGGTCGTAAATGAAGACGGAGAGAAGGTGACGACAGAGGTTGCTCATAAGCAACTTCGTTACATGCCTCTTACACCTCGTGTGAAACGATTGTTTCTCTCAAAGAAAACCGCTAGACATATGCGATGGGATAAAGAAGGTGTACGTGAGAATAATCAAGTAATGGTGCACCCATCTGATGGTGAGGCATGGAAGGCTCTAGATGATTTTGATGCAGACTTTGCTAGTGATGCAAGGAATGTTCAGATCGGGTTGGCAACAGATGGATTCACGCCTTACAATGTAACCGCATCGTCGTACTCTTGTTGGCCTGTGTTTGCTATTCCATACAACCTTCCACCTTCGTTTTGTATGAAATATGAATTTATGTTCCTGTGTCTCATTATACCCGGTCCAGAGCATCCTGGAACACGACTAGACGTGATGTTGAAGCCCTTAATTGAAGAGTTGAAACAATTGTGGAAAGGAGTTGAAGCATATGACTATGACCAGAAGCAAAAATTCAATCTTCGAGTTGCGTATCTGTGGTCGGTCCACGATTTTCTGGCATAGAATATTTTTTCTGGTTGGAGTTGTCATGGAAGGTTGACATGCCTGATATGTGCGAAGGACACAGATTGTTTCCGTCTGAACTTCGGGGGAAAGATTTGTTACTTTGATTGCCATAGATGCTTTTTGCCCTTGAATCACCCATTTAGGTTACAGAGGAACAATTTCAAGGACAATATTGTTGTAAAGGGACCACCAAGGTGTTTAAATGGCAGAGAAATCGCTGATATACTGAATGAGTTGGTCCTTAATGAAAATAAGGATGGATTTGTAGGATTCGGAACCGAACATAATTGGACCCACATATGTGCCTTATGGGAACTGCCGTATGTCAAATCACTAATTCTGATGCACAATGTTGACGTTATGCATCAGGAACGTAATGTTGGTGAAAGCATTATAAGTACATGTATGGATTTTACTGACAGGACAAAAGTTAATGTAAAGGCAAGAAGAGATTTAGCTGAGATTTGTAATCGACCAACCCTTGAGTTGACATATAGTGGTGGCAAGCCACGTGCCCCATTTTGTTTAAAACCTAAAGAAAAAAACAAGAAATGAGGTGGTTGAAAAATTTGAAATTCCCAGATGGTTACACCGCGGGATTTAGAAGAGCTGTGAATTTGTAGACAGGGAAATTAAATGGATTTAAAAGTCACGATTACCACATAATAATGGAAAGACTCCTTCCTGTAATGTTTCGCGGGTAACTGAATGATGATGTGTGGAAAGCGTTAGCTGAGTTGAGCCATTTTTATAGACAACTTTGTGCGAAAGAAATTAAGAAAGATATGATGGAGATGCTAGAGAAAGAGATCCCGGTGCTTTTTTGTAAATTGGAAAAATATTCCCTCCAGGGTTCTTCAACCCAATGGAACATTTACTGGTTCATCTGCCATATGAAGCTTAGGTAGGTGGCCCTGTGCAATATAGGTGGATGTATCATATTGAAAGGTCCCTAAAGAAGCTTAGAGCGATGGTTGGTAATAAGGTCAGAGTTGAAGGTTGCATCGCAGAAGAATTTAAATTGAAAGAGATAGCATACTTCACTAGTGTATATTTCGCTGAGCATCACAATGTCAAAACACCTGCTACACGGTACCATATGGATGAATAACATCCTTGTAGTGATCTCCAAATTTTTGGGTGGAAGGGCATAACTGTTGGTGTCTCCACGACATATTATGTAACTCGGGAAGAACGAACATATGCCTTGCTCTACATGTAATCAAATATGGAAGAGATGGAACAATATTTCGCGTAAGTAAATTCTTTTTAGTTTTATATTTTACCTCCCAATTTTATACCTGTTTGTTTACCTATTCATTACAATGACAGTATGTTTGATTCGAAATACTTGACGTCTGGTCGTCAACCAACGGAGAAGCAATTAGATAAATTATGTCGAGAAGGAGTAAATGGCCGGCCTAGTTTCCTCACTTGGTTCAGAGAACATGTAAATCCTTACCTTTTGTGACACGTATTATTTTACTCTACTAGGTTAATTATCTTATAATCTCCTATGATTTGCAGTGCGTGCTCGCTGACAATGTACATATAGACTTGCGACAGCTCTCTTACGGAAGTATTAGTGCCAAAAGTTACGGTCGCTATGATGTTAATGGTTTCCGCTTCCGTTCAACTATTTTTGAAGCATATCGACCTCTAGCGGCAACAACTAATACTGGAGTTGTTACAAGGATCGTTGATGGACAAGGACATGAAACTATGTATTATGGAATCATCAAAAATATAACCGAGTACAATTTTGCTAGGAATAAGGAGATTAAAGTAGTCTTCTTCGATTGTGATTGGTTTGACCCTAAACATGGTACTCGTGAAAAACAATTTGGGATGGTTGAAGTCAAAGACGTGGAACGATTATCTGGTTGCGATAATTTTGTCCTTGCTCACCAAGTCAAGCAGGTGTATTATGTGCCATACCCATGTGAAAAACTAAGTGCTTGCTGGGTAGTCTACAAAGTGAATCCTCAGGAACGTCTACACACCCCTAGTGATGGCGCTTATCAATGGGGGGTTGAAGAGGTCGATGAGGTTTACCAAGATGATGAATTGTCGACTTCGTTTAATGTAGAGTCAAAATCGTAGACAGATTCTTTTCTCGGCGATTCTAATGATGTGGCAGTTCCCGAGAAAAGGAAACACCAATATAAGAAGAAAAAGTAACATGGCGTGCTTTGGGGAGAAAAGGACAAATTGATCCTGATTTTGATGATAATTGACAAGTAATTGTTTTCATACATGCATATGCAATATACTTCATATTACATGTTTTTTCATATGTTCAAACCTTCTTTACTAATAAATGCTCGTTTGTGCTTGTTTTGAACAGGATGTCGAAAAAGGTGAAGAGTGTCACGAGGAAGCTCTTCAACTTGGGGAGTACATCGGCGAGTACTCCGGTGAGTACACCGACGAGTCAGGAGGACACCCTATTCCAAGGTTGTTCCTCTTCTTCAAAAAAACGTCGTCAAGAGCAGCTCCTGAGATGCATAGATCCGACATTAATTGGTCGGCCTATTGCATTTCAACTAGATGATGAGGTAATTTTTGGATTTCTTTTTATGCTAGTTATAAACTATTACTAATTGTTTGAATACTATTTTGTAGGAGGAAGAACACTTGGAGAGTGTGGGTCACAAGGATGATCCGGTGGATGGGGGCAGGAGGGAGATGTCCCGGAGGGTGCGGCGTAGGGGGGTGACCCGGAGGGTGCGGGGCAGAGGGATGACCCGGAGGGTGCGGGGTAGGGGGATCTCCTAGAGGGTGCGGGTCAAGAGGAAGGGGTTGAGGCTGCCGGCAGGTCCTCAGTATCTTTCAGGACGAGCCACCTGGTCACCCCACCAGTAGTCTCTTCCGGTAGAGCCAAGATCGAGATTACGCCTATAGGTGACGGGTAAGTCTAATACTATTCTGTTGTTTTGCTTTTTTCAAAAAATTTCTTTCACTAAACTGACTTTATTTATTATGTACTTTTCTAGATCATGGATTGACTCTCGGTTTGACGGCACTTCGAGGGTCAAGCAGGTTAACCAGATATTGGGTAACCTGTGTCGTCTACACTACCCAGGGGTGCTAACAATGCCGACCAGTGAGCGGGTTCTATGCCAGACATGGGACCAGTACCGGTTTTCTCCTGATGGGCGCCACGGAACTGCTCAGGGGGCGGTGTCTCATGACTTCTGGGTATGTGTTTTTTCAATCTTCTTTTAGTTTTAACACAAAGCTTTTCGAGTTACAACACTTTACTAATCATGACTTTTGCAGTTACGCTTTTGCTTGACAGAAGTCGGCAATCACCATAATCATGCCCTTCAAGTTTTCAACAACAATGCACACATGGTGGTGAAGGACGCTATTTCGTATGCCCGCATTCAAGCGAACAATGCTTACTACAAGGAGAAGTTAGGGCAACGAATGAGCAAGGCGACGGGCGCATCTACAATATATTTGACTGAAGAACAATACCGTTCGGTAAACAATTCTAACTTTTTAAATCTTTGATTGTTGAGATTTGTTGTCATATAATACAAATAACATCTCTTTTTCAGGTGAGGATTCCGTGGTTTGCAAACCGCGAGGATGTATATTTCGAATTCTGCAAGATTTGGTCTTCAGCTGCATTCAAGAAGACTTCCGAGCAGAAAAGACAATGCCGCGGGATGGATCCGAAGAACAGATATGGTGCCGATGGACATATTCGCCACGCTAAACGCATGGTAAGACCTCCTTCTGTCACTCTCTATCTATAGATACATTGTAATGTGACTAAATCATTTGTATTGTACAGGAAGCTAAATCTGGCAACGTGCAAAGTGATATAGAAGTGTGTGACTAAATCATTTGTATTGTACAGGAAGCTAAATCTGGCAACGTGCCAAGTGACATAGAAGTGTATACCTCTGGTCACAAAGGAAGCGATCCTACACAACCAGATGTCTTGTGTAGCCAGACAGCCACGGACCATTTGGTGAGATGTTAGCAATGTTAAGAGTTTGCGTAATTTCATTTTTCTCCGTCTAATCACACATGTTTTTTGCAGGTGCAGTATGGTGAACACATGGTTCGACTCCATGGAGAGGACTATGATTGGCGGAGAGAACCTGTCGACCAAATGGCCGTGTACTCCAGCGGAGGTGGAAAAAGCCATGGACGATGAGACAGTGTTTTTATTAATGTTTTGTGTATGGTATTGTAATGGTAACTAACTCATTCAATGTTGCAGGTACTCCATGTTCAATGGAGTTATTGACTTGAGAGCGGTGAGAGCTTAGAAGTCAGCTCAGTCGTTGCAGAGCTCCGTCAGAGTTGGCTCCAGCCGTTGTTGCTCAGAAGAAACCCCGGAGGTGGTTCGGATGAGGGATGAAATGAGGCGGCGCGACGAGTACTATACCGCCTGCTTAGCACAACAGCAGGCGATGATCCAAGTACGTTTAGTTTACAGTGTTGCAGTTAAAAAGTATTCAGAAATAGGTTTAGAACTAACTGATTACATTACAACATGTGTAGCAACTAGCGCAACAGCATGGTGGATTTGACATGTCCTTGTTCCAACCACTACCTCCCCTGCCACCACCACTATCTCCTACATCACCTGAGGTACCTCCTGACATATCGTTACTTCAGATACTTAAGTTAGCGTTTAGAAGGGTAGTTGAGTTCGTTCTCTAATTTTTTCTATTTTTTCAGAGTTTCCATACGCCTGGTCAGGATGGAGCCTCCGGGCCAAATGTGGATGAAGCGGGAGGCAGCGGCGGCGCCCATGACCCAAATGTGGGCGATCAGTGAGTATGGAAATGTATTGTGAAGTTTGATTGAATCTGGATGTGATATGCGCTTTGATATGAATTTGAATGTGTTATGTGAATCTCGATGTGTTATGTGACTTTGTATGTAAATTTGGATGGTATATGTGAATGCGGATTTGTACTGTGACTTTGGATGTGAATTCAGTTGTGTTATGTGATTTTGGATGTTATGTGTGAAGTTTGGATGTGAGATGTGATTTTGGATGTTATATGTGAAGTTTGAATGCGATTTTGGATGTGAGATGTGAATTTGGATGTATATTGTGAATGTGATATAAATTGTGTTTGGATGTGAGTGTGAATAGGGGAACTAGGAAAAAACAAAAAAAATACCAGCTAACTTCCGTCGGCTTTGACCATAGCCGACGGAAGTTAGCTGCTTTCGGCCACGTGGGCAGAAAGGCTAACTTCCGTTGGCTAAGGCCAAAGCCGATGGAAGTTAGCTGCCCCTAACATCCGTCGGCCAGCCTGGCCGACGGAAGTTAGCTAACTTCCGTCTCCTCGCTTCCGTCGGCCAAATGCCGACGGAAGTTAGCCTTTTGCCGACGGAAGTTAGCTTCTTCCATCGGGAAAGGGCTAACTTCCGTCGGCTTTGGCCGACAGAAGTTGCGTGGATTGTTGTAGTGAATGGTAATATTCTATCAGGGCTGAATCGAAGAATAGTAGGGTTAGCAAAGGGGTTGTGGACCGAAGAGCTCCCGAAGATTTTATGGTCCATTCGGACCACTCAAACAAGGTCCACAAGTTTTACTCCTTTCAGATTATTATTCGAAGATGATGCTATGACGCCGACGGAGCTTAAAGGAGGATCTCTTCGTAGCACCGAGCCTGAAATAGGAGAAAGGCAAGCTTCACTTGATTTAACAGAAGAGACAAAGCTTCGGGCTGTGGCTAATTTGTCGAAATATCAACAGCAAATGAAGACTTGGTATGACCCGAAGGTTAAGCTTAATGAACATAAGCCAGGTCACTTAGTTTTGCGAAGCATCATAGCACTAGGGAAATTAGGAAATAAGTGGGAAGGTCCATATATTATTCTACGTTCAGGATGCCCTGGTTCGTTCAAGCTAGCTAATTTAGAAGGCGAAGAGTTAAAGCATGGCTGGCATGTGGAGCACTTAAAGCGATATTTCGCATAGGGGCTCCTTGTAATCATCTGTAAACACCTTCTGAACTAATAAAGTTCATGGTTCAGATAATGCCTACCTCTCAAACACTTCATACTTCTAGTGGACGCACTGGAGGAATGAAGTTGGCTGTGAGGGAAGTGTCATTCATTTGAACCAATTTTGTGGACTTCGAACCACTGGTTCGAAGTTTCTGACAAGGTGGGAAAGTCACAGAAAAATAGATTCCAAGCCACTGGCTTGAAAGCATCCGTAAAAAGTGTCCAAGGAGACCAAATGATACAAATTCCAGGCTCCGGCTTGAAAGCATCCGTAAAAAGAGTCCAAGGAGACAACTATGCAAATTCCGAACCACTGGTTTGATAGCATTCACAAAAGGAGCCAAAGGAGGCCAAACAAAACAGACTTTGAGCTAATAGCTTAGAACGTCCGTAAAAATAGTCCAAAGCGACCAATTGTTTTGGATGCTAAGGTATCCGAAAAAAGAGTCTGATGTGACTACATTCAAACAAAAAGGTACTAAGTTACCAGTTTCCAGACTCCAAGTAGTCGAATACATTTTTTGAGATTTTAATCAATCTCTAAGTTGTTAAGGGGCTCTGAGCCTCCAAAATTGTACTCCTAACTAAAGTTATTTTCGTTGCGCGTAACCACCTTCGATGAATTTCAAAGGGGCTTACACCCAAAGAGGGGGTGGGAAGTAGGGAGACAATTTTGAAACTTTAATCTTTATCATTCTAACAGATTACATTACATCATGAAAAGTCTGTATCTATACCAAGATGGAAATGAAGACCTCTTCGATCCCTAGAACTACCACTAAAGTCAGAACGACTAGTTCCAGAGCCGGGAGTTTTATTTTTATGTTTAACTCCTCTCCCTCCTTTCGAAGCTCGAAAATCTTTTTGTTCCTGCTGAAGTTCAGCCCAAGATCGAAGTCGCTCGGGGCTTCTCTCCCAGCTTCGAAGTTGTTTAGGGTTTTTCTTTGTTTGTTCTTCAGTGGTATTCTCTTCTTCGGACCATTCAATGTCTTCATAAGATGAAGTTTCTAAGTTAACTTATTTTTCCTCCTCTTTAATGTAAGATAATATATCTTTGCATATTGCGGGCGCAATCACACCGGAGCATTCTCGAGGAATTGAAAATCGAGGTCGTTTGTGAGGTCTTAAAATTTCGAAGGTAGCCCATAGTAGGTGGAGCTCTTCGTTAACCTCTAGCACATTGAGTTCATCCATAAAAAGTCGGAAAGCCTAAAAACATTTCCAAATAAGTCTTTTCATTCATAAAAGATGAAAGCATAAATTTTTACATATTTGGAGCCCTAAACAAAACTAGACCTTCGGGTTTGGTGGAGGCTGGCTGCTCGAAGCTTGCGACCGAGCTTGTTTCTGGTGAAGTCCTTCATCAATCCAAGCCTTGATCAATGATTGACCTTCGGCTCTCTAAGATGCTTGGAAGGCTTGCCAAGTGCGGCCACATCTTCGAACGGGTTTAATAGGCGGTTGTCGTCGAAGGTAATGAGAGCCACCCCTGAGTCTGGTGCTACTGATAGCCCTAGATCTTCGTAGTAGCAAAGTATTTCGAGAGCGGGTACTTGGCCGAAGATTTCTCCATACCGAATACCCGTTGTCTTCATCATCTTCGCCACTGCTTGGATCATCTTCAACCTTCGTAGTAGGGGGACGTCGCCAGTCGAATGTAATGTCCAAGAAGTACCAAAGTATTCCAAGACACCCCGAAGGTCGTCCATGGTCTCTGCAGCTACCTTCTCGGACTTCACCTTGTCTTCGGCCAAAATATCCCTTGACGAAGACAGCTCATCTACCAAAGAAGATAGCCTGGCTGCCTCCGTAACCAAGGAGTTCTTCTGACCGAGCAAGTTGTTGGCCTCTTCCATTGACTTCGCCTGCTCCTCCTGGAGCTTGACCAGCTCGGCCCCCATGGTCGCTTGCTCCATTCGCATTCTCTCTACTTCAGCCCGAAGCACGATTTGTTTGGCTTCGAGCTTCCGATTAGCAGCTTCTAGACCATGTCTGGCTTTCCTTTCCGCTGCTACCATCTCGTCCAAGCTGGAAGTTCGAATTTCGGAGCTGTCAAGACTCCCTTGGAGGGCAGTTATCTTCTCCTTAAGACGATTACATTCCCGCTCGTTAGAGACAGCCCCAGCTTGAGCCAAGACTATTTGCTGCGAAGGAAAAAGCAATGTGAGTAAACTATTTACGAGTTGAAACTAACTTTGTTATTGCAGATACTTCGTACCTGGTATGTTGGCCGCTCCAAGGCTGCATCTAACTCCGACCCCTTAGCTTCCCCGAGTATATCCACCAAGTTAGTCTCTCCAACTTCATGATTAGCCCGAGCCAAAGGCTCTAGCAGAGTCCAAACCCCGGTCCTCCACTCTAGGAAAGGAGCTAAGAGGGGGAGCATTGACAAGGCTCTTTGATCGTCTTCACTGGGTGAAGGGCTAGAGCGCAGCGCCACATCCCCAGAGGCATCGGTGGATTGGCCCCTTTCCGCGGATTGGCCTCCGTCTGTGGATTCCGACGGGGTTAATCCAAAGTACGGAGCAGGAAAAGGATCCATTTTCCCTTTAGCTTTTCCGGACCCCATTTTTGTAACCTCCTCTGGAATTGACTTCGGAGATGTTGAGGTTTCAGGTGCAGTCTTTGCAGCAGGGGTCGTCTCCGTGGGGGTAGACCCTGCAAAATCAAAGGTATTATATATTGCATAATTTTATAGGACATGAAGAAAAAGGTGCTTTAATGAAGCTTACCTTTGAAACCCTGTCGACAAACGAGTATGGGGCTACTTGGAGGATCAAATACCCCCACAAAATCTTCGTCAGATTCGGAGTCAGGAACCGAAGGACTAGCTGTTGGAACCTCTCTCGGAACAACAGTCATCACTTCGTCCGGAATCGAAGCTTGATCAGTTGCTACTTCGACTCCGCCATTAGCAGCAAGGGCTTCTTGGCTTGGCAGGACATTCGAAGTCCCGGCCTGGTTAAAGGTTGTCTTGCGCAGCCGGCACGGCCGCTGCGTCACCAGTAGCCAGGACTTTGTCATCCGCTTGGTCCTCTTCCTCTCCGGTAACAAGGTCTATAAAGACCCTTTGCATTTCTCTCTCCCCTTCATCCACAGATGAATCTGAAGACGAAGTAGCGGACTTGAAAGGGGCCACATTCTTGGGCTTACGGGCCATCTTCTTCACGGGAGTCTTGGGTGGCGCCGAAGTCCCAGCCTTAGGCTTCCTTTTCTTTGGACCAGCATCGGAAGCAATCTAGTCTGTAAGTGAAGGGGCGACGGCTCCCAGTATGCTCCATACTCGGTTGAACCGCTCCCAACTGCCTACCAGTTTCACCCTCCATTTTTTTCAGCGGGGGTAGGAGCTCCGAGGACCTTTTCCAAAGCCTGTATGATTTGCTCCAGAGTCAATGAGGCTTGGGGAGATGAAAGATAAGTTTTTATCTGTTATATCATTCTTTATGAAATTATCATACATGAAACATTTTGTAGTTTTCGAAGTTACTTGCAGAGCTCGAACTCGAAGAAATTTTTCGAAGTCCACCCCCCGGATCCTCTTCAAAGCTAATAGGCCACTTGGCCATCAGAGGCAGACTCTAGAACCCGATGAACTCCTCCGCTATGTCCGGCATGCTCATGCGGCTACTTATCCTTTGTAGCAGAATGAGGGGAGCTTCGAGCTGGCTAGGGTCTGGATGCACTTCGGCTTCCCTTCAAAAATGTATGTCTTGCACGGGCCCGGCCAAACTGCCATCTACTCCCACTTCGGCATAGAACCACCGAAGAATCCAATGCGTGTATCATCTGGCATTGATGGCCTTCGCCAGAAATCGCATTTGGTACTCGTCTCGGAGTCTGAAGTTAATTCTGCCGAAGGCAACTACGATCTTCTCTCCTCCGGAGCCTCAGTAAGTCTTCGGCTGACAGGAGGCTTTGTGAAGTGCTGCAAATATTTCTGCTCTCCCTTTGCTGCCTTCAGCTAGCAGCTCCCACTCGAAGATAGAGAGGCACACTATCGCATTCGGAGAAAGCTGAGGAAGTGTGACGTGGAAAATCTCTAGTACCTCCGATAAGAAGTTCACAACTAGAAGCCCTAACCCCACCTCGAAGAAAGCTTCGAAAACAACTAGTTCTCCATGCCGAGGCGAACAGATGGCCTCCTGCCTAGGCTCGCCAATTCTAACCCCCGGGCTTATCTTCCCTGCCACTGCTACTGCAATCGTCTTCCTCTTGTAGGTTGATGGCCCTAGCATATAGGATTGATTTGCATACTTGGAGGAAGCTGGGAGAAGGTTGTGGGGGCCGGCCTGTGGGGGATTCCCCGCAGGTGCTGCCGCAGCTGCCGCCGCCATGGCATGATGCCTGGCCAAGGTCGAGGATGACCTGGGGGCCTTGAAGCTTGTCTTCGCCATCAAGCAGAACAGGAAGTTTGGAACTAGAGTTCTGGAGGCTAAGCAGTGGATTGCGCGAGAACGGTGAGAAAGGTATCCCGAATATCTTTAGGTCCTCTATTTATAGCCCGAACTCTCGATTTTTTACCGTTCAGACTTGGCGTTCCGTCTTCTGGACCGTTACTATTTACGAAATTAAAGCAACGTTATAGCTTCTTCTGAAAGGAAAAAGATAACAACTATTTCTCCTGAGTATAACGGTCTTTTCGACTTCGCAGAAATTGATTTCAGAGCTGTTCGAATAAAACCTTCTCTTAGAAATCGATTCGAAGTTCTAAATTTTTGAATATTTCGAAGGTTGATAAATTTTATTAACCCCTACACATGATTATTTTTCTTGCGTATACTGCTCTCCTAACTTTACAGATCATTCGGAGAAGCGTATTCGAGGGGCTACTGTTGGGGGAAAATACTTCATCCTCAGGGTCTCTACAGTAATAAGACAAAGGCAATCTACTAAACCAAAGTTGCAGTATTAACTCCGGTTTAGTACATGATCAAGCTCGAAGAATTCATGCAGACTTCTGTTCGGAGTATAACTTCGAAGGTTGAATCTTCGGAGAGCTTCTCTGCTAGTGAGGATGGAAGACTTATCTTATTTCCAATTAGATTAGACTTTTACCATTTTAACCCTATTAGGAGTACCGAATAGTTTCCACTATGTCGGTTGTAATTGAGGGGTAAAAAGGTCTTTTCCTTAAGATTTTTACCTATAAATACCACCCCTTTTCACCCTGTAATAGGCAACGAATACTCAGTTATTCAATACACAACTTCGAACCACTTTGAGCTATTATCCAATTCGGAGGCTTGAAATAGTTCACTTCACAAATACTTTGTTTGTTAGTTCTTAATCTCCAAAAACCTGTTAGTGTAATCTTTTACGCCAACACATATGAAAGATATTAGACATATCATGTGAACTGAAGCAAAGCATGATCATCGACAAGTATTCAAAAACATATACTAGCTAGGATAAGTAAAGCAGATCAATTATATAACAGAAACAAGCTCAATGTGTGATATGTGAATATGCATGATAAGAACTCACATGAAAAGACTCAAGAAAAGAGTAAAGAAGAAAGAAAACTGACTCAAAAGATATCCTAAAAAGGATACACAACTCCCAAATCCCCTCGCAAGCGCTCAAAAGTAGACTGATCTAGGGTTTTGGTAAAAATGTCAGCCAACTGCTGATGGGTATCAATATGAACAAGATCAATGACCTTTTTCTTATATTGATCCCTCAAAAAGTGAAAGCGCACATTAATATGTTTGGTTTTTAAATGAAGACATGGGTTTTTCCTTACACTAATCGCGTTGGTGCTATCACAAAACAAACGAACTCTGGCACGGAAGAATAAAAAGTGGAAACCATCCAAACCAACTGTGAGCAGCAACTAGCAGCAGCTACATACTCAGCCTCAGTGGTAGAAAGCGCAACTCCAGATTGTTTTCGAGAAGACCAAGAGACAAGCGAAGAACCAAGAAACTGGCAAGTACCGGAAGTCGACTTGCGATCCAGCTGACACCCACCAAAATCAGCGTTGAAAAAGCTAGATAAATCAAGAGACGATTATGCTGAATAGAAAAGACCTAGATCAGGTGCATAAGTAAGGTACCTGAAAATACACTTGACAGCCTGCCGATGAGACGCGTGTGGTGAAGACTAGAAATGGGCACATAGTACCACGGTAAACTAAATGTCTGGTCTCGTCGCCGTCAAGTATAGCAGCGATCCGATCATCCCTCGAAATTCTATCTCGTTGACCTTGACACCGCTCTTGTCCTTTTGCAGGAAACCAGATGTACCCATTGGGGTCATCTGAGGCTTCATCTCTCCACCGAAGTCGAACTTCTTCAGCATATCGCGCGTGTACTTGCTCTGGTGGATGAAGATGCCATCCTTGGTCTGCTTGATCTGGAGCCCTAAAAAGTACTTAAGCTCACCCATGAGGCTCATCTCAAACTCGATGTGCATCTGCTCAGAAAACTTGGACACAAGCTCATTAGTAGAACCACCAAAAATAATATCGTCCACGTAAATATGAGCGATCAATAAGTCTAAGCCATCTTTGAGCAAAAAAATAGTTTTTTCCATAGAACCCATCACAAAGACGTTCCCCAACAAAAACTTCTTTAAATGATCATACGAAGCTCTAGGGGCTTGCTTCAGACCATATAAAGCTTTCTGCAACATGAAAACATGTCGAGGAAACATAGGGTTCTCAAAACCGGGCGGCTGCCTAACATAGACCTCCTCCTCTATATACCCGTTCAGAAAAGCACTCTTGAAATCCATTTGAAAAAGCTTAAAACCTTTAGAAGCAGAAAAAGACAAAAGAATACGAATGGACTCAAGACGGGCAACAGGGGTGAAAGTCTCCTCAAAATCAATACCCTCTTTCTGGCAAAAACACTGTGCACTAGTCGAGCTTTGTTGCGCACCACAACCCCATCATCACCTTGCTTGTTTTTAAACACCCACTTGGTGCCTATGGGGTTGCACCCAAGTGGCAGCTCAACCAGTGTCCAAACCCGATTGAAAACAAAATTCTCAAGCTCTTCTTGCATGGCGTTTATCTAATTTGCATCAGAGAGAGCATGAGAAACATCTCTAGGCTCAAAAGAGGCAACAAAAGCAGACTCAGCAAATACAGCAAGTGAGCCAACAGAAGAACGCAAGGATCTCGAAGTGAGATCACCGATGATGAGCTCTGAGGGGTAATCACGCTAAACTGCTCGGGATCCTAGGTGATCTGAAGTCACCTCATCGGAGTCAGCAACTGGCACCTCTGGACTAGGCTAAGGGGGCTCGATCGAAGTAGAAGGAGTGATCGGAGGTCCACCCTCATCCTCAGTTGAAGTCTTATAAGGTGTGGGGTCTGCAGGCTATGCAGAAGGCCCACCCTCATCAACAGCAGGAGCGTCATCATCTTCCTTGAAGATGGACTCTCCAAGCTCATCATCTCCAGAAAGCTCAAAAGAAGGAGTCAGCGAAGGCATGGACTCATCAAAACAAACCTCACATATGTCTCAATAAGCTGGTGGGAGTTGAGGTTCCAAACACGGAAGCCTCGAGAATGCAAAGCATAACCAAGAAAGACTCCATCCCAGCAACGAGACTCAAACCTGTCCAAATGCCCTCCCTTCTTGAGAACAAAGCACTTGCAGCCAAATACGCTCGCAAGTGACTCACCTTGGGTTGTCTGCCAAACCGCAACTCATATGATGTCTTACCTAAGTAAGCTCTAAGAAAAATGCAGTTGGCTAGATAGCAAGTCGTGTTCATTGCTTTAGCCCAAAAGCGCCTAGGAGTCCTATGCTCATCGAGCATCGTCTTGGCCATTTCGACCAGCGTGCGGTTCTTTCATTCCACAATGCCGTTCTGTGGGGAAGTGTAATTAGGGGCAGAAAACTGATGATCAAGACCTTGATCACTACAGAAGCTGACGAACTGAGAGTTCTTGAACTCAGATCCATTGTTAGAGCGAATTGCTCGCATCCAACCGTTGTTCTTTCTTTAGCTTCAAAATCAGGTCATGAACAAACTAAAAAGCCTCATCCTTAGACTCCAAAAAGAAAACCCATGAGAATCGAGAAAAATCGTCAACTATCACAAGCGCATACCACTTCCCACCGACTGAGCATACTCGAGCTAGACCAACATTATCCATGTATAACAACTCTCCCGGGTACAAAGTCATCACCTGAGACACAGGTGCGTGAGAAGCAGCAACCATTTTCCCATGATGGCAGGGATGGAAAACTAGATCCTTCTACATCTTAAGCTTGGGCAATCCTCGGATAAGGTCCATAGAGCTCAATCTGACTAGCAGATCAAAGCTCAAATGACCTAAACTCCTATAACACTTCCAGAGCTCAGAGGAGGATCTAGTAATCAAATAGTCAGGATGGCCAGATGAACTAGAGAAAGCAATACAAAAAACCTTACCAAAGGGTAAGATCTGGCAAACCAGAGATCCTCTAGAATCAACAACAGAAGACATACCCTTCTTAAAGCGAACCTCTAAACCATCCTCAAGAAGTTGCGAAGCAGAGATTAAATTAAAATTCAAGTTTCCAACCAAACCAACATTCCTCAAAGAGAAATGATCAGAGATGCGAATCGACCCAATACCTTGTACCTTCCCTTAGCCACTGTTAACAAAAGTGATGTACTCCTTGGAGCTCGGGGGAGTGAGGCTGGAGAACAATTTGCGATGTTCGGTCATGTGGCGAGAACATCCTGAATCCATGATCCACACGTCCTCTAGTCCTCGATCCTGCAAGATCAATGGTCATGAGTGGGAGCAAATGGTCTGACACCAGGTTTAGCAAAAGAGCTAAACCAGTGTCGAGCCATCTGCTCAAAAGTAGGAAAGCAGAAAGAATCGTAAGAGTCTGGACCAAAACACAGCTCAAAACGCGGTCTTCTGTTCTTCCTAAAGTCACGGCCACGAGGTCCGAAGCCATATCCAGAACAACCTGGAGCTTTGCTGGAGCAAAAACCACCCTCCGGAGTACGGTCATGAAAACCATCTCCTCTACCACTACCTACACGATGCGTCCTAGCCTCTAGCCTCTCTCTGCATCGAGGGACTCTTTGTCTACCACTCTGTTGGTAGAACTGCTCCTGCCCACCTCGAGCTCTCTCTGCTCTCTCAACCCGCTTCCTCCTACAGCAAAACTCCTTAAGATGCCCGTCTCTCTAACAAAACTCATAGTGATAAGTAGGCTTCTTGGGATGTGGTTGAGGCTTGGGGTTCTTAGGCTTGGTGGTGTTAGGTGTAGACTCTTTGGTGTGAGAGGGTCCAGGTAGAGAGTCAAGAGAAGTGTGGAGATGTTTAGGCTTTGGGACCTAGATAGGCTTCTTGGGTGGAGCTTTAGGTTGTTCTTGGAACACTCCATCCTTGGGCTGACTAGCCTGGAAAGACTCAGTGGAATGAGTCTTGGGATATCTCTGCTGAGGAGTCATCTTACTCCACTCCACTGCACGACTAATGGCACTCTCAAAATCAGCCTTGGTGCAGGTGTAACCTACCCCAAACCCATCCTGCCTCTTGAACTGCTGGATCATCATGCCGAGCTGTGGCTCTCTAGCACTCACCCAACTCAGGATCTGATGGAGGTAAAAGTTCTCATTCTGAACATCAGCTAGCTCCTCTCTCCAGGAAGCTAGCACCTCCACTTGAGACAAGTAGATCTCACACTCTCTATCAACTTCGACAGACTTCTCAGCTTTTAGCTTGATCAGTTCAAATCTCAGGGACATGTAGTTCTCATAAACAGTGGGTGGAACTAACAAGGTCTCAAGCTGTAGCTTAGTCTGCTCCAGCTCATCTCTCACTCTAGCTAACTCACCCAACTGCTCATCACTCTTAGCTCTCAGCTCAGCTAAACCAGCTAAATGGGATGGACAGTCTACACAGGGCACGACGACAGTAGCATGAGCATCTTTCAACTCTAGCTGAGCGCTTTCAAGCTCAGTGGCCAAAGCATCTCTCTCATCTACCCTCTCTATGTACCTGGACTTCAGAGTCGTCAGGTCACACAACAACACCTCACAGTTAGGGGCACTCACTACTACCACCCAAGCAAGGGGAGGAAGGTAGACTCTCCATCCTGTCATTGTCCATGGCAAGCTCACTGTCAAGCTCATCTATCCTTTTCTTAGCCCCTCTAAGCAGTTTCTCCCGATACCTCAACTACTAACGGTTCTCTTCTAGCAAATTAACAATTTCTTGTTCATATGAAGATATCTTTTCATCATCATCGTCGTCGGAGTTGTCGAAGGAGCCCTTTTCTTCCTTATCCCCAAGAGCCATTGAGCAGAAGCTCTTGTGGTATCCTCGGCTATAACGCGAGCGACTCTTCGGCTTGTCCCCAAAGGCCATGAAGTAGAGGCCCACCGGAGTGTCCCTGTCCTTCCCCTTCTTGATCACGATCTCTTCATCACTTGAGCTTGAAGACGAGGAATAAGATGATGACCTCTTGGAGTAGCTTCTCTCCATCTCGGTGAAGAAGGCCTTGTCTCGCTTTTTGTTCTCACACCGGTAGTCCTTCAGGGCCTTTCGAAAGAACCTCGTCTTGGGCTTGCCCTTTGTGAAGGTGGAGCTGTCGTGCTTGCTGGAGTCGTAGGAGCTACAGGCAGTTCCCTTCTTGTAACTCTTCTGCTTGGGGCAGTCAGCGATGAAATGACCTGGATCACCACACTCAAAGCATCCGGATTTTGTGTCGTGTCTTTTAAACATTCGTTTATCATAGACACGACGCACCTAGTTGTTAAAAAAACATAGATCATCATCTCCTAGCGAATCAAGCTAGTCATCAGAGATAGACATCAAAGAAAACATAGCACAACTCAAAGCAGTATGATCAGCACAAGGTGTTGCAAGGGCTAGGGTTTTTGAGCCAGAACTAGTAAGATTTGATCTCAACTGGATATCAATCTCTGAGGCCTTGAGCTTACTGAAAAGCTCTACGACAGTCAAGGTATCATAGGAAGCGCTCTCAACAATAGAAGATACCTTGATCTCCCAGATCTTAGGGTCCAAGGTATGAAGAACCTTGAGCGCTTGTTCATGATGTGAGACCAGCTGATCACGATCGGCCTTGTTGGCCCAAAGCTTGTTAATGATCGATTGAAAGCGACCAAACAAAGCCTCAACAGTCTCTCCCAGCTTCTGTGAGAAATTTTCATACTCATGCCGGTAGGTCTGATAGAGTCTAGCCTTGACCTGAGTTGTCCCCTCATGGTGTGCCTGGAGGGTAGCCCAGATCTCTCGAGCAGTGTTGAGATGGATAACGCGCTCAAACTCACTGGGACCTAAACCAGAAAATAAAATGTTCACCGCTTTGCTATTATTCTGATGCTGGGCGATTATATCAGCAGAAGTGCGCTCAGCAATAGGAAGCACAGAAAAAGTAGCGTGAACACAAATATCCCAAATGTCCAAGCTCTAGCTCATGAGATAGGCTCGCACGCGAGTCTTCCAATAAGTGTAGCCAAAAGCATCAAGGGATGGGACCTTACCAGAGGAAGTCATGATCACTACCTGGGGTTAGAACCGGTTAAGGTATGGAAAAACCCTAACCAAGCTCTGATACCACTTGTATGACCAAAAGCAGCGACCCGAGGGGGTGAATGGGCGCCAAACATTTTTCCGAATCAATGGCCTTCTCCCAACACCCAATGCACCTCAACAGACAATCAGTAGAAGCAAAAACAAATCACAGGTACTAAAAATATTCTAGCCTAAAAATGTCCGGTGTCCTAATCGAAAAGACACCAATAAAGTGCTTAAAAGCAGATTAAGTTAACTTGTAGTTCAAAAGACAGTTCCTCAAATGGTTCACCAAACACACAGATAATCCATCAAGTATATCCAAACCATCCACAATATTTAACGCATTTAAACTAAACAAAATAAATGCAGTAAATAAAATGTGTTCACAGATGATTCAACAAACACTTGATGTGTACTAAAAAACACCTAGATATATCACTAAACATTCATAGTGCAACCTGAAAATAAAGTACTGATCAAGTGAATAAATCTTGGAACATTCAGAAATAAAAACGATGTATTGCACGTAGATCGAGAAAAGAGATTAGTACTAATTTTGTTTGGTTGGTTGCTGTTCGTTGCGGAAGCATCAATGTGCTATAGTACTGATGGCCATCTCGGTCTTCGTGCGTTGTCTTTTCAAAAGCAGCAGCAGCAAGCTGCTTTCCCCCGTGAATTATTCACGCCACATGACGGCTGCTTGCACGCGCCGTGTATTCCTGCTTCCTATGGCCGAGTAGACAAAACACAATTGCTGAAAGGACTCCGCGCTGGCCTGACGTCGTGACTCTGCTGCGCGCCGACTGACGTGTTCCTCGGTGCAACGACTACAAGCACACAGCTCCACGTGCAGTCTGATTCATGACAAAATTCCTAGCGGGTGTGCCTCGCGAAGCACTTGCGGCTTGCGTGCCTCTGCTTCTCACTCCTCACGCACGTCTCGCCAGCAGTCACGCCGATGTAGTGCGCGGCAGGCTTCGTGCCTCGGGACTTCATGCGTAGCCATTCTTTCCACAGAGAAACCAAGATGCTAGGGACGCGTGCTGCGGAGAAATCTGGTCAGCACGCCAGCCGAGACGCTAGCGTCTTGAGAAGAGCACCACACGCAGATGTGTTTCTGTGCTGCACCCTACCCTGACGCCATGCAGCCATGCTAGTGCAGCCGCTGGGTTTCGCGCCCATGGAAAATGCCAAAATCCACCCGGGCTGCTACTTCGAAGATCTTGCAAAAAATGCTGTGACGGTGAAAAAAATGTGGCGGCGGGGGAGAGCAAATAGATTGCGGTGGATGGAAAATCGTGGGGAAAAAATGGACTCTAGAGATTAATTGCAAATGAGTCAACCCAAACCCTAGGGGGTTGGGGCCTATTGTAGGACCAAAAGTAGCGACCAGAGGGGGGTGAATGTGCGCCTAAAAAATTCTTTCGAATCAATGGCCTGCTCCCAACCCCCAACGCACCTATACATACTTAACAAAGAAAGGTAAACAGATCAATAGAGCCTCAAAAGATCTAGCCTAAAAACAATCGGTGTCCTAATCGAAAAGACCCCAACATAGTGCTAATAGGCAGATTAACAAAGCATTTAAAACATGGTCAACTCAAGCTTCATGAAGGTAAATCATCACAGGTATTTAACTTGAGTGCACGTAAAAAGGAGAGGAAAGTTTACTGTTCAAAATTTGTCTCCTTTTCGAATCTTGATGAAGCCTGCAGTGTCGAAGCCTGTGGTGATTGTGCTGAAATCTGCTTTGAAGTCCTTGTGCGAAGGCTGAAACTGTGTAGCCGTCGAAGCCTACTTCAAAACCTTCGAAGCTTGACTGTTCAAGGTGTAGCCTTCGAAGTGAGAACCTCCAAATGGATCCATAGTAGCACGTTCTGCAAGGATAATTGGCTGAAATACTAAACTCAGAGTACTACTTCGCAATCTTTGAAGCAAAACAGAAATTGAAGCTCAATGACAATGTGAAGCTTAGCAGCACAATTTGCAAGGCAAAACAAAAACCCTCGTGGATTCTGATGAAGCTTTCACTCTGAAGGTAAACACAGCGAAGTATCTCCGGCATGAACAGTGCTTCGCGTTCAGAGCGGGAGGGCTTCGAAGCCTTTCACTTGAGCTTCGCTTGAACAGCAGTACTTCGCAAGTAGTACTTCGAAGTCTATAGCGAAATTGCTGAACAAAAATCCACAGGCTATCGGAGCTAGTTGCAAACTCTAGACTGTGCAACGCCTATCCGAAGCAGAGCTAGTTGTTAGCCTGTTCCTTGCGGGAGAAAACAAACCAGCACATGTAGTAGCCACAGACCGAGAAAACAAATAGCTGCAGGCTATTTCCTAGGCAAGGACTCAGGCCTATCAACTAGGATGAAAGAAAGCTGAAACAGCTACACGCCTACACTCAAACAAAAATTCTTTCCTGTCAGACGTGAATAAGAAGCAATACGCAAAAACAGGAGCAAGTGCATGAACTCTGTGAGATAGAAACTGCAGCTCTAGGCCATAGGTACTAGAATCTATGGAGATGAAAGTTGTATCTCTATGGGAAAGGTACTCAAGAGAGCAACCAAGAAAAAATATTAAACAATGAAGTCACAGATTCCAAAACTGTAACCGCAATTCAGATGTTTAAACAGCCAGAGAAAGAACTAGAGGATTGCACCTCGGGTCCGTTGCAAAAACACGTGCAGTTCGCAGCTAGCACTACACATTGATTCGGTTCCTGCAAACACGCACGCGGAGAGATTTCCTTCTTGAAAGAACAGAAAGAACAGCGGCAACACTCAAAAAAAAGCTCAAAACAGGAGATGAACACGAAAACAAACGTGGGGAAAGTGAACTCAAGTTTGTCATTAAGTGAGTTAACCCTAACAATAGGGATTGGGGCCCTATTTATAGGCAGCCCAATAGCCTAGGAAAATACCAAAAGACCCTTAGCGTTTTTACAGTCGCTGAAATAAAATGGAAAAGACCAAACTGCCCTTAGGATATTTTTACAGACTCGACTGACTGACTGTGAGCCTAAGGACAAAATAGTAAACTCCTATTTATAGATGACTTATCCTGAAGCGGAGCTTTCGTAGTGACTACGCCTTCGCTTCAGAATGGTCCAATCCGAGATCAGCGGTCGTCAATTTTGCGCTGAAACTGACAAAGCGTCCACTGACTTTGCACCAGGTACCTGGATTGGGCCGGCCCGATTCCGCAGCTCTCTCAGCCCGGCAATCACTCACCGCCCATGTACCTGAGTCAATCCTGATCAACAGCCCAGTGGATCCTCTACTGCTCCTAGCCCATGTACCCGGATTGGGCTAGCCTGACTTCGCGGCCCCTCTGCCCGACAGTCGCTCGCTGCCCGTGTACCTGAGTCACATGCGACCCAGACACAGCAGGTCTTCTCTCCTCTTCTTGTCCTCTTTGACTTCCGTTGACAATGACTCATCACATCTGGAGCCATGAGGCCCACGCTCTCCAGCATGGCTCCTCAATCTCCCCCTTGATGAATGCATTGTCAACACTTCTCTTCATCAGCTCTCCAGTACCTGCGAACACATGTAGAAACACGAAAACAAAGCACAAGAAAAACAGAGAAGAAGAAAGTAAAATAAAAGTTTAACCCTAATGACCGAAAGCCCAACAAAAGCACGAGAGTGGTCATTATGGTTAACCAAAAGTAAAATCTCAAAACGAGTGCAATCTCAGAATTATCAACAAGGATAACCAAAGAGTAAGGACAAATAGGACAAAAACTCCGCTTGAAACAAATCCCAGAGAAAGCCAAAACTCCCCCTTAAACTCTTCTCCCAAAATTTATCCCCATTGTTGACAATTGGACTCATCAAGCGAGACTAAATGCACTCAAAAGAGACACAGACTCCCCCTGAAATGCAACTCCCCCTCAAAATATGCAATGAATGCAACTGGGGTGCAGGTGGAGTGTAGAAAGCATGCTTCTCAAATATGATTGACTGCAATTACAACATCTAGCAGATACAGCAAAAAACATAATGTCTAAGACACATGGCATGATCAGTGCAATAGATGATATCTAAATAAAGTCATTAGCACGCATTTTTCAAATTTTGCAAACAAAAGCATCACCACATTTTCTAGTTGACAAGCAAGGTAAAGCATGAGATACAAAAGCTAACTGATATCTACCAAGATAAGCATTGTCCAAAACTGAGTGCTTCAGTAAACTTGTTATCATTTTAATTTTCAGGCCTTTTCTTTTTCCTTTTTCATTTTTGCCAGGGGTTATTTGCATGTAAAACCTTATACTAACTGACCAAGTCAAGCCTAGGCTAGAACTGGACCATCAGAAGCTTAAGACATTGGTCTTGGCATACACTACACTGTCCTAGTTCATACCAAAGTGTTATGGTAAGCAGTCCAGAATAATGCAATGCGACAAAGCAAACCCACCTGGATCTTTTCAAATCATGCATAAAAGGCATGGAATTTTCATTCATTTTTTGATTTTTATCATTTTTATAGCACATTTTCCATGTTAAAGCATATAGATGTCCAAGTTGCATAACTGCATCTAAGTGAGGAACTAGCTACAAGGCATGTAACAGATAGCAAAAGCACTCAATCTACTCATGCTAGTTACCAGAAGCAATGGTGATCATTTTTTAATTTTAAAGCATAAAAGCCATGCATATGACAGATATCAGACATATCATGTGAACTGAACAAAGCATGATCATCGACAAGTAATCAAAAGCATGTACCAGCTAGAATAAGTAAAGCAGTTCAATCATATAACAGAAGCAAACTCAAAGTGTGCTATGTGAATATGTATAATATGAACACACACAAAAAGACTCAAGAAAAGAGTAAAAAGAAAGAAAACTGACTCAAAATATCCTAAAAAGGATACACAACACCCAAATCCCCTCGTAAATGCTCAAAAGTAGACTGATCTAGGGGTTTGGTGAAAATGTCAGCCAACTGATGATGGGTATCAACATGAACAAGGTCAATGACACCTTTCTAATATTGATCCCTCAGAAAGTGAAAGCGCACATCAATGTGTTTGGTTTTTGAATGGAGACAAGGGTTTTTTCCTACACTAATTGAATTGGTGCTGTCACAAAATAGAGGAACTCTGGTAGGAAAGAACAACCCAAAATCTCGCAATGTGCAAATCATCCAAACCAACTGTGAGCAGCAGCTAGCAGAAGCTACATACTCAGACTCAGTGGTCGAAAGTGCAACTCCAGACTGCTTTCGAGAAGACCAAGAAACAAGAGACGAACCAAGAAACTAGCAAGTATCGGAAGTCAACTTGCGATCTAACCGGCACCCACCAAAGTCAGCGTCTGAAAAGCCAGATAAATCAAGAGATGATGATGCTGAAAAATAAAGACCTAGATCGGGCGCATAGGTAAGATACGTGAAAATGCGCTTGACAGCCTGCCGATTAGACGCGCGTGGTGAAGCCTAGAAGCGCGCGCACAGTCCCACGGCGAACTGTATGTCTGGCCTCGCCGCCGTCAAGTACAACAGCAAACCGATCATCCCTTGAAACTCTCTCTCATTGACCTTGACGCCGCTCTCATCCTTGTCCAGGCCCCCAGATGTACCCATTGGGGTCATCTGAGGCTTTAGCTCTCCACCAAAGTTGAATTTCTTCAACATGTCCCGAGTGTACTTACCCTGGTGGATGAAGGTGTCGTTCTTGGTCTGCTTGATCTGGAGCCCTAGGAAATACTTGAGCTCACCCATGAGGCTCATCTCAAACTCACTGTGCATCTGCTCAGAAAACATGGACACAAGAGCATCAGTAGTACCACCAAAAATGATATCGTCCACGTATATCTGAGCAACCAAGAAATCTAATGCATCTCTGAGCAAGAAAAGAGTTTTATCCACAGAACCCATCACAAAGCCCTTCCCTAAAAAAAATGCTTCAACCGGTCATACCAAGCCCTGGGGGCTTGCTTCTGACCGTATATTGCTTTTTGTAGCTTAAAAACATGTCGAGGAAACTTAGGGTACTCAAAACTAGGGGGGCTGCCTAACATAAACCTCTCCTCTATGTACCCGTTAGAAAAAAGAACTCTTGACATCCATTTCAAAAAGCTTAACACCTTTTGAAGCGGCGAAAGCTAAGAGAATGCGAATTGACTCAAGACGGGCAATAGGAGCGAAAGTCTCTTCAAAGTCAATACCCTCTTTCTAGCAAAAACCCTGGGCAACTAGTCGAGCTTTGTTGCGCACCACAACCCCATCTTCACCTTGCTTGTTCTTGAACACCCACTTGGTGCCTATGGGGTTGCATCCGGGTGGCAGCTCAACCAGTGTCCAAACCCGATTGCGGACAAAATTCTCAAGCTCTTCTTGCATGGCATTAATCCAGTTTGAATCAGAATGAGCATGGGAAACATCTCTGGGCTCAAAAGATGCAACAAAAGCAGATTCAGGAAACACAGCAAGCGAGTCAACAGAAGAACGCAAAGTCCTTTCAAACAAATCACCGATGATGAGCTCTGAGGGGTGATCACGCTGAACTACTCGGGATCACTGGTGATCTGAAGTCACCTAACCGGAGTCAGCAGCTGGCACCTCTGGACCCGAATGAGGTGGCTCGATCGAAGTGGAAGAAGTGATCAGAGGTCCGCCCTCGTCCTCAGTCGAAGTCTCAGAAGGTGTGGGTTCTGCAGGCTGTGCAGAAGGCCCACCCTCATCAACAGCTGGAGTGCCATCATCTTCCTCGAAGATGGACTCTCCGAGCTCACCATCTACATAGAGCTCAAAAGAAGGAGTCAAAGAAGGCAAGGACTCATCAAAAGAAACCTCGCAAGTCTCGATAAGCTGCTGGGAGTCGAGGTTCCAAACACGAAAGCCTCGAGAATGCAAAGCATAGCCAAGAAAAATTCCATCCCAGCAACGAGACTCAAACTTGTCCAAATGCCCTCCCTTCTCGAGCACAAAGCACTTGCAGCCAAACGCTCGCAAGTGGCTCACCTTGGGTTGTCTGCCAAACCAAAACTCATATGATGTCTTACCTAGGTAAGCTCTAAGAAAAATGTTGTTGGCTAGATAGCAAGCCGTGTTCATGGCTTTAGCCCAAAATGCCTAGGAGTCTTGTGCTCATCGATCATCGTCCTAGCCATCTCGACTAGCGTGCGGTTCTTTCGTTCCACAACGTCATTCTGTGGGGGAGTGTAAGGAGAAGAAAACTGAAGATCAAGACCCTAATCACTACAGAAGCTGACGAACTGAGAGTTATTGAACTCAGAGCCATTGTTAGAGCAAATCGCTCGCATCCGACCATTGTTCTCATTCTTTAGCTTCAAAATCAGGTCATGAACAAAATGGAAAGTCTCATCCTTAGACTCCAAGAAGAAAACCCCCGAGAATCGAGAAAAATCGTCAACGATAACAAGCGCGTACCACTTCCCACCGACTGAGCATACCCGAGCTGGACCAACAGTGTCCTTGTGTAACAGCTCGCCGGGATACAAAGTCATCACCTGAGTCACAAGTGAGTGAGAAGCAGCAACCATTTTCCCGTGACGATAGGGATGACAAACTAGATCCTTCTCCATTTTAAGCTTGGGCAATCCTTGGATGAGGTCCATATAGCTCAACCTGACTAGCAGATCAAAACTCAAATGGCCCAACCTCCTATGCCACTTCCAGAGCTCAGAGGAGGACCCAGCAATCAAACAGCGAGAAGGGCCAAAGGAACTAGAGAAGTCAATCCGAAAAACCTTACGGAAAGGTAAGATCTGGCAAATCAAAGACCCTCTAGAATCAATCACAGAAGAACTGCCCTTCTTAAAACGAACCTCCAAACCATCCTCAAGAAGTTGCGAAATAGAAATCAAATTGAAGTTCAAATTTCCAACTAAAGCAACGTTCTTCAAAGAGAAATGGTTAGAGATACGAATTGAGCCAATGTCGTGTACCTTCCCTTGACCACTGTTCCCGAAGGTGATGTATTCATTGGAGCTCGGGGGAGAGAGACTAGAGAACCATCTGTGATGTCCCGTCATGTGGCGAGAGCATCCTGAGTCCATGATCCAAACGTCCTGCAGTCCCCGATCCTGCACAATCAGTGGTTGTAAGGGGGAGCAAACGGTCCGGCACCTGGTTTAGCAAAAGAACTAAACCAGTGTGGAGCCATCTGCTCAAAAGATGGAAAGCAGAAATCATCATAAGAGTTCGGACCAAAACGCGGCTCAAAGTGCGGTCCTCGGTTCTGCCTAAAGTCTCGGCCACAAGGTCTAGGACCATATCCAAAATGGCCTAGAGCTCTGCCGGAGCGAACACCACCCTCCGGAGCACGGGCATGAAAGTCGTCTCCTCCACCACCACCTACATGACGTTGCCTGGCCTCTAGCCTCTCCCCTCATCGAGGAACTCTCAGTCTACCACCCTGCTGGTAGAACTGCTCCTGGCAACCACGAGCTCTCTCTGCTCTCTCAACCCGCATCCTCCTGAAGCAAAACTCCACAAGATGCCCGTCTTTCTGACAATACTGAGGAGCCATGCTGAATAGCGTGGGCCTCATGGCTCCAGATGTGATGAGTCATTGTCAACGATAGTCAAAGAGGACAGAAGAAGAAGAGATCTGTTGTTTCGTGGGCCGCGTGAGACTCAGGTACACGGGCAGTGAGCGATTGTCGGGCTGAGAGAGCTGCAAAGTCGGGCTGGCCCAATTCGGGTACATGGGCCAGAAGCAGTAGAAGACCCACTGGGCTGTTGACCAGGGTTGACTCAGGTACACGGGCGGTGAGTGATTGCCGGGCTGAGAGAGAGATGTGGAATCGGGCCGGCCCAATCCGGGTACCTGGTGCAAAGCCGGTGGAGGCTTTGTCAATTTCGGCGCAAAACTGAAAACCGTTGATCTTGTATCGGACTGTCCAGAAGAGAAGCCGTAGTCGCTACGAAAGTTCAGCTTCCGGACAAGTCATCTGTATCTCTAGGCCCACAGTCAGTCAGTCATGTCTGTAAAAATTTCTAAGGGCAGTAGAGTCTTTTCCTTTATTCCTGTGTCTGTAAAAAAACCCTACGGAGCTGGTGAAATATTCCTAGTGTTGGGCAGCCTATAAATAGGACCCCAATCCCTAGGGTTGAACTACCCTTTTTGGCTGAAATCAATACTACTCCTTTGGGTCATTTTTGTCTCTTGCATTTTCTCTCTCTCTCTCTTCGGTTGTGCGCCACCAGGCTGCTGTTCATGTGATTTTGGCTTGCATTTATTTCATTCCTTCTGATGCAGTGAAGCTTGTATTCTCTAAACGTGCGCAGCAAATCTGCAGCAGTATTTATTGCTTCGTTTCACGTGCGCAGGCATTTTCTTGAGTGATTGCGCTTCGGTTGCTACTGTTCTTCACGAAAGTAGTACTAGTTCATACTGGTTGTAAGTAGTACTACTACACTGTAGCAACAGTACACTAGTACTCTAGCCTTGCTTTTACTGCACAGCTTTTTGATCGAGTTGACAGGACTAAAGTCCCTTTTCTGCCTGTTTCTGGTGAAGCCCCTTCTCTCTGTTCGAAGTCCCTCAGCTCCATGAGGCAGGCTTCGATCTAACATCCTTGAAGGCTTCACTCCAACTTTGGCTTCATTTGCGTGCTGTGTCTCTACCTTCGCAGTACGTTTTGCACTCTGTCGGCTTCACATACTTCGATAGTATTAGCGAAGGTGTTCTCAGTCTCAAGCTGTTCGAAGTCAATACTTCGTCAGGATTCGTAGTTAGCTTCGAAGCTAATCTCACTGATAGACTTCGCTCATTGTTTGCATCCGTCTTCTCCGAAGGTCCTTGATGTGTTTGTTCGAAGGTAGAGTGTAGGCTTTGATTTTATCTTGCTGCCGTGTGTCGGGCTTCGCTTATCCTTCGAAGCTTGTTTTTTCTGTGAGCGTGTTCGAACCTCTGTTCGAAGTCTAGGCTTCGAAGTACTTTGTTCGAAGCAAGCTTCGATATTCTCATACTTCGCTTCGAAGCATACTTCGCTCCCTGCCACTTCGAACTAGGCTAGACCAAACACACCTTTGGCATTTTCACAACAGCCCTCGACAGACTTCGTCACTGACCTCCGAAGCAGGCTTCGTCACCGACCTCCGAAGCAGGCTTCGACACAGCGAAGCAGGCTTCGCCGAGTTTCGAACAGGAGACAAATTTCTGAACAGTAACTTCTCATCTCACTTTATATATACTTAGATCATTTCCCTGAGAAGTTCGGCCTGACTTATCTAGTATACTTTGTTTATCTGCCTAGTTGCACTGCTTTGGTAGTTCTCTTTTTAACATCAGTTGCTTCTAGGCTAGATACCTTTAGACTTAGGCTATCTGTTTATTTTCTGCTGCTTAGTCTTTTGAAGTGCGTTGGGTGTTGGGAGCAGGCCATTGATTCGAAAGAATTTTTAGGCGCGCATTCACCCCCCCTCTGGTCGCTGCTTTCGGTCCTACAAGTGGTATCAGAGCTTGGTTAGGGTTTTTCCTTACCTTAACCGGTTCTAAACCCCAGTAGTGATCATGACTTCTCCTAGCAAGGTCCCGTCCTTGGAAGCCTATGGCTATAACTATTGGAAGACTCGCATGCGAGCCTATCTTATGAGCCAGGGTTCGGACATTTGGGACATTTGCGTTCGCACCATGTTTGTCATATTGCCAGTAGCTGAGCGTGGTACTATTGGTATGATTGCTCAGCATCTGAGCAACAGTAAGGCTGTGAACATTCTTTTCTCTAGATTAGGTCCCACTGAGTTTGAGCGTGTGAGCCATCTCTCCACTGCGAGAGAGATCTGGGCTACCCTCAAGGCACACCATGAGGGAACAGCATAGGTCAAGGCTCGGCTCTATCAGACCTACCAGTGTGAATATGAGAATTTCACACAAAAGCCGGGTGAATCTGTTGAGGCTTTGTTTGGTCGTTTTCAGTCGATCATAAACAAGCTTCGGGACAACAAGGCTGAGGGTGCTCAGTTAGTCTCGGATCATGAGCAAGCGCTCAAGGTTCTCCATACCTTGGACCCAAAGATCTGGGAGATCAAGGTATCTTCTATCATTGAGAATACTTCTTATGATACCTTGACCATTTCTGAGTTGTTTAGCAAGCTGAAGGCTACTGAGGTTGATCTCCAGCTGAGATCAAATCTCACTGGTTCTGGATCAAAATCTCTGGCCCTTGCTACACCTTCTGTTGATCCTTCTTCTGTCAGCTGTGCTGGGTTCTCTTTGATGTTTATCACTGAGGACCAGCTTGAGTTGTTGGGAGATGATGATTTGTGTCTCTTTAACAACCGGGTGCGTCGTGTCTATGACAAAAGGATGTTCAAAAGACACGGCACAAAATCCGGGTGCTTTGAGTGTGGTGATTCAGGACACATCATCGCCGACTGCCCCAAGCGCAATGGACACAAGAAGGGCACCGGTGGTGGCTTCTACGACTCCGGCAAGCACGAGAGCTCTTCCTTCAACAAGGGCAAGCCGAAGACTAGATTCTTCAAGAAGGCCCTAAAGGACTACCGACGAGAGAACAAGAAGCACGACAAGGCCTTCTTCGCCGAGATGGAGAAGAGCTACTCCAAGCTGTCCACGTCTTCTTCCTCTTCATCAAGCTCAAGCGATGAGGAGATCGTCATCAGGAAGGGGAAGGACAAGGATGATCCGGCGTGCCTCTGCTTCATGGCTTTCGGGGACAAACCGAAGAGCCACTCACACCAGCGCCGAAGATCCCGCAAGAGCTTCTGCTCAATGCCTCTTGGGGATAACAAAGAAAAGAGCTCCTCCGATGACTCCGACGACGACAACGAAAAGGTATCATCTTATGAGCGTGAAATTGTTGAATTACTTGAGAGCAATCGTCAGGAGTTAAAGTATCGGGAAAAACTGCTTAGAGGGGCCAAGAAGAGGATAAATGAGTTAGAGAGTGAGCTTACCATAGCCAATGGCAGAATTGAGAGTCTATCTTCTTCCCCTTGCTTGGGTGATAACAGTGAGTGCCCGATGTGTGAGGTGCTTCTGTGTGACCTGTCGACTCTGAAGTCCAAGTACACAGAAATGGTTGATGAGAGGGACGCTTTGGCCACTGAGCTTGAAAGCGCTCAGCTGGAGCTGAAAGATGCTCAAGCCACTGTCGTCGCACCCTATGTTGATTGCCTATCTCATCTAGCTGCCTTAGCTGAGCTGAAATCCAAGGGCGATGAACATTTGGGTGATTTGAAGAGGTTGAGAGCTGAGCTTGCACAGACTAGGCTAGAGATTGAGACATTGTCAGTTCCACCCACTGTCTGTGAGAACTGCCTGTCTCTTAGACTTGAGTTGATCAAGCTAAAAGCCGAGAAGTTTGTCCAAGTAGAGAGTGAGTGTGAGACCTGCCTGTCTCAGGTGGATGTTCTAGCTTCCTTGAGAGAGGAGCTAGCTAATTCTCAGAATGAGAACTTTTACCTCCGTTCTATCCTGAGTTGGATCAGTGCCAGAGAGCCACATCTCGGCTTGATGATCCAGCAGTTCAAGAGGCAGGATGGGTTTGGGGTAGGTTACACCTACACCAAGGCTGACTTTGAGAGTGCCATTAGTCGGGCAGTGGAGTGGAGTAAAATGACTCCTGAGCAGAGATACCCCAAGACTCACTCCACTGAGTCTTCCTAGGCTTGTCAGCCCAAGGATGGAGTAATTCATGAACCACCCAAAGCCCCACCCAAGAAGCCTATCTGGGTTCCAAAGCCCAAACACCTCCACTCTTCTCTAGACTCTCTTCCAGGACGTTCTCAACCCAAGAAGACTACACCTAACACCACCAAGCCCAAACATCCCAAGCCTCAACCACATCCCAAGAAGCCCACCTATCATTGTGAGTACTGTCAGAGAGACGGGCATCTTGCGGAGTTTTGCTTCAGGAGGAAGCGGGTTGAGAGAGCAGAGAGAGCTCATGGTGGTAAGGAGCAGTTCTACCAGCAGGGTGGTAGACTGCGTGTTTCTCGATGCGGGGAGAGGCTGGAGGCTAGGCCGCGTCGTGTAGGTGGTGGTAGAGGAGACGGCTTTCATGCCCGTGCTCTAGTTGGTGGTATTCATTCCGACAGAGTTCAAGGCCGTGTTGGCTATGGTCCTGGACCTCGTGGCCGCAGGTTTAGGCAGAACCAAGGATCGCGCTTTGAGCCGCGTTTTGGTCCAAACTCTCATGATGATTTCTGCTTTCCGTCTTTTGAGCAGATGGCTCGACACTAGTTTAGCTCTTTTGCTAAACCTGGTGCCGGACCATTTGCTCCCACTTACAGCCACTGATTGTGCAGGATCGGGGACTAGAGGATGTTTGGATCATGGACTCAGGATGCTCTCGCCACATGACGGGGCATCGCAGATGGTTCTCCAGTCTCACTCCCCCGAGCTCCAAAGAATACATCACTTTCGGGAACAGTGGTCAAGGGAAAGTAAGTGGCATTGGCTCAATTCGCATTTCAGATCACTTCTCTTTAAAGAATGTTGCTTTGGTTAGAAACTTGAACTTCAATTTGATTTCTGTTTCGCAACTTCTTGAGGATGGTTTGGAGGTGCGTTTTAAGAAGGGCAATTCTTATGTGTTTGATTCTAGAGGGTCTTTGATTTGTCAGATTTTACCATTTGGTAAAGTTTTTCAAATTGACTTCTCTAGTTCTTTTGGCCCTTCTCGCTGTTTGATTGCTGGATCCTCCTCTGAGCTCTGGAAGTGGCATAGGAGGTTAGGTCATTTGAGTTTTGATCTGCTAGTCAGGTTGAGCTCTATGGACCTCATCCGAGGATTGCCCAAGCTTAAGATGGAGAAGGATCTAGTTTGTCATCCCTGACATCATGGGAAAATGGTTGCTGCTTCTCACTCACCTGTGACTCAGGTGATGACTTCGTATCCGGGCGAGCTTTTACACTTGGACACTGTTGGTCCAGCTCGGGTACGTTTAGTCGGTGGGAAGTGGTACGCACTTGTGATTGTTGACGACTTCTCTCGATTCTCGTGGGATTTCTTTTTGGAGTCTAAGGATGAAACTTTTCAATTTGTTCATGACCTGATTTTGAAGCTGAAGAATGAGAACAATGGTCTGATGCGAGCAATTCGCTCTGACAACGGCTCTGAGTTCAAGAACTCTCAGTTCGTCAGTTCTACCACCACCTACACGACGCGGCCTAGCCTCCAGCCTCTCCCCGCATCGAGAAACACGCAGTCTACCACCCTGCTGGTAGAACTGCTCCTTACCACCATGAGCTCTCTCTGCTCTCTCAACCCGCTTCCTCCTGAAGCAAAACTACGTAAGATGCCCGTCTCTCTGACAGTACTCACAATGATAGGTGGGCTTCTTGGGATGTGGTTGAGGCTTGGGGTTCTTGGGCTTGGTGGTGTTGGGTGTAGATTCTTTAGCGTGAGAGGGTCCAGGAAGAGAGTCTAGAGAAGTGCGAAGGTGTTTGGGCTTTGGAACCCAGATGGGCTTCTTGGGTGGGGCTTCGGACTGTTCTTGGATCACTACATCCTTGGGCTGACTAGCCTGGAAAGACTAAGTGGAGTGAGTCTTGGGGTATCTCTGTTCAGGAGTCATTTTACTCCAATCCACTGCTCGGCTAATAGCACTCTCAAAATCAGCCTTGGTGTAGGTGTAGCCTACCCCAAACCCATCCTGCCTCTTAAACTGCTAGATCATCATTCCGAGTTGTGGCTCTCTGGGACTCACCCAACTCAGGATTTGATGGAGGTAAAAGTTCTCATTTTGAACATCAGCTAGCTCCTCTCTCAAGGAAGCTAGTACCTCTACCTGAGACAAGCAGGTCTCACACTCTCTATCAACCTGGACAGACTTCTCGGCTTTTAGCTTGATCAACTCCAATCTAAGAGACAAACAGTTCTCACAGACAGTGGGTGGAACTGACAGTGTCTCAAGCTCTAGCCTAGCCTGCTCCAGCTCAGCTCTAACTCTCTCCAAATCGCTCAAATGCTTATCACCCTTGGCTTTCAACTCAGCTAAACTAGCTAGATGAGATGGGCAATCAGCACAGGGCACGACGACAGTGGCATGATCATCTTTCTGCTCCAACTGAGCGCTCTCAAGCTCAGTGGCCAAAGCGTCCCTCTCATCAACCCTTTCTGTGTACCTGGACTTCAGAGTCGTCAGGTCACACAGCAACACCTCACACTTCGGGCACTCACCGCTATCACCCAAGCAAGGGAAAGAAGATAGACTCTCAATTCTGTCGTTGGCCACGGTAAGCTCACTCTCAAGTTCATCAATCCTCTTCTTAGCACCTCTAAGCAGTTTTTCCCGATATTTCAACTCCTGACGATTACTTTCAAGTAAATCAACGATTTCTCATTCGTAAGAGGATACCTTTTCATTGTCGTCGTCATCGGAGTCGTCGGAGGAGCCCTTTTCTTCCTTATCCCCAAGAGCCATTGAGCAGAAGCTCTTGCGGGATCTTCGGCGTTGATGTGAGCAGCTCTTCGTCCTATCCCAGAAGGCCATGAAGCAGAGGCCCACCAGATCGTCCTTGTCCTTCCCCTTTCTTATAACGATCTCCTCATCACTTGAGTTTGATGAAGAGGAAGAAGACGTGGACCGCTTGGAGTAGCTCTTCTCCATCTCGGTGAAGAAGGCCTTGTCACGCTTCTTGTTCTCACGTCGGTAGTCCTTCAGGGCCTTTCTGAAGAATCTGGTCTTTGGCTTGCCCTTCGTGAAGGAGGAGCTATCGTGCTTGCCGGAGTCATAGAAGCCACCACCGGTACCCTTCTTGTGACCATTGCGCTTGGGGAAGTCGGCGATGAAGTGACCTGGATCACCACACTCAAAGCATACGGATTTTGTGCCGTGTCTTTTGAACATTCTCTTATCATAGACACGACGCACCCGGTTGTTAAATAGACACAAGTCATCATCTCCTAACGACTCAAGATGGTCCTCAGTGATAGACATCAAGCAGAACCCAACACAGCTCACAGAAGAGGGGTTAGCAGAAGGTGTAGCAGGGGCTAGGGTTTTTGATCCAGAACCAGTGAGATTTGATCTCAACTGGGTATCAACCTCAGTGGCCTTCAACTTGCTAAACAACTCAGAAATTGTCAAGGTATCATAAGAAGTGCTCTCAATGATAGAGGATACCTTGATCTCCCAGATCTTAGGGTCCAAGGCGTGGAGAACCTTGAGCGCCTGCTCATGATCCGAGACTAACTGAACTCCCTCGGCCTTGTTGGCCCGAAGCTTGTTGATGATCGATTGAAAACGACTGTTGGCGTAAAAGATTACGCTAACAGGTTTCTGTAGAAAAGAAACTAACAAACGAAGTGTTTGCGAAGCAAACTGTTCTAAGTCTCCGAAAGGATAATAACTTAGAATAGTTCGAAAGTGTGTATTGATTCACTTGTAATCGGTCCCTATTACAGGGTGAAATGGGGGGTATTTATAGGCCCAAACATTAAGGAAAAGACCTATTTACCCCTCTATTACAACCGACATTAAGGAAACTATTTGGTTTCCTTAATAGGGCTAAAATGGTAAAAGACTAATCTAATAGGATAGAAGATAAGTCTTCCATCTTAGCTGGCAGAAAAGATCCTGAAGGGCTTTGGTTCGAAGACATACTTCGAACCAATGCCTGCCTTCGGGCTTCGAACCAGGCTTCGAGCACCTTCGAAGATGGCCTTCGGACAATCTTCGAACCGGTTGGCTGTCTTCATGCTCTTCTGGAAATAACCCCGAAGATGAGATATTTTCCCCCAACAGTAGCCCCTCGAATACGCTTCTCCGTTTGACCTGTAACGTTAGGAGAGCAGTATACGGAAAGAAAAGATAACCAATCATAGGGGTTATTGATTTTTGTTTTATCTTCGAAATGCATGAAGATATGAACTTCGAATCAGTCATAAGGTGATTACTTTTCGAACTACCTTAGAACCGATTCAGGAAGTTCGAAAGTCCTTTTAGACTTAGAAAATATAACCGTTAGTTTCTGTTTCTAACGGAGTTATATGAAGCGTTATTTTCGGAGGAAAATAACAGGCGGGAATGCGAAAGGGCAGAGCCCAAACGGTAACAAACGGAAAGTTTAGGCTATAAATAAAAGATTCCAGAACTTACTCGATTACCTTTTCACTGCTTGTTCTCAGACAAAAGCCTTCTGAGCTCTTTGAGTTCTTGAGCCCTAGTTTTCGAGTTCTTGAGCCCTAGTTCCCACTCTCTTAGATCAATCCAGCGATTGCGATGGTGAAGACCAAAGGCTCTGCACCTCCTTCTACTTTGGCTCGTCAACAAGCGGCTGCGGCAGAGGCAGCGGCAACAGTGGCGGCGACGCCTTCGATGCAGGCGACAACTTCCATGGCGGCAAAGGGAAAAAAATCCCCAAATCCCCGATGTCCAAGGTCTGTGCCTACCCTCAACCAAGTACTTGGATCAATCTTTTGAGTTGGGGCGGTCTACCTGCAAGAAAGAGTCCTTGGTAATCACAGCGGGGGGAAATATTAGTAATGGGGTTATGATTCGGAAGCCGGGCAAAGAATCAATTCCATCACCGAGACCCGGAGAAGTTGTAGTGTTCGAAGCTTTTTTCGAAGCGGGCTTGGGCCTCCCGGCTGTGGATTTTTTAGCCGAAGTACTTGACTTGTTTCACGTAACCCTCCCCCAGCTATCTCCGAATGCTGTAGCCAGACTAGCTATCTTCGAGTGGGCACTGAGAGCCGAAGGTTGTGAGGGGAGGGCTGAAATCTTTGCTGCGCTGCATAGAGCGACTTGTCAGCCAAAGACCTTCGTAGGCTCCGGAGGTGAGAAAGTGGTGGTTTCCTTCGGAAGCATCAATTTTAGGCTTCGTGATGAATATGCCCTGCAATTCCCTGCTAAGGCCATCAATGCTAGATGGTACACCGATTGGGTTCTGAGGTGGTTTTATGCCGAAGTTGGAGTGAGTAGTCCTCTGGCCGGTCCCCTCAAGGAAATCCAGTTCCGGAAGGAAGCCTTAGTGCAACCCGACGAAGGCCAACTTGAGGCTCGCCTCAACTTGCTTCAGAAAATTAGCAGAAGGTTGAGCATGCGGGACTTAGCTGAAGAATTCATCGGACTTCAAATTCCTCCGTTGATGGCCAACTGGCCTATCGCCTTCGAAGATGACTCGGAAGGCGGTCTTCGCAAGATAAACTATACTTCGAGCCCTGCAGGTAACTTCGAAACCAACATGCATAGTACATATTTACTTCGAAGAAAGATTAACTTGAATTATTTTTTAGCTTCTTCAGCCCCTATTACTTCAGAGCAAATTGTAAGGGCTTCGGAGAAGATTTTGGGTGCTCCAACTCCGTCAGAAAAAGAATGGCGAATCAAATTAGTCGGAAGTTGGGAGCGTTTTAACAGAGTATGGGGAATGTTGGAGTTGACTCCACCCCCTCTGACAGACTGGGTGCCTCAGGAGAAAGGCCCCAAGAAAAGAGTAGCCGAAGCCGGAGCTTCAAGTTCAGCAAAGACTCCGGTGAAGAAGGTGGCTCGGAAGCCAGAAAATCTCGCACCTTCGGATCCTGCTCCTTCAAGCTCAAGAACTTCACTTTCAGGTTCTAAAGAGGATGAAGGTATTTTATTAGTAAAATTAATTGATAAAGACGCAGCTCAACGAAGTATTCACATTGAAGATACTGCAGGTATTCCGGAGCCTCAAGCCAACATCGAAGAAGTAAGAGCTCCGGATACTCAGGAAGAACAATTCGAAGCCCCTATGAGTGTAGATGAGGCCGAAGTGCCTGCGAACATACCGGAGTCTGGAGATAATGCTGATCAACCAATGATTTCGGTAGTTCAAGAAGACACAACTCAGGCCGGAGTTTTAGTGGATGAAGGGGGAGTCGAAGTCACTATGGCTTCGATTCTCGAAGAAGTAACGAGGACTCTTCAGGACGATGCTCCTGTAGTCCAAGATTTAACGGCTGATTCGGATGAGGACTACACTTTTGATCCTCCGATCAGTCCGATAGTCGATATTCCAGAGAATGTCGAAGGTAAATTTTGCTTAATTCTTATCAAATTTTGCAAAATTATACAATGTGTAATATTTTTGTTTTTTTAGAGCCTCCTATTGTCGAAGTATCTCTCGAAGATACAACTCAAAGACCTTCGACAACTTCAGGGCCACAACCGGGAGTTGCTCTACCGGGGCCTGGAAGAGGAAAAAGACACATCGAGCCTCTCCCTGCTCAAGGATCGACTTCATCTGAGTCAACAGACGAAAGTGAATCGACTGAGGGGAGGCCATCTTCAGAAGTTCCAAGAGCCTCGGAAGAGACCTCCGGACCTTCGCTAAGCAGGGCTGACCAGAAAGCTTCAAAACTGCTTCCTCTCATAACTCCTTTTTTGGAGGAGAAAACCGGGCTTGGGACTTTGGTTAAACCTTTGGGTGAAGCCAGTCGCCAAGTCGGGGAAACTGAATTGGTAGCCCGCTTAAGCAGGGTGAGGGGTTCGGAGCTTAACCTTGCTGTGGAAAGAGCAGCTTATCAGGTATAAAGCATCTTCGAACCAAACAATAAATTATATATGAATAATTTCTTATTTCATTTTTTCTTTTTTCTTAGCAAGCAGTCTTAGCCCGCGCTGCGGCTTTATCGAACGAAAACGAAATTGCTCAACTTCGGGAAGAAAACGAAGCTCTTCAAAGAAATTTTAACTTCTCCGAAGGTCGAGTAGCTCAAATGGACAATGTAATACTAGCAGAGCGAAGGGCTAGGCAAAGCTTGGAGGCTGCGAAGAAAGAGCTCGAAGCAGAAAGAATTGTGCTTCGAGCGGAGATTGAAAGACTGCGGACGGAGGATGCTGCGAAGGACTCCGCACTCGTAAGGCTACAAGAAGAGGCTGGCCAACTCCGAACTCAAAAGAATGCTTTGACTACGGAGAACGCTAGAATCTCCGGAGTTTTGGCTGAAACAACTTCGGCCAAGGATGTGCTTATCGAAGAAAAGGTTAAATCTGAGAAGGTGGCTTCAGAGGTCATCGAACAGATGTTAGGTGTCTTGGAGTACTTCGGTACTACTGGATCACTACCTTCGAATGACAATGTAACTCTGCTGCGCCGGCTAAAGAGGATCCAAGGAGCAGCGAAGCAAATGAAGACGGCAGGCATACGTTATGGAGAACTCTCCGGACAAGTGTCTGCCCTTGGAATACTTCGCTACTACGAGGATTTGGGCCGAACAATCACTCCGAGCGCAGAGGGCTCTATCATCTTTGACGACGACCGACTTCTAAAACCTTCCGAAGGTGTAACTGCTGCTTGGCGAGCCTTCCAAACTTCATGGAGAGCCGAAGGTCGATCTGCGATCAAGGCTTGGATTGATGAAGGCCAACGCCAAAAGCAAGTTCGGAGCCAAACTTCGAGCAGTCAGCCTCCTCCGAACCCGCAAGTTTAGGATTATTTAGGATTTTTTGATTATGTAAAGCTGATGCTTGTAAATATTTATCAATGAAAATCTTGTTTGTCATATTTTTAGGCTTTGCCTCTTATGGAAGATATCGAAGTGTTAGAGCTTAACAGCGAACTTCGCTCACTGTGGAACACCTTCGAACTTCTAAAGAGTTATAAACGTCCTCGATTCCTTATCCCTCGAGATGACTCCGGCGTTATTGCGCCCGAAGTAATCAAAGACATATTGTCTTATATTAAAGAGGAAGATAAAGAGAGCGACGCAAACACCTCGTCTTCTGAAGACACTAATTGGTCCGAAGACGAAGGTGAAGCCCAAAATAAAAGATCTGAAGATCTTAGAAGCTGGGAAAGAAGTCCCGAACGGCTTCGAACATGGGCCGAGCTTCAACAAGAGCAGAAGGATTTTAGAGCTTCGAAGGGGAGGAAGAGAGTTAAACGTAAAGTTCTTAGAACTTCCGATGTTGGAACTAGTCGTTCCACCCCTAGCTCTCGGGACCGAAGAGGTCTCCGATTCCTTCTTGGTATAGATACCAATTTTTCATAGTGTAATCTGTAAACACATTTATTTCAATAATGAATGCCGATTTAAAATTGTCTCCATATTTACTAGCCCCTCTTTGGGCATAAGCAACTTCGAACTGTATTCAAAGATGGTTATGCGCAAAGAAAAAACTTCGGAGTACAATTTTTCTTGGGGGTTCGGAGCCCCTCTGTCATTTTTAAAGATCTTTTGAAATCTTATGAAATGTCTTCGACCTTTATAGTCGGAAGAATGGTAACTTGGTACCTTTGTTTGCTTTTACGAAAGAAATCAATTGAGATAACTTCAAGGACACTTTAGTGTTTTAGGAAATTTGTCACTTTGGACGCATATGAACAGTCATTCGAAGCTCATGGCTTAAATGCTGTTTTGCTTTAGCCACCTTCGGCTATTTTTTGCAGAAGTCTACCAGCCGGAGCTTGGACTTCGTAGAAATTGTCCACTTGGGCTCTTTTTTGCAGAAGTCTACCAGCCGGAGCTTGGACTTCGCAGAATTTGGCCACTTGGGCTCTTTTTTGCAGAAGTCTACCAGCCGGAGCTTGGACTTCGCAGAATTTGGCCACTTGGGCTCTTTTTTGCAGAAGTCTACCAGCCGGAGCTTGGACTTCGCAGAATTTGGCCACTTGGGCTCTTTTTTGCAGAAGTCTACCAGCCGGAGCTTGGACTTCGCAGAATTTGGCCACTTGGGCTCTTTTTTGCAGAAGTCTACCAGCCGGAGCTTGGACTTCGCAGAATTTGGCCACCTTCGGCTCTTTTTACGGAAGTCTGACAAGCTGCAGCTTGGACTCCGCAGATTTTGGCCACCTTCGGCTCTTTTTACGGAAGTCTACCAGCCGAAGCTTGGACTCCGTAGAATGTGGTATTGGCTCTTTTACGGATGCCTACAAGGTATCAGCTTGGGCTCCGGATGGATTTCAGCCACCACGCCAGAGGCTTCGACTTTATGGGTACGAAGTCTGGAAATACAGCCAGCTTGATGACACTTCCCTCTCGATCGACTTCCGTCCCAGCGCGTCCGCTCGGGAAACTAGGAGTGTCAAGGGGAAGGGCAAACCACTGGTGTATGTTTTATTAATTTAGAGGTGATTACAAGCAGATTACAAGGGGCCCTTATGCGAAGTATCGCTTTAGGTGCTCCGCATGCCAAGTATGTGCTAACTCTTCACCTTCTAAATTAGCTAATTTAAATGAACCAGGGCGCCCCGAGCGGACGATTAGATATGGACCTTCCCATTTATTGCCTAACTTCCCTGGTGCTATAATGCTTCGTAGAACAAGATGACCCGGTCTTAACTCGCTGAGCTTAACCTTCGGGTCATACCAAGTCTTCGTCTGCTGATGATACTTTGATAAATTAGCTACAGCTCGAAGCCTTGTCTCTTCTGACAAATCTAACGAAGCTTGTCTTTCTTCTTCGATGTCTGGTTCGGTGCTGCGAAGTGATCCTCCTTTGAGCTCCGTTGGAGTCATAGCTTCATCTCCGAATAGTAGTCTGAACGGAGTAAAACCTGTGGACCTTGTTTGTGTAGTCCGAATGGACCACAAAATCTTCGGAAGTTCCTCGGTCCACAGTCCCTTTGATAGTCCTACTATTCTTCGATTTAGCCCTGATAAAATATTCCCATTGGCTCGCTCAACGGCTCCATTTGACTGAGGATGTCTCACTGCAGCAAAACATAGTTGAATGCCTAGGTCTTCGCAAAACTTCCTGAAGGGTTCTGCGTCGAACTGTGTTCCATTATCAACTGTGAGATATCTAGGCACTCCGAACCTGCAAATAATGTTTTTCCAGAAGAATTTCTGTACATTATTTGAAGTGATAGCTGTTAAGGGTTCTGCTTCTACCCACTTAGAAAAATATTCGATAGCTACCACTGCGAACTTTAGATTTCCCTTTGCTAACGGAAAGGGACCAATTAGATCCATACCCCATCTGGCCATAGGCCATACCGGAGCAATGACTTGAAGAGCTGTTGGTGGGCGATGACTCCGTCGACCCATCCACTGGCATCCTTGACAAGTGCGGACCAAGCTCTCCGCATCAGCTGTTATTGTGGGCCAATAAAGCCCCTGGCGAAGTGTTTTTCCTGCCAGAGCTCTAGGGGCTAAATGACTTCCACAAAGGCCTTCGTGAATTTCTCGAAGAATTTCTTGGCCTTCGGCTTGAGATATACATCGGAGTAGAGGGGAACATACTCCGGCCTTATATAATATACCGTTGATTAGCTGATAATTTCTTGCTCTGAGCTTTAATCTTGACAATTGGGGCTCTTCGGGCAAATTTGTTCCTCCTTGCAAGAGTTCTATGATTGAATCTTTCCAATCTGCACTAGGAATGCAGAGAATCTCTGCAGAAGTAACTTGTGGCACCGAAGGTATATTGAGCTCCTCATAGAAAGCTTCGTCAGGCACATCCACAGCTCCGGCAGCAGCCTTCGCTAAAATGTCCGCTTGCACGTTTTCAGTTCTTGGTATACTCCGAATGGAAATACCCTTGAAATGTGCTTCGATCTTGCGAATTTCTTCCAAATATTTTGCAAGCTGTGGGTGTCGGACTTGAAAACTTTTGTCTACGTGCCCTGCTACTATCTGAGAATCTGTTTTTATAATTATTCTTGTAGCCCCTAGAGCACGTGCTTTCCGGAGTCCCAATAATATTCCTTCGTACTCCGCTATATTATTGGTAGACTTAAAGTTGAGTCTTGCGGAGTACATTGCTCTTTGACCTGACGGAGAAATTAATACTGCCCCAATACCTGCTCCGGATGCTTGGAAAGCCCCATCGGAGTAAATAGTCCAGACTCCGTCATCTGATTTCTCCGGAGTCAACTTCGCAGGTGGAGTCCACTCTGCTACGAAGTCTGCTAGGACTTGAGATTTGATAGCTGTCCTTGCCAGGAAAGATATGCCGAAGGGTGCTAGTTCTACTGCCCACTTTCCAATTCTTCCAGTGGAATCTTTGCTTCGGAGCATATCTCCTAAAGGATACGAAGTTGGTACAATTACATTGTGAGCCAAAAAATAATGTCTTAGCTTCCTCGAAGCCATTATCAGAGCATAAACGAACTTCTCAAGTTCGGAGTATCTTGTCTTCGCTCCTGACAATGCTTCGGATACAAAATAGACAGGATTTTGGACCAACTTCCCATTGATATCAGCTTCTCTGACAAGGACTGCGCTGACTGCTGAGCCTGTGGCTGCAAGATACAGAAGTAGGGTTTCGTCCGCAATAGGCACCGTAAGTGTGGCAAGATTGCTGAGATAATCTTTAATATCTTCGAAGCTTTTCTGACACTCTAGTGTCCATGCAAAATCTTCGGACCCTTTCAAAGCTTTAAAGATTGGCAAGCTCCTCTCCGCAGACCTTGATAAAAACCTGCTAAGTGCGGCCAGACGTCCGGTCAGCTTTTGCACTTGCTTTATATTCTCCGGAGGAGCCATCTTCTTCAGCGCAGTTATTTGAGTAGGGCTAGCTTCAATTCCCCTGCTTGAAACTAAGTACCCTAACAACTTTCCAGCCTTAGCTCCGAATATACATTTTTCGGGGTTAAGGCGGATCCCACATGCCCGAAGGCTATTGAATGTTTCTGCTAAGTCTAGGCTATGTTGGTGCTTTAAAGCACTCTTTATTACAATATCATCCATATAGGCCTCCACATTGCGACCTAGTTGATGACCTAGAGCCTTAGCAACTAATCTTGAAAAAGTAGCCCCGGCATTTCTTAGGCCGAAAGGCATTCTTACATAGCAGAAGACTCCCGAAGGAGTTACAAAGCTCGTCTTGATTTCATCTTCGCGCTTCAACCATATTTGATGATAGCCGGAATACGCGTCGAGGAAGCTTAGTAACTCCGAACCTGCAGTGGAGTCAACTAGCTGATCAATTCGGGGCATGGGGTAGGGGTCACGTGGGCACGCTTTATTCAATGATGTGAAATCAATGCACATGCGCCACTTTCCGGAGGATTTCTTCCTGACGAAGACTGGGTTGGCTAACCACTCTGTATGGGCCACTTCTCTGATAATCCCAGCCTTCAACAGTTTCTCAACTTCGTCCTTAGCTAGAGCAGCTCTCTCTGCGGACATCTTCCGGAGCCCTTGTCGAACAGGCCGGGCCTTCGGGTTTACAAGCAAGCTGTGCTCAATAATATCCCGATCGACTCCGGTGATATCTTCGTCAGACCAAGCGAAGACATCCAAATTTTCTTCTACGACCTTTTCCAAGGAAATTGCAACTTCGGGAGGTAAATCTTTACCAAATTGAAAAGTGTATTCTTTACCATCTTTGACAATAACCTTCGTTGCAATCTCTCCTTCGGGACTTGGTCTTGGAAATGACTTCTTCGAAGCTTCGGAGGAGGCTGAAAAAATTTCTCCATTATCTTGGACATTGTTTACCTGCCTCGGATCAAGAGGAGGACCGTGACCATATTCTGTCCTCCGAGCCATGGCTTGATCTCCGAAGATTGTTAGAACTCCTAACTGTGTGGGCATCTTCATGCACAAGTAATTGTGATGCGCCACAGCTCCGAACTGATTCAACATGCCTCGCCCAAAGATAACATTATAAGCGTACGGGGCATCTACTACATCAAAGATAACTTCCTCAGTTCGGGCTAGTAAACCTTCTCCGAAGGTTACTTCCAGGCCTATCTGGCCAAGTGCATCTAGCGGAGGTCCTGCGAAGCCTTGCAGAGGACGAGCCGCTGGGAGAAGATGCTTTCGGGAAATGCATAACTGATCGAAGGCTTGCACAAATATGATATCTGCCGAGCTACCTCCGTCAATTAGCACCCTTCGGACTTCAGTCCCTGCAATATCAGCAGTGATAACCAATGGATCTGCATGCGGGAACTTGATACCAGCTGCATCCTCCGCAGAGAAAGATATTGGAACATGAGACCACTCCGGCATTGCAGCTGCAGATGACGAAGTTCCAATGTGGCCTACTTCTCGAACGTACTCTCTTCGCTGTCTCTTGGACATGCTTCCGAGAGTACCTCCTCCGGAGATAGGGAGAACTACTCTCTTCCCTCTATCTTGCCCTTCTTCTTGCTTCGGAGGTGGCATAACATTGGCCACCGGAGGATGTCTTGCAGCATCAAAATTTTCTATTCGCGCTACAGCCTGGACCTGCTCCGAGCGCACTGCTGCTGCTGGACTTCGGTCGGTACTACCTCGACCCGAAGTTCTCTCCAAGTATTCTCCCCGAAGGGTAAGAATAGCCTTGCAGGTGTCAGTTGCATGGCTTCGGTTCTCTCCATGAATACAGCAAAAAAGGGGCTGGCCCTTGCCAGCTGTTTTTCCTGGCGGCCTCCAGCCACTGGACTTGTTCCCCGCAGACTGTGGAGCTCTTGGTGTAAACTTCTGCGGGGGTGCAATGTTTAAGACCTCAGAACGAGGGTGCTTTTGCCCCCTTCTTCTATCATGTTGCACTTCGGGGACTGATTCTTGCGGCTGAACCGGAGTCTTCACCTCTGCTTTAACTTCTGTCAACACTATCGAAGTAGCAGTAGTCCTCCGAAGCCAACCTTCTTCCGACTTCGAATACTCTTCGAAGTACGACATCAACTGTGATACTGTGGTGATGCTCTTCCGATGCAATTTATCCAGAAGGCCTTTATGACTGACGCCTTCCCGAGCTGCATCAACCACCGAGGATGTGGACAGCCCCCGAATTTGCGACTTCGTGTGAGCGAAGCGCTTAAAGTATTGCCTCAATGTTTCTCCGGGGAGCTGTTTCACTTGGAAAAGGCTTCCTGTCGACATGGGGGGCACGAAGGTACCCTGGAAGTTACTTATGAACTTCCTCTTCAACTGTAACCATGTCGTGATTGATCCTGGTTTTAAAGACCAGAACCATCTCAACGCTACTCCTTCAAGGGCTAACGGGAAGCACTTCGCCATAGTTTCTCTGTCTCCGCCACTAGCTTCGATTGCTAGGGCATAAGAACGTGCAAACTCACTAGGATCTTCGTCTCCGGCATACTTGCAGAGCTTCGAAGCTTTGAACCTCGGATCGAAGCGAACTTTCTGAAGCTCGGGATGCAACGGAGATTCATTGTCGTAAGAAGCGTTCTCCGGGGCTTCGGGATAATCAAGATCGTCGTCTTCGTGCACCTCGGGGATAGCTGGGGTGGCTTGAGGGCGAAGCCTGTTCGCAGCCTCCTGTCGCCACCTCGCTACCTCGGCTTGAAGATTGGCCATTTGAGTGGCCATGTCTCCAAGGCTATCTTCATCTCCTCCGGAAGGACCTTCCGGGTCTTGAGAACTGGTATGATCAGTTCGAATCGGAATGGAGGGTGGCAGAGTGGCTCCGGGCGGTCGGAGTGTAGAAGGGGTTGGTGGAGAGGTTTCGTATCCTCGAGGGATAGAAGCCCCTTGCGGAGTTAGAGGTGGAGGGATAGTCGAAGACCCTCCGACTTCGACTGTGTCGAAGGGTATCTCTCCGGAGATCCGAGAGGACCTCCGAGTGGGATTGCGAGGTGCGCTCCGCTTAGGAGGCATGATGCAAAAGGTTGGTAGAGAACGAAGTTTTTTTGGACTAAGTTCCCCACGGACGGCGCCAACTGTTGGCGTAAAAGATTACGCTAACAGGTTTCTGTAGAAAAGAAACTAACAAACGAAGTGTTTGCGAAGCAAACTGTTCTAAGTCTCCGAAAGGATAATAACTTAGAATAGTTCGAAAGTGTGTATTGATTCACTTGTAATCGGTCCCTATTACAGGGTGAAATGGGGGGTATTTATAGGCCCAAACATTAAGGAAAAGACCTATTTACCCCTCTATTACAACCGACATTAAGGAAACTATTTGGTTTCCTTAATAGGGCTAAAATGGTAAAAGACTAATCTAATAGGATAGAAGATAAGTCTTCCATCTTAGCTGGCAGAAAAGATCCTGAAGGGCTTTGGTTCGAAGACATACTTCGAACCAATGCCTGCCTTCGGGCTTCGAACCAGGCTTCGAGCACCTTCGAAGATGGCCTTCGGACAATCTTCGAACCGGTTGGCTGTCTTCATGCTCTTCTGGAAATAATCCCGAAGATGAGATATTTTCCCCCAACAACGACCAAACAAAGCTTCAACAGATTCACCCGGCTTTTGTGTGAAATTTTCATATTCACGTCGGTAGGTCTAAAAGAGCTGAGCCTTGACGTGAGCTATCCCCTCATGGTGTGCTTGGAGGGTAGCCCAGATCTGTATAGCAGTGGTGAGATGGCTCACACGCTCAAAGTCAGTGGGACCTAAGACAGAAAACAAAATGATCACCGCTTTGTTGTTGTTCTGATGCTGGGCGATAATATCAGGAGAATTACGCTCAGCAACAGGCAACACTGTGAAAGTAGTGTGAACACAAATGTCCCAGATGTCCGAGCTTTGGCTCATGAGATAGGCTCGCATGCGAGTCTTCCAATAATTATAGCCATAAGCTTCCAAGGAAGGGACCTTTCTAAGAGAAGTCATGATCACTACTGGGGTTTAGAACCGGTTATGGTATGGAGAAACCCTAACCAGGCTCTGATACCACTTGTAGGACCGAAAGTAGTGACCAGAGGGGGCGTGAATGGGTGCCTAAAAAATTCTTTCGAATCAATGGCCTGCTCCCAACTCCCAATGCACCTCAACAGACTTAGCAAAGAAAGGTAAACAAATCAACAGAGCCTCAAAAGATCTAGCCTAAAAACAACCGGTGTCCTAATCGAAAAGACACCAACATAGTGCTAATAGGCAGATTAACAAAGCATTTAAAACATGGTCAACTCAAGCTTCATGAAGGTAAATCATCACAGGTATTTAACTTGAGTGCACGTAAAAAGGAGAGGAAAGTTTACTGTTCAAAATTTGTCTCCTGTTCGAATCTTGACGAAGCCTACAATGTCGAAGCCTGTGATGATTGTGCCGAAGCCTGCTTCGAAGTCCTTGTGCGAAGGCTGAAACTGTGTAGCTATCGAAGCCTACTTCAAAACCTTCAAAGCCTGACTGTTCAAGGTGCAGCCTTCGAAGTGAGAACCTCCGAATAGATACGTCGAAGCATGTTCTGCAAGGATGATTGGCTGAAATACTAAACTCAGAGTACTACTCCACAATCTTCGAAGCAAAACAGAAATCGAAGCTCAATGACAGTGTGAAGCCTAGCAGCACACTTCGCAAGGCAAATAGCTGCAGGCTATTTCCTAGGCAAGGACTCAGGCCTATCAACTAGGCTGAAAGAAAGCTGAAACAGCTACACGCCTACACTCAAACAAAAATTGCTGCCTGTCAGACGTGAATAAGAAGCAACACGCAAAAACAGGAGCAAGTGCATGAACTCTGTGAGATAGAAACTGCAGCTCTAGGCCAAAGGTACTAGAAGCTATGGAGAGGAAAGTTGTAGCTCTATGGGAAAGGTTCTCAAGAGAGCAACCAAGAAGGAAAATATTAAACAATGAAATCACAGATTCTAAAACTGTAACCGTGTGGCTGATTCAGATGTTTAAACAGCCAGAAAAAGAACTGGTGGATTGCACCTCGGGTCCATCGCAAAAACATGCGCAGTTCGTAGCTTGCAGCACACAGTGATTCGGTTCCTGCACACACACGCACGTAGAGAGATTTCCTTCTTGAAAGAATAGAAAGAACAGCGGCGACGCTCAAAACAGGAGATGAACAGGAAAACAAACATGGGGAAAGTGAACTCAAGTTTGTCATTAAGTGAGTTAACCCTAACCCTTGGGATTGGGGCCCTATTTATAGGCAGCCCAATAGCCTAGGAAAATACCAAAAGACCCTTAGGGTTTTTACAGACGCTGAAATAAAATGGAAATGACCAAACTGCCCTTAGGATATTTTTACAGACTCGACTGACTGACTGTGGGCCTAAGGACAAAATAGTAAACTCCTATTTACAAATGACTTATCCTGAAGCAGAGCTTTCGTAGCGACTACAACTTCGCTTTAGAACGGTCCGATCCAAGATCAGCGGTAGTCAGTTTTGTGTTGAAACTGACAAAGCGTCGACCGATTTTGCACCAGGTACCCGGATTGGGCCGGCCCGATTCCGTAGCTCTCTCAGCCTGGCAATCGCTCGCCGCCCGTGTACCTGAGTCAATCCTGGTCAATAGCCTAGTGGATCCTCTGCTGCTCCTAGCCCATGTACCCGGATTGGGTCAGCATGACTTCGCGACCCCTCTGCCCGACAGTCGCTCGCTGCCCGTGTACCTGAGTCACATGCGGCCTAGACACAGCAGGTCTTCTCTCCTCTTCTTGTCCTCTTTGACTTACGCTGACAATGACTCATCACATCTGGAGCCATGAGGCCCACGCTCTTCAGCATGGCTCCTCACCTATTTATAGGCAGCCCATCAAAAGGGAAAAAAAGGCAAATTTACCCCTAGGGTAAATTACAAAGACTCTGAAAACAAAATTGGAAATGACTGAAATACCCTTAGGGTTTTTTACTGACTCTAATAACACAAATTGTGGGACTAAAGGCAAAATAGTAAAATCCTAAATAAAGATAAACAGCGGTCATCAGTTTTGCGCCGAAACTGACAAAGCGTCCACCGTCTTCGCATCGGGTAACTGGATTGGGCCAGCCTGATTCCGCTGCTCCCTCAGCCCAGTAATCACTCGCCGCCCATGTACCTGAGTCAATCCCGGTCAACAGACCAGTTGATCCTCTGCCACTCCTAGTCCATGTACTCGGATTGGGCTAGCCCAACTCTATGGCCCCCCTGCCCGGTAGTCGCTCGCTGCCGGTGTACTTAAGTCACATGCACCCGAGACACGGTAGGTCTCATCTTCTCTTCACGTCTCCTCTTTGGCTTTCGGTGACAATCACTCATCACATCTGGAGCCATAAGGCCCATGCTCTTCAACATGGCTCCTCATCCGCAAAGCTAGTCAATTTCTACTCTAGACAGACAAGTCCAATTCAAATGGAATTTTGAAAGCAAACTTGATGGACAATGAATTTATACTTGCTATTATTTTCATAGTGCCGGGGGTTATTTGTTTGTCTACCTTATACTTTTCAAACAAGCCAAGCCTAGGCAAGAAAACCATCAGAAGCTTAAGGCGGTTATTTTGGCAGACACTAAATTATCCTAGTTCATACCAAGGTGCAATGGTAAGCAGTCTAGAATAAAGTAGAGGAACAAACAAACCCCCTGGATCTTTTCACTTTTAGCATTTAAATCATTGATTTTTGATTTTTGATAAGTGAACAAATTATTTAGCACTTGTTGAAGAATATCCATGAGTAAGCAATATGATTTTTGAAGATACAATTTTTGCATCCGGAGAAAGGATTCTTGCTACCAAGTAGATAAAAGATAGCTAAAGCAGTTCTGCCTAAACATGCTAGATTAAAGACTAAACAGTGATCATGATTTGATTTGGGAAAAGAGAATATCATGCATAAAATGAATCAGACATATTAAATAGAGTTGAGCTGTCATGATTACATGAATTAAAACAAGGCATATTAGTGCAAAACATGTAAATGCAATTCCACAAAAAAACAAGCATATGCAAGATAATCAAAGTATGCTCACCCTCACAAAATGTCGTAAGGGTTACAAACACCAAGTTCCCCACGCAAGTAGGTGAAACGGAAAGAATCGAGGGGTTTTGTAAAAATATCGGCTAGCTAGTGTTGGGTATCAATCTATTGAAGTTCAATATCACCATTCTCATTGTGATCTCTGAGAAAATGGTATCGGACATCAATATGTTTGGTTCTTGAATGCTGAACCGGGTTGTTTGCAATACAAATAGCACTAGTGTTATCACAGAAAAGTGGAACACTCTTATAATCTAACCCAAAATCCCGCAAGGTGGAAACCATCCACAAAATTTGAGAGCAACAGCTAGCTGCAGCAACATATTCGGCCTCACCGTTGATTGTGCAACACTAGACCGTTTGCGGGAAGACCAGAAAACCAGTGAAGTACCCAGAAAATGGCAAGTACCAAAGGTACTTTTCCTATAAATCCTACACCCAGCAAAATCCGCATCCGCATAACCTCGAAGACACAAAGAGGAAGACGCAGAATACCAAACACCAAATTCAAGGGTATGCATGAGATACCTGAAAATGTGCTTTACCGCTTGGTGGTGCGAACCTCGTGGCGAAGCCTGAAAACAAACGCACAAACACACAATGAAGTGTATGTATGGCCTCATAGCCGTTAAGTAGAGGAGTGAGCCGATCATGCAAAGAAACTCCGTCTGGTCCACGACTTCTCCATCCTCGTCGGGATTCAATGCTACCGTAGTAGTCATCAGAGTAGAGAGGGGCTTTGCATCGTACATATCAAACTTCTTGAGTAGGTCCTTGGTGTTCTTTGTTTGATGAATAAAAGTACCTTGTTTGCTTTGCTTGATTTGCAAACCAAGGAAAAAGGTGAGTTCACCCATCATGGACATTTCAAATTCCCTGCTCATAATTTCTCCAAACTCAGCAACCAAAGCATGAGAAAAGCAACCAAAAATGATATCATCCACATAAATCTAAACTAGGAGGAATTCTTTGCCATGTCTGAGAGTAAAAAGGGTTTTGTCGACTAACCCCATCATGTACCCTCGCTCAAGTAGAAAAGACTGAAGTCTATCATACCACGCCTTAGGGGCCTGCTTGAGTCCATAAAGAGCCTTATGAAGTTTAAGGACTCTACGAGGGTATCTGGGGTTCTCGAAGCCTGGGGATTGTTTTACATAGACATCTTCATCTATGAAGTCATTAAGAAATGCACTTTTGACATTGATTTGATAGAGTTTGAATCCTCAGGATGTCGCAAAGGCAAGCAAAATCCTAATGGCCTCTAGATGCGCAACAGGTGCAAAAGTCTCAGTAAAATCAATCCCTTCTAATTGATAATAATCTTGAGCTACAAGTCTAGCCTTGTTTTGAATTACAGTCCCATCCTCCCCTTGTTTGTTTTTAAAAATCCATTTTTTTCTAATGAAAGGAACGTTTGGTGGATGATCAACTAAAGTCCAAACTTGGTTTCTCTCAAAATTTTGAAGTTCATCATACATGGCATTGATCCAACTAGAATCAGAAAGTGCATGACTAACATCTAAGGGCTCGAAAGTAGCAACAAAAGCAGAATCGACAAAGTGAGCGAAGGAACGAGTTACCCTTTGATCAAGCTCACCGATGATCTGCTCCGGAGGGTGCATCTTCTGAATGTGGTGCGGAGCTTCGTGACGAGATGCAGCCTCCCCCTCGACTTGTGCGCTGGAGTGGTCCAAGATGACCGATGTCAAGATAGTTGCTTTGGGGCCTTGCGCCGAAGTGGTCGAAGCAGGGTCGGCTTCGGGGGTCGATGTTGAGGGTAGTAGGGGTTCATCCTCGAAATCTTCGGGATCTTCATATTCAAAGATGGTTTTCTCAATGTCATGTTCATTTGCCTGTTCAAAAGTAGAACGAACAGAGGGCGTTGATTCATCAAAAGTCACATCACATGACTCGATGACAGTGTTAGTCTCCAAATTAAAAACACGATAAGAGTGACCATGAGTAGTGTATCCCAAAAAGATCCCGTCAGAAGATCGCGACTCAAATTTGTCCAAATTTCCACGTTTTAGGATGAAGCATCGATAGCCAAAAACTCAAAGATGAGTTACTTTGGGTTGTCTCCCAAAACATAGTTCATAAGAAGTCAAGTTCAAAATTGAGCGCAAGAAGATTCGGTTTGAGATGTAGCAAGCAGTATTCATGGTCTCAGCCCAGAATTTTCTAGGAGTCCTGTGCTCATTGAGCATCGTCCTAGCCATCTCAACCAAGGTGCGGTTCTTTCTCTCAACAACACCGTTTTGTTGAGGGACCCGCGGAGCAAAGAATTGATGTTCTATGCCATGCTCCATGCAAATGTCAACAAAGAGACTATTTTTGAACTCGGTGCCATTGTCACTTCAAATGAACTTCATTGCACTAGGGAGTTCAGTAAAGAGTCTCAAAGCATGGCTCCGAAAGTGTGAAAACACTTCATCCTTGCTGGCTAGAGAGAAGACCCAAGAGTAGCGAGAGAAATCGTCGACTATGACTAATTTGTACCACTTGCCGCCTAAAGAACTAACCCGAGAAGGACCTCCGAAAGTGTGAAAACACTTCATCCTTGCTGGCTAGAAAGAAGACCCAAGAGTAGCGAGAGAAATCGTCGACTATGACTAATTCGTACCACTTGCCGCCTAAAGAACTAACCCGAGAAGGACCTACAGTGTCCATATGGAGAAGTTCTCTGGGTTGTTCAGTCATCATCCTTGATGCGATGAAAATAGAACCCAACCAGATGACCCGCCCGCTGACAGTAGAAATAATGAAACACTCTCCTAGGGGCACTCACAAGGGTCATAGGAGAAATCTTTACAGGCTCCTTGGGTTTCTATTGAGTGGTTAAACACTCTCCTAGGGGCACTCACATGGGTCATAGGAGCAATCTTCACGGGCTGCTTGGGCTTTTGGTGAGGGTTTTTCTTGGGAGGATTTTTCTTGACAGGAGGAGTGGTTTTCTTTGTAGTTTGGGTAGGCTTTTTGGCTGATGAAGTGTTTAACTAGGCTCTTTCTCTCTCTAAGGTAGTGGGTTAGGTAAAAACAATTTTGTTCTCACTTTTTAATGACATCCTCTCAAAACCCAATCACAGAGCTAACCCTACCTTGTCAGCACGCATCTTGGTCTTGGCCAAGAGCAAGTCCATCCTACCCTTTCCCTTAGTGCATTTGTTAATAACAAAGATAAGTTATTCATTTTTAGTCATGAGGTTTTCAGCTCGCTCTCTAACAATCTAGCCTCTAAATCCTGAACATGCTTATCACACAAATCAATGCTTTCACGTAATAATGAACAATTCATGCATTCATTTACATCATGAGGACTAGAATCAACCATCAAAAGCTGCTTCTATGCAGTCTCAAGCTCAGAAAGAGTTTGAGCATACACAGAATACAACTGAGCAAGCTTACCCATGACAACAGTGCAAGATTCACATTCAGCATCATTAACCCTAGATTTATGCATGGAAAAATCAGTGGAAACAGATTCTAGCCTAAGTCTAAGGTCTTTTCTATCTCTAGCAGCTTGCACACGCAATCTATCTTGACCTAGAACTACTTCATTAAGTTCATCTATCTTAATTGAAAGCTGGTCATAGGATAGAGGTACCTCAGTTGAGTCAAGCTCATCGCCGCTGTGATCGCTGTCGGCCATGAAGCAGAGGCCGGTGAAATCTCGTCCCTTATTGTCCTTCTTCTCCTCCTTCCTTAGGAACTCCTCCTCCTCATCACAGCTCGACCCCTCGATCAGTTGAGGAAGTGTCGATGTCACTAAGAGCAGCAACAAATGCTCTAAAAGTGGCTTTGGCTACCCTCTTAGCCACCTTGCCGCGCTTGCCCTTCAAAAAGGGTTTGCTCTCCTTTTTGTGGTATTTGGGGCGCTCACTCTCATCTCTCCTCTTAAGCTTAGGACAGTTGGCCTTGATGTGAGAAGTGTCTCCACACTCAAAACAACCACTAAATCCACTTCTCCTCTGATCCCATCTCTCATGGTGAAAACGGGTGAATCTTCTAGCAATGAGAGCAAGCTCTTCATCATCCAGAGTATCCACCTGCTCCTTAGTGATGGAGACCAGGGAGGACAAGGCAAAACCACCTGTTAGAACACAAGTGCCAGATGAGCTTAGTTCTGTACTGGTGCCATAGCTAGTGCCAATGGTTGTGGCAAAGAGTTTTTTGCACTGCAAGAGATGCATTGGCAATCTCTGTGGACTTCAGATTGCTGAAGAGCTCATCACAGGTTAGTGTGTCATATCCTCTGGACTCCTCAATACTAGATATCTTTACTTCCTATATGCTACGATCAAGAGCATAGAGAAGCTTGATAGCCCTGTCATGATCATTGTAAGCAAGCATCCGAGAGGACAAGGCAAAACCACCTGTTAGCAAACAAGTGTCAGATGAGCTTGGTTCTGTAGTGGTGCCACGGCTAGTGCCACACACTAGTGCCAATGGCTGTGGCAAAGAGTTTTTGTGCACTGCAAGAGATGCATTGGCAATCTCTGTGGACTTCAGCTTGCTGAAGAGCTCATCACAGGTCAGTGTGCCATATCCTGTGGACTCCTTAATGATGGATATCTTTACTTCCTATATGCAACGATCAAGAGCATCGAGAAGCTTGATAGCCCTGTCATGATCATTATAAGCAAGCATCTCGTTGGACCGCAAGTTACTCACTATCGCATCAAAACGAGAAAACATGGCATCTATAGATTCACCATGCGCTTGCACAAACAGCTGATACTATTGATTATACGTGCTTTGGCGCCTAGCCTTAATCTGTGTAGAGCCCTCATGAAAAATAGTGAGTGTAGTCCAAATCTCCCTTGCTGTCCTTAGGAGCTGAACCCAAGCAAACTCACTCCGACTCAAACCAATGAATAGTATATTTCTAGCTTTGTAGTTAGCATTATACTGATCCTTTTCTGTTTGAGAGGTGCGAGTTTCAAGGATGGAGTATTGCGAGTCCACAATCTCTCGAATTGCATTTCCTTGGCTTAGCAAGTAAGCCTCCATGCGCACCTTCCAGTTTGCAAAATCAGTCCCATCGAACAGAGGTATTTTACTCAATTTGTCCATGTCACCAAAAGATCACAAAACCGGTTAAGGTCAACTGGTGATCTTAACCCGCTTTGATACCAATTGTTGGACCAGAAACGACGACCAGAGGGGGGGTGAATGGGAGCTTTTATGATTTCAGGCTAAAAATAGCCTTCTGTATTAATTCAGTCTCCTGCGGAACAGGCTTCGAACACACCCTTCGGAAGTGTGCTTCGGAGGTATTTCACAGCTCCGAAACAAGGCTTCGCGAGGAGCAAAAAAAGTTCGAAGTCAAGAAGACTACGTTCCACCCACAAAAGCAAAAACTCAACTCTACTAAGTCGGTGCAGGCTCCACACACTAGGTGCCTTCGAGCAGACTTCGCACTTCACCCTTCGCGGGAGGTGATTTCCCTCTACAGACTTTGACCAGATACTTCGCAGTAGCAACTAGTACTAGGCTTCGTATTTCGAAGGTTAAAACACACACAAAACATATTTTGCTAAGGGAAGAAGGCAGGCTTCGAGCACACACTACTCAATGCTTCGCTTGTGACACTAAGGAGTTGCCTCAATTTACATAGAGCGAATGCACACTAAAAAACACACTTCGCACGTACTGATCACTCACACACTTCTCCAAAAACACCCCAATGCACAAAATAGAACCAAGAAGAAGTGGAGCACAAATAAATCAAGACTTGTAGTGCAAAGCGAGCAAACAAGTTCAAGCAGTAAATGGAAAACAAAGTCAAAGTTTCATTGCTTGAACAGGGAACACAAAATGAACTCACAAATTGAATACAAGAGTGGCGATTGGCGCTAGAGTTCTGAAAATGGCTACTCAAAGTGTTACTCAGGCCTAGCAAGCCTTCACTATTTATAGGCACTATTCAGCCACGTGAATAGACTACTTTACCCCTAGGGTTTACACTGTTTTTGTCTCAGCAGAACAGGGGGTAGAGATGGTAGTCTAGTTTATTTGGAGGCTTATTTTGTCAGCTTCACAGAGAAGACAACATCATCTTTTGTAGAGCAGACACGATCAGCCTTTGCAATTTTGGAGTCTTCTGATGCCCTCCTTCGCATGCGAAGAGTGCGGTAGCTTTGGCGAGAAGCCTTGAGCCTGATGGCCTTTGCTTCACCGAAGTCATCCTTCGATATAGTGATGGTTTTGAGCCAAAGCCGTCAAAGCGCTTGAGCCTTCGCACCATCACCTCCGGAGTGGACCACCATGACTTCGTAGGTACTCCTAGCTTGAACTCCATCAGTCCGTGTACCTAAGCCATGCATAGCTGAAGTACCTCAAGTCAGCCATAGTCCGAAGCCTCACCATTGGAGTACCACCCTTCGAAGTCCCTCCTTCGTCCAAGGCCTCCGCATGAAGCATTCCATGAGCACTTCGTCGCAGTGTCTCTCCCGAGCACATTCTTCGAAGAGCATCACCCGGACCATGCCTTCGATGCACCTCGACTTCTGAGACCTCTGTTGGGTGAACCTTCGAGTGCCTCCATCCGGAGCACACTTCGAACGCCTTGCCTTATTGCTAAAGACTTCGTCCATCATACTTCGAAGTTACTCCATTCGGAGTACCCTTCCAAGTGCCTCGCCTCCGAGGACTTCGTCTCGGGGTACCTTCAGCTAGAGCCACCCTCCGCATTTTCTGCCTTCGCCTGGTGCACCTTAACCCTAGGATCGACCTCAACCCCACGCAGCCTTCATGACCAAGCTCCCCACTCGCCTGGCATCAAGCCTCCCGCGAACCGTCCGTCGCCTCTGAAGTCACCTGCACACCACAGACCAACAGACAAGTGTATCCAGTACCCCGGAGACCTCTCCAAGTAAACAACCTCTGGTACACACTCCGGTGTACCGCCCAAAGTACCGAACCTTTCGATACGACCAAGTATCGGACCACTCCGATAGTCACGCTCTGCTACAATAGCCGCAGCAACCGAACCCACTGAACCGTTCGGTGATATAACCTCCGAACCCCTTCGAATCCATAAGGCAGAACCTATAAATCACTCATCAAAAACTCCGAAACCAACCCTTGGTTTCTCAAGGATTCTTTTGAAAATTGTAGAGAGTGCCGAACATGGAATAAATATATGTTGAATGATAGTTTATTATATCGTGCTAACAATCTATGCATCCCAGCTAGCTCCATTCGCCTTTTGTTTTTACATTTAGCTAATGGGGGAGGATTGATGGGAAATTTTGGAGTAAAGAAAACTGAGGACGTTCTGTCCACACACTTCTTTTGGCCAAGGATGCAGTGGGATGTCGTGCGCTACTTCTCACGCTGCACTACATGTAACAAAGCTATGTCACGCTTGAAACCCTTTGGGATTTATATTCCCCTTCCTATTCCTAATGTCCCTTGGGAGCATATATCAATGGACTTTATCTTAGGTTTACCTAGAACAAAGAGGGGGAGGGATAGTATATTTTTGGTGGTGGATCGATTCTCAAAAATGGCACATTTTATACCTTGTCATAAGAGTGATGATGCTACAAATATTGCTGATTTGTTTATCAGGGATATCATTCTCCTACATGGAGTACCCACCACCATTGTCTCTGATCGAGATGCGAAGTTCTTGAGCCACTTTTATAGATGTTTATGGTGCAAGTTGGGGACCAAGCTGCTATTCTCCACCACATGCCACCCTCAAATAGATGGGCAACAGAGGTAGTTAATCGTACGTTATCCACCATGTTGCAGACTGTTTTGAAGAATAATTTGAAGATGTGGGAAGAATGTTTACCTCATGTGGAGTTTGCATATAATTGAGCGATACATTCTACCACCAAGGTGAGTCCTTTCTAGGTTGTGTATGGCTTTAATCCCCATGCCCCATTGATCTTTTGTCATTGCCTACTTCTGAACATGTGCATTTAGATGCTAAGACACATGCTGATTTTATTCTGAAATTAAATACTAGAACTAAAAAACACATTGAGAAAATGACAGAAAAGTATAAAATTGCTGGTAATAAGGGTAGGAAACATTTAACCATTGAAATAGGTGATCTTGTTTGGTTACTGTTGATAGCAAAAAATGGCATTAATGGCTGAGATTATCAAAATATCAATTTTGGTGATTTGGGCAAAAAATACACATGTCCAGGGTCAGGCCGAAGCCCTATAGGGCCGAAGGTCCATTGGGCTATGGGCTCCAAAATCCTCTAGCCAGCCCACGGCCTTCGGCCAGGAAGCCTTCGGAGGCCCATGCCACCGAAGCTTCGGCCCGAGGAGGCGGCTTCGATGGGCCTAGCCGAAGCCAACTTCGGCAGAGATAGAGTTGGATGCAATTCCGGCTAAGTTTTTTATCTCTATCCAAGCTAAATTATAGTAGATTAGATCTGAAGTTTGGCCCCTATAAATAGAGAGGCGAGAGCAGCTTAGACGCCCCCAACACAAATCAAACACAAAGGCCTAGCCCTCCGTGGGTTTGCCTGCAAGCCCTCCGCCAGCCACTTCAGAACAGTGGTAACCCTTGTTACTTCACTTGTGAAATATCCGTTAATCTACGTAATAGATTGCTATCGCCTTGTTACTTTGCCTGTGAAGTATCTGCTAATCTGCGTAATAGATTGCTACCTTCGCTACTAGTGCAACACTTAGCAGAATTCAGTCCTCAGGCCGAATTGGTACTTCGAACCCTTTTTGTTGCAGGTCCCCACGTTCGGAGCTACTTCGTCGTAGGTGTTTGAAGCTGAGAGATCAGTTTCGGAGGTCGTCAGGACAACCTTCGGCGAGACTACAGGCTTCGACGACAGGCTTCGACGACAGGCTTCGCCAGCATACTTCATCACAATAGGCTTCACCACGATCGTACTCCGCTCTGGATGAAGTTACGCCCGCGCGCGGCCCTCGCGTCATTATTCTGTAATTTGCCGTATTGGAGACCTCACACCGAACCCCGCTGTTCGTAGGTGATCGTCGCGTCCAGATCTGTTCGGGGTTCATCTTCGGTCGGATCAGTCCGAATGCCAAAGGCACCCTTCAACGGGATACTTCGCACTAGACACCAAAGGTATACTTCGGCGACCCCTTCGCAGCAGACTTCGAAGCAGACAGGCTCCGACCGGTTTACTGATTTAATTCTGTTTAATACATTTCTTTCGGCTAATTGGATTATTTTGTGTAATCTGATTGCCTGCTGAATCCAGCCCCCCTTATCATGACTAAGGGTAGTCAGAACGCGACGTCGGTGCTGCGTCACGCTTAGGCTTGTTCCTAAGTATCCGCGCACTTTTGGATCGTCTAACTGACCCAAGTGCTAGGGCACGTTTTCGTGTCAACACACTTTTTGGCGACTCCACTGGGGATAGCTACGCCAACATGACAAGTACATCTACATCGGCCACCGGTACATCTACATCGACTACTACGTCTACGCCACCGATGGACATAATAGGAGGCGTAGATATCGACAACCACAACATCTTGATACCTACACTTGAAGATATCCCCGCAGAAGACCGAGCAGAGATCGAGGCAAAGTTAAAAGCACTCCAAGACATGATGCTTGGGGGCTACGTTAAGACACGCACAGGCTTCATCAAGCATGACATCATCACCCCCGACCTCGCCCAGGTCTAGGTAACACCTGTATTGCCTCATTTATCTTCTTTAGAGATTGAGCAAAAAATAGCCGCATCAGTAGATCAAGCCGTTAGCGCTTCGCTAGCCAACCGTTTAGATTCGGTGGTCAGCTCCCAAGTAGAGGCAACTCTTAGGAGGTTTGACTTTACTGAGGCCATATCCTCGGTTCCTATTGCTAGTGCACCTCTGGCAAACCACGTGTACGACAGAACTAACGACAGCACTGGCACAACCATGTCTCCGGCCTCAACACTTATGGACGAGACTAATCATTACACTTACGGTCAAACTAGCACTGCGTACCATGCACCACTACCTGCGTCAGTACCCGTGCTGCCCGCATCGCATGCGCAGGCACCGGGACACGAGCACATCATGCAGATAACACGGAGGGAAGAGGCCCATGGCCGACACGGCGATATCCAACCACGTGTCGCGCCCCTGCATGAGAGGCGCGTGCAGGCAACATGCCAAGATGACATAGAGGAGCGGGTCCGCGCACTATTTAGGGACTGTGCCGGCTTCGTGCCCATGTGACGGGTTAGGGTTTACCGTAAGCCATACCCCAACCATCTTGATACAATACCCTACCCCCGCGGCTATAGAATCCCTGAATTCACTAAGTTCGATGGCGAGGGTAGCAAAACTACACTAGAGCACGTTAGTCAATTTTTGGCACAGTGTGGAGAAGTCAGCGGGATAGACACCCTAAAGGTTAGACTGTTTTCTCTCTCGTTATCCGGCACCGCTTTCACTTGGTTTTCGGCACTCCTGCCGAACTCCATTCAGACATGGGATGATTTAGAGCGGAAATTGCATGATTACTTCTACACGGGTGAGACAGAACTTAGGCTTTCACATTTGACATCGGTTAAATAGAAATCTAACGATAACGCCTCTAAGTACATCAAGCGTTTTAGGGATACTAGAAATTGATGTTTTAGCATTAATATTTCGGAAAGGGACTTGGCGGAACTAGCTTTTAATGGGTTGCATTCCGAGATTAAAGAGAGGTTAGATAACCAAAACTTTTTAGAAGTTAGCCAAGTTTTACAGTAGGCTCTGGTCCAGGAAGGCCGAGCCAACAATAAAAAGTTTATTAAGACGTTTAACAAGCCTAGGGCTGAAATCCACATCATGGAACGCTCTGACGAGGAGGAATCAGAAGAGGAGGATTCGGCCGACATGTACGCATCCGAATGGGTTTGGAACGCCAAGAATAAACATGTCACCTGCTCCGAGTTACGGCCATCTCCTACAAAGAATGGACCTAGTGAGGTCAAGTACTCATTTGATATAACAAAGTGCGATAAAATATTTGATTTTCTATTAAAAAGCCATCTTCTCAGGTTGCCTCAAGGTCAAGTCATTCCATCTACCGACGAGTTAAAGAAGCATCCGTACTGTAAGTGGCATGATTCACACTCACATAATACTAACGACTGCAATGTTTTTCGATGGCAGATCCAATCGGCCATAGAGGAAGGACGATTGAAGATAGACCATAATCCAAAGATGAAGCTGGATAAAGATCATTTTCCTGTTAACACCGTCGTCCTCGGCGAGAAGAAGGTGTTGATTCGGCCAGAGCAGGCCGACTCGGCTAAGGGGAAGGATGTAATTGTTGGAGAGCCACGCACTCGCACGCTCGTACCAAAGAACCCCGAGGTAGGAGTGTGGAAATGGAACATTAACACCCCTTTGGCTAAGGCTCACAAGAAGCCGAAGGTAACATACAACATGCTGTTGGACAAACATCGAAGAAGGGCCAGGGAAGCTGGTCCCCGCACTAAGAAGCTGGGACAGTCGAAGGGTCCAAAATTTGCGGAGGGCGACTTCGGACCGAAGCAGTCGAGCTCTCCGCACAATGGTTTTGGGCCATAGTGGCCTGGCGCCCTGCTCGTCTGCTTTGAGCCTCAGTGGTCGAACCCCCCATGCGGTGGCTTCGAGACTCAGTGGCCGACCCCCCTATACAGTGACTTCGTCCCCCAATGGCCGAACTCCGCACCGTTTTGGACGAGCTCTCCGATGGGAGGCTTTGACCCACACTGGCCGAATGTACCTCCGGCGTGGTGGGACCCTTCGCTGGTATGGTTTGAGATGTCGTCGACTCTGCCAAACCCCCCTCCGGGCAATGGGTTCGGCTCACAGTGGGCAAGACCACTAGAGCCGCCGATGCCTCCACTGTATAACTGGGCGGGAACCCCATGGGCTCCATACGTATCTGGGTCAGGATACCCCCCACAACCTAACACTATGCCTTGTTTTCCTTCAGAGTATTGTGGATGATAGGGACAAACAAACGTAGCGGAGGGGGGCATCGTGCATAGACTATCTGTGGTGCCTCCGAACCGGACCATGCAGAGTGAAGCCGAAGGGTGCGGGCACACGGAGGCCGAAGTCAGAGAATCTAAAGCTATCACGATCAAGGTGGGGTCTCAGGAGGTCGCAATCCTGAAGGCTTCATCGCCGGAGTCTGACAGAGGTGAATTCCATAATTCGGTCGGAGCCAGCGCCGAAGCTGAGTTTGATCGGCTGGCCAAGGCCGATCTGACTACCGGGGTTCGCAGCGAAGGCCCCTCCGAACACAGGGTGCACAAGGCCGAAGGGCGCAGTACCACTTTAGCCAAAGATGATAGAAGCTGAACAGTAGCACCCGGCACCAAGCCGCAGCCATCTTGGGCACCTCTAGGCATGTCAAAATTACAAAAGAGACACCTTCAATGACTACGGGCACAGGAGATGCGCGAAAAGGAAGCTGAGGACGAGCGTGACGCTATCTTCGAAGAAATCCTCCCTCGGTCAGCTACCAAACAGGTATGGAGGGAAAAGCCAGTTGAGATAACCAACCAGGCTCCTAGTCCGAGTGATGACAATGACGACATGCTCGACGACGACTACTCGCTCGTCTCTGAGGGGTCCGCGCCCCAAGCGATGGACATCAACATCATCACGATGCCCGCCAAGTTCGCCCTGTCACAGGACGAGGCCGAGGTCGCTCAATTGAACCTCGTCCCACGCAACGCCACCTTCGAGAAGTCCGAGGACTCAGATCACCATCTGAAGCATCTCTACGTTAGAGGTCACATCGATGGAAAGCCAATTTCCCAAATGCTCGTCGACGGCGGCGCCACTGTTAACTTAATGCCTTACTCATTATTAAAGAAACTCGGCAGGGACGAGGATGACCTGAAGAAGGCCAACTTGATGCTCAATGGATTCAACGGCGAGAGCTCCAAGGCCAAAGGCGTGCTCTCCATGGAGTTGACGGTGGGCAACAAGACATTGCCAACAGCGTTTTTTGTCATCGATGTATAAGGTAACTACAGCGTGTAGCTCGAGCGCGACTGGATTCACGCGAATTGCTGCATTCCTTCTACCCTACACCAGTGCCTGATACAGTGGGATAGCAATGAGGTAGAGGTCATTCCCGTGGATACTTCGGCCCAAGTAGCATTGGCCGATGTATCGGTCGACGCCGTCCATAACAAAGTAGAGTGTATGTCATGTAGAGATCTTTCAGACTATGATTTTGTTAGCGTATCTGGAGGACGTTTTGTACCGGTGTCTGTAAAGCCAGCTGGAGTAGCACGACTATTTTTGTATTAATAGTAATGTCTAGCAAGAGTAATCTAGATTGGCTAAAGTCTCGTGTAGAGCAATATCGGTCTAGTAAAAACGGTATTGCCAAAGCCATCGGGGACTTTAGCGAAGTAGAGAAATTAGGACAAGGTTTTGTGTCGGCCGATCCTTTGGAGGAAGTTGACATAGGTAGTGGTAGCGTCTTAAGGCCGAATTTTGTAAACAAACATTTACAGCCCGATGAAAAGGCTGAAGTAATAAAATTACTTCGGTCATATGTCGATTGTTTCGCATGGGAGTATAGTGAGATGCCAAGACTAAGCCTCGAGCTCGTGGAGCATCGGCTGCCTATCAAGTCCGGATTTAGGCCTTATAAGCAACCGCCCCGCTGCTTTAACTCGGTCATCTATGACCGAGTTAAAGAAGAAGTAGAGCGACTACTCAAGGCTGAACTTATTAGGCCATGCAGGTACGTAGAATGGGTTGCTAACATTGTGCCTGTAGAGAAGAAAGGGAGCGGCAAGATACAGGTATGCATTGATTTCAGAGATCTGAATAGAGCCACTTCGAAGGATGAGTATCCAATGCCGATAGCCGACATGCTAATCAACAATGCTTCAGGACACAAGGTACTGAGTTTTCTTGATGGCAATGTTGGTTATAATCAAATCTTTATGGCCGAAGAGGACATCTACAAGACTGCCTTTCGATGCCCTGGTTTTGTCGGTTTGTTCGAGTAGGTCATCATGACTTTTGGTTTGAAGAATGTTGGAGCCACGTATCAGCGCGCTATGAACTTAATCTTTCATGACTTGCTAGGGGTTATGTTAGAAGTTTACATCGATGATGTTGTAGTCAAATCGGACGCTATTGGAAACCATTTAGCCGATTTGAAGGTTGCTTTTGAGAGAATGGGACAGTATGGTTTGAAGATGAATCCGCTCAAGTGTGCTTTTGGTGTGTCGGCGGGTAAGTTCTTAGGGTTCATGATCCACGAGAGAGGCATAAAAATTGATCCTAAGAGGTTGGAGAAGATTAGAAACATTGCAGTGCCGACATGAAAGAGGGATGTATAGAAGTTGCTAGGAAAGATGAACTATTTGCGCCGCTTTATATCCAACTTGTCCGGCAAGATTGATAACTTTGTCCCCATACTCCGGCTGAAAAACGAAGCCGAGTTCACTTGGGGGGCAAGCCATCAAAGTGCCTTTGAGAAAAACAAGGAGTGCTTGTCATCACCGCCTGTGGTGAGAGCACCTAAAGCCAGGATTCCGTTTCAGCTATACATCGCTGCCGAAGATAGTGTGATTGGGGCTGTGCTAACCCATGAGGTGGAAGGAAAAGAGTGCATCATCACGTTCTTGAGCCACCGCCTGCTGGACGCCGAAACCAGGTACGCGTGTGTGGAACGTTTGTGTTTATCACTTTACTACACATGCACCAAATTACACCATTATCTTCTCCCCACTACATGTGTTGTGGTTTGCCAAACCGATGTTATAAAGCACATGTTACAGAAGCCGATTCTAAGTGGAAGAATCAAAAAATGGGCTTACGCGTTGATCGAATATGATTTGGCTTACGGACCCCTGAGAGCTATGAAAGGCCAAATCGTAGCCAACTTTATAGTTGATCACCACATAGATGTCAGCTGGAGTGATAATGTTGCCCTAGTTGAGGTAGTGCCATGGAAACTCTATTTTGACGGTTCCGCTTGCAAGACTGGGCAAGGTATTGGAGTGGTTCTCATATCACCTAATGGGATGCACTTTGAAACTTCTGCCCGTTTGGAATTACCTTCCACTAATAACCAAGCTGAATACAAAGCTTTATTGCTAGGGCTTGAATTACTAGAATCTGTAGGCGCTAGACATGTCCATGCATACGGTGATTCTTTGTTAGTAGTGCAACAAGTGGCTAAAAATGCTCAATGCTTTAACGACTTGCAGAATAGTTACTTGGATAAATGTCTGGACACAGTTGTTGTTTTTGATGACTTCAAAATATCGCACGTGTCAAGAGAGGCCAATTCGATTGCAAATGATTTGGCTCAGCAAGCATCTGGTTACCAAGTCAGGAGAGGAAAATTTTCTGTATTGGAGAAGCCAATGCTTGGTCTCACTGCCGAAGCTAGTAACGGTGGGCAAGCGCACCCTCTGGGTCGGACCCCTTCGGCCGAAGTTGACTACGTGCCGAGGTCCCTGGACCAGAGTACCTTACCAACCAAGGGACCTGGCACGCCGAACGCCATAGGTCGAAGCCCCCCACACAGTGAGGGTTCCCTGGAGTCCGAACCCTCCGGAGGGCTTCGCACCAGCACACTCCAAATGGCCAGCCCGGCCAGGCTTCGGCAGAAGCAGGAACGGCTCAGGGGGCACCCCGAAGTTAGTAAGTTAGAAATTTTTTCAGAAGGTGAGCCAGCGAGACCCTCTAAAACCTATAAGGGCAATTGGAGAATCCCAATCGTCCAATATTTGAGAGACCCTAGCCAAAGGGTTGATCGGAAGGTCCGGCGACAAGCATTCAAATTCGTGTTGATAGACAACACATTGTACCACCGAACCATCGATGGACTACTATTGAAGTGTTTAGACCACGAACAATCCCAGGTGGCTACGGGAGAAGTCCATGAAGGACTTTGTGGCACTCATCAGTCGGCCCAGAAAATGAGTTGGATGCTCAAAAGAGCGGGTTTTTATTGGCCGACTATGACTGAAGATTGTTTCAAGAACTATAGAGGGTGTGAAGCATGTCAGAAGTCTGGCAATATTCAGTTGGCTCCTGCCTCATTGCTCAATCCTATTGTGAAGTCATGGCCGTTTCGAGGTTGGGGTTTAGACTTCATCGGCCAGATTCACCCTCCTTCCTCAAAAGGGAATCGGTTCGTGTTGATGGCGACGGATTACTTCACTAAGTGGACCGAGGCCGTACCTCTCAAGAACATGACTCACAATGAGGTACGTGATTTTATCTTGAGGCATATCATACATAGATTTGGTATCCCTCAAACTCTTACCACGGATCAAGGTAGTTCATTTGTTTCTGGAGAAGTGAGGGACTTCGCCGAATATTATGGTATTAAATTGATAAACTCTTCACCTTACTATGTGTTGGCGTAAAAGATTACGCTAACAGGTTCTCTGAGATCAAGAACAGGCAAACTACGAGTTCGCGTTTGAGGACTAGGTCAAGCCTCCGAAAGGATAATAACTTGAGTAGTTCGAATGTGTGTATTAGAGTAATTTGGTCCTCCTCCTTCGTTACAGTGTAGAGAGGGGGATATTTATAGGCAAAAATGTCTAAGGAAAAGACCTATATACCCCTAGATTACAACCGACATAGTGGAAACTATTCGGTACCCTGAATAGGGTTAAAATGGTAAAATCTATCTAGGGCAAATAGATAAGTGTTGGACCGGAAACGGCGACCAGAGGGGGGGGTGAATGGGAGCTTTTAAAATATCTGGCTAAAAACTAGCCTTCGGTTTCAGTTCTGTCTCCTGCGGAACAGGCTTCGAACACTACCTTCGAAGATCTGGTTCGGAGGTACTTCGACACCTTCGAACACAGCCTTCGGAGGAACAAAAGTTCGAAGCCAAGAAGACTTCGCTCCACTTACAACCTTTGGAAATCTACTCTGCTAAGTCAGTGCAGGCTCCGCACACGAGGTGCTTCGAGCAGGCTTCGCACTTCACCCTTCGCACGAGTGGACAGCCCTCTGAGGATTTCGACCAAGTACTTAGCAACAGCAACTGGTGCTGGGCTTCGTACGCGAAGGTCTACATGCACACAAAACGGACTACGCTAAGGCTTCGACACAAGAAGCACTACGGGAAATGAACAGGGCTTCGCTAGTAAGCAGCGAGGTCTTGCCTCGTGTTACACAGAGCGACAGCACACTGAAAAACACACTTCGCGAGAAAAACACCCTTCGCCAGAACAAGCTTCGGTGCACTAAGACTAGCGAGGTATGTAAAGCGAGCTCAAGCAAAAGCACAAAAAAGCAGGGCTTCGCCGCTTGAACAAGGAACACAAAATATATTGAACTCTGGATGAAAACCAGCGAGGTCTGTGTGTACAGGAGCTCAACAGTAAATGCTCAAAGTGTTAAATGTTACCTACCGAGCCCCCATATTTATAGCCCACGGCTTCATCCTAAGGAAGTGACTACATTACCCCTAGGGTTTACATTCATTTTGTCTCTACAGAACTAAGGGGTACAAAAGGTAGTCCACCTTTATTTTGGAGGCTTCTCTGTCAGCTGCAGAGGGGACAGTGTCAGCCTTTTTCAGAACAGACAGTGTCAGCCTTTACAGTGTTGACTTCTGGAACCTCCCTTCGCACCGGAGGGTGCGGTAGCTTCGGCGAGAAGCCTGTAGCCTGTTGGCCTTCGCTCCGCCGAAGAAGTCCTTCGATACAGTGACGGTTTTAAGCCGAAGCCGTCAAAGCCCTTGGGCCTTCGCACCACCACCTCCGGAGTGGAACACCACGGCTTCGCAGCTACTCCCAGCTCGAACACCGTCCGTCCGTGTACCGAAGCCATGCATGGCCGAAGCACCTCAAGTCAACCTCACTCCGAAGCCCCACCTTCGGAGTACCATCCTTCGAAGTCCCTCCCTCGTCCAAGGCCTCCGCATGAAGCATTCCATGAGCACTCCGTCGCAGTGTCTCACTCCGAGCATACTCCTCGACGAGCCTCACCCGGACCATGCCTTCGATGCGCCTCGACTTCTGAGACCTTCGTCGGGTACCTTCGAGTGTCTCCATTCGGAGCACACTTCGAACTCCATGCCTCCGCAGAGGACTTGATCCACCAACTCCGAAGTCACTCCATTCGGAGTACCTTCGAAGCGCCTCACCTCCGAGGACTTTGTCTCGGAGTACCTTCAGCCGGAGCCACGCTCCGCACTCTCTGCCTTCACCTGGCGCGTCTCGACCCGAGGACCGACCCGGACCACCTCCGCAGCCACCGTGACGGAGCTCCCCGCTCCCCTGGCATCAAGCCTCCCGCTTGACCCAGGTTCACCTGGCTCGAACCTTGTCCGTCGCCTCCGAAGTCCCTGCGCACCACAGACAAGCAAACAAGTGTATCCAGTACTCCGGAGACCTCTCCGGGTTAGCAACCTCCGGTACACACTCCGGTGTACCGCCCAAAGTACCGAAGCCATCGGTACGAACCCAGTCATCGTGTACTGCCGGACCCCTCCGACAGGCACACTCCACTGCACAGCTGCAGCAAGCAAACACCTCCGAACACCCTTCGGAGAACCACCTCCGAAGCCCCTTCGGAGGTACCACCTCCGAAGCCCCTCCGGAGGTACCCTTCGAACAGAGGGTAAAAAGCCTGTCAATCACTCATCACAAAACACCGAAACCAACCCTTGGTTTCTCAATCTCCCCCTTGATGAGTGCATTGACAACCAATTCCAATTTCAAGAAAATATAAAAACTTTCAGCACACAAGTGACCATAAAAACTCAGAAAAGAGCCAAAGCATGTCACTTGATACAAGAATTTTTCTCCCCCTTTGTAAAAGAGTAAAAGCCCCTTTTGCAAATCTCCCCTTTGATAAAAACTCCTCCTGAGTTGAGCAAATTTTTCTCCCCCTTTTTCGAAATCATGCCTTCTTGCGGCAGAGAACATAGCAAATCTCTCCGGAATTTCTCCCCCTTTGGCAATGCAAGCATCAAGGAGCATGTAAAAGATGCAAAGCTTCGAAATGAATAGAATTGCAAAGACATATAATGCAAAAATATGCCAACAGTAGCATCAATGATCATGTGCTCAGCTCAATTTAACATTCTGTGAAACAAGATGATGGCATGTGATTTTGTTATTGTTGAAGTAAAAGCATCACCACTTAATCACAGTAACTAGACATGAGAAGGCAAGGATTGCGCAAAGCTAACAAATTCTACCCTAGACAGACAAGTCTTGTTCAAAAGGAGCTGTGAAAGCAAACTTGATGATCAATTAATTTTGTTGTTCTTTTTCTTAATGCCAGGGGTTATTTGTTTGTCCACCTTATTCTTTCCAATCAGGCCAAGCCTAGGCATGAAAGCCATCTGAAGCTTAAGGCGGTGATTTTGGCATACACTACACTATCCCAGTTCAGACCAAAGTGCAATGGTAAGCAGTCTAGAATAGAGTAGTGCGACAAACAAACCCTCCTGGATCTTTTCATTGAAACCAGGCAAATCATGGATTTTTGATTTGATCTAGGTGAATTAAATATTTTGATGATTATCCATGAATGAGGAACACAATTTTTTCAAGTTGCAAATTTTAGCATCCAAGGAACAGTGTCTTGCTGTCAAGTAGATAAAAGATAGCTAAGAGCAGTCCAGCCTAAACAAGCTAGATACAAGATTGTGCGGTGAGCAAGTTTTGATTTTAGAAAATAAAACATCATGCACAACCAATGTTCCAGACATATTTCATAGAGCTGAGCTGACATGATTTCTTTGAATTAAAAGCAGGCATATAATAGCAAAAGATGTAAGTGCAATTCCACACATAATGAGCATATGCAAGGTAATTTAAAATCAGCTCCCCCTCACAAAATGCCGTAGGGATGACAAATACCAAGTTCCCCACGCAAGTAAGCAAATCGAGAAGCATCGAGGGGTTTTGTAAAAATATCGGCAAGCTGGTGTTGGGTATCAACATATTGAAGTTCAATATCACCCTTCTCATTGTGATCTCTGAGAAAATGATACCGTACATCAATGTGTTTGGTTCTGGAGTGCTGAACCGGGTTGTTTGCAATACAAATAGCACTAGTGTTATCACAGAAAAGTGGAACACTCTTATAATCTAACCCAAAATCCCGCAAAGTGGAAACCATCCACAAAATCTGAGAGCAACAGCTAGCTGCAGCAACATATTCGGCCTCAGCCGTCGATTGTGCAACACTAGACTGTTTGCGGGAAGACCAGCAAACCAGAGACATACCCAAAAAATGACAAGTACCAGAGGTACTCTTCCTATCAATTCTACACCCAGCAAAATCCGCATCTGAATAACCTCGAAGACATAAAGATGAAGACGATGAATACCATATGCCAAATTCAAGGGTGTGTTTGAGATACCTGAGGATGCGCTTTACCGCTTGGCGGTGCGAAGCTCGTGGTGAAGCCTGAAAACGAGCGCACAGACACACTGCGAAGTGTATGTCCGGCCTCGTGGCAGTCAAGTAGAGGAGGGAACCGATCATGCTCCGGAACTCCTTCTGATCTACGGCTTCTCCATCTTCGTCAGGGTCCAATGCTACAGATGTAGCCATTGGAGTGGCGAGGGGCTTCGCATCGGACATGTCGAATTTCTTGAGCAGGTCCTTGGTGTACTTTGTCTGGTGGACAAAAGTACCTTGTTTGCTTTGCTTGATTTGCAAACCAAGGAAAAAGGTGAGTTCACCCATCATTGACATTTCAAACTCCCTGCTCATGGTATCTGCAAACTCGGCAACCAAAGCATGAGAAGAGCCACCAAAGATGATATCATCCACATAAATCTGCACTAGAAGGAAATCTTTGCCATGCTTGAGAGTAAACAAAGTTTTATCAACAGAGCCCATCAAATACCCTCGCTCAAGCAGAAAAGACTTAAGTCTTTCATACCAAGCCCGAGGGGCCTGCTTGAGTCCATAAAGAGCCTTATGAAGTTTAAGGACTTTATGTGGGTACTTGGGGTTTTCAAAACCAGGGGGTTGTTTTACATAAACATCTTCACCTATGAAGCCATTAAGAAAAGCACTTTTGACATCCATTTGATAGAGTTTGAATCCCCGGGATGTCGCAAAGGCAAGCAAAATCCTAATGGCCTCAAGGCGAGCAACAGGTGCAAAAGTTTCAGTAAAATCAATCCCTTCTAGTTGAGAAAAGCCCTGAGCTACAAGTCTAGCCTTGTTTCTAACAATTGTTCCATCCTCCCCTTGTTTATTTTTGAAAATCCATTTTGTTCCAATGAAATGAACATTTGGTGGAGGATCAACTAAAGTCCAGACATGGTTTCTCTCAAAATTTTCAAGCTCTTCATGCATGGCATTGATCCAACTAGAATCAGAAAGTGCATGACTAACATCTAAGGGCTCGAAAGAAGCAACAAAAGCAGCATTAGTGAAATGGGCATGAGAACGTGTTACCCTTTGATCAAGCTCACCAATGATCTGCTCGGGATGGTGCATCCTTTGGACATGATGTGGAGCCTCGCGGCGGGATGCAGTCTCCCCCTCAACTTGTGCGTTGGAGTGGTCCAAGATGACCGATGTTGAGGTAGTCGCTTCGGGACCTCGTGCCGAAGTAGTAGAAGCGGGGTCAGCTTCGGGGGTTGATGTCGAGGGTTAGTGGGGGATCATCCTCGAATTCTCCGGGATCTTCGTCTTCGAATAAGGTCTGTTCCATGTCGTGTTCATTTGCCTGTTCAAGAGCAGAACTAACAGAGGGGGTTGATTCATCAAAAGTCACATCACATGACTCGATGACAGTGTTAGTTTCCAAGTTATAAACACGATAAGAATGACCATGAGTAGTATAACCCAAAAAAATCCCGTCAGAAGATCGCGACTCAAATTTATCCAAATTTCCACGTTTTAGGATGAAGCAGCGATAGCCAAAAACTCGAAGATGAGTAACCTTGGGCTGTCTCCCAAAACGCAGCTCATAAGATGTCAAGTTTAAAATTGAGCGCAAGAAAATTCGGTTTGAGATGTAGCAGGCAGTGTTCATGGCCTCAGCCCAGAATTTTCTAGGAGTCCTATGCTCATCAAGCATCGTCCTAGCCATCTCAACCAAAGTGCGGTTTTTCCTCTCAACAACACCGTTCTGTTGAGGAACCCGTGGAGCAGAGAATTGATGTTCTATGCCATGCTCCATGCAAAAGTCAACAAAGAGACTATTTTTGAACTCGGTGCCATTATCACTTCGAATGAATTTCAATGCACCTGGGAGTTCAGTGAAAAGTCTCAAAACCAAGCTCCGAAAGTGTGAAAACACTTCATCCTTGCTGGCAAGAAGGAAGACCCAAGAGTAGCGAGAGAAATCGTCGACAATAACAAGTACATACCACTTGCCGCCTAAAGAACTAACCCGAGAAGGACCTACAGTGTCCATGTGGAGAAGTTCTCCGGGCTGTTCAGTCATCATTGTGGTGACTGGCGAATGCGAGGCAGCAATCATTTTTCCATGTCGACAAGGAGCGCAAACTAAATTCTTCTCAAACTTGAGCTTGGGCAGTCCTCGGATCAGGCCTAGGGCGCTCAGACGAGCGAGCAACTCAAAGCTCATATGCCCTAGTCTCCTATGCCACTTCCAAAGCTCAGAAGTCGAATGTGCAACAAGACAATGAGAAGAACCAGATGACTCTGAAAAATCAGCTCCAAAAACTCTCCCAACCCTAAAGATCTTACACACCACAAACGCCATCAGAATTGAGCACTTGCGAAGTATCGCGATGAAATCGCACTTCGAAGCCCTCATCAAGCAACTGAGATACAGACAGCAAATTGTATCCCAGGTTCTCAACCAAAGCAACATCTTTGAGAGTGAAGTTTGTGTTAATTCTTACCACACCTTTACCTTTCACTCTACTCCTTCGATTGTTTCCGAAGGTGATATGTTCCCTTTGCTTGGTTGTGGTGAGGCTGGAGAACCAAGCTGCATCTCCGGTCATGTGGCGCGAACAACCGGAGTCCATGATCCACGTGCCCTCCAAGCCTCGACCTGTCGCCTACACATGATAAGAACGTCTCGATCGCTCAGTGCTGGGGTGAGTAAAATAATGACGAGGCATCCAGCACTGAGTGACACGAGTAGTAGGCACAGTAAAAGTAGACGGTCTACGCACACAAAAATCAGAATGAAGCAAAGTGCGAGGTCTACCTACATGCAAGGAACGCAAAGCATGTCGAGGTCTCCTACTCTGACGAGGTACAAAGCTCCTCGCCCGAGGTCTACCACCATATGGAACATGGTGAACACCTCGAGGAGCAAAACCTCTCCGAGAAGCACGAGGAGCCTCGAAAACAGGACAAGAGTAATACTCAGACTCATGCATACCTAACGATGGGTAATGCATGTCCTGATAGCTCATCGCCTGTGCACGTCGCTCATCCTTGATGCGACAGAAACAGAAACCAATCAAATGACCCGCCCGCTTACAATAAGAACAGTGAAACACTCTCCTGGGGGCACTCTCATGGGTCACAGGAGCAACTCTCACAGGCTCCTTGGGTTTCTTCTGTGTGGTTTTCTTGGGAGGATTTTTCTTGGCAGGAGGAGTGGTTTTCTTTTGTGGATGGGTAGGCTTTTTGGCTGGAGGGGTATCTAACAGAGCTCTCTCTTTCTCTAGGGTGGTGGGAGAGGTAAAAACAGTTTTGGTCTTACTGTCTGAAGCTATCCTCTCAAAACCCAAACCTAGAGCTACCCCTGCTCTGTCAGCACACAACTTGGTTTTGTCCAAGAGCAGATCCATCCTACCCTTTCCCTCAGTGCATTTATTAACCACGGAAAGGAGGTATTCATTTTCAGACATGAGGTTTTCAGCTCGCTCTCTAACAGTGCCTAGCTGGTCCTTAAGGGTGATGCAAGTGTCACAAACGGGTTGTACATCCTTAGAACTACCGGCCCTCTCCAATCTAGCCTCTAAATCATGAACATGCTTATCACGTAAATTAATGCTATCGCGTAATAAAGAGCAGTTCATGCAATCAATAACATCATGAGGTCTAGAATCCACCTCCAAAAGCTGCTTCTGTGCAGTCTCAAGCTCAGAAAGAGTTTGAGCATGAACAGAACGCAACTGAGCAAGCTCACCCATGACAACAGAACAGGACTCACATTCAGCATCATCAATTTTAGACTTAAGCATGGCATATTCAGTAGTAATGTTTTCTAGCCTAAGTCTAAGGTCTTTTCTTTCTCTAGCAGCTTGCACAAGTAATCTATCCTGACCAAGCACTACTTCATTCAGCTCATCTAATTTAATTATAAGCTGGTCAGATGATAGGTTTACCTCAGATGAGTCAAGCTCATCGCCGCTGTGATCGCTGTCGGCCATGAAGCAAAGGCCGGTGAAGTCACGTCCCTTTTTGTCCTTCTTGTCCTCCTTCCTTGGGGACTCCTCCTCCTCAGAGCTCGACTCCTCAGTTGAGGATGTGTCGATGTCGCTGAGAGCAGCAACAAAGGCTCTGGAAGCGGCCTTGGCTACTTTCTTAGCCATCTTGCCGCGCTTGCCCTTTACAAAGGGCTTCCTCTCCTTTTTGTGGTATTTGGGGCGGTCACTCTCATCTCTCTTCTTGATCTTGGGGCAATTAGCCTTGATGTGAGAAGTGTCGCCACAATCATAGCAACCACTAAAACCACTTCTCCTCTGATCCCGTCTCTCATGATGAAAGCGGGTGAACCTCCGGGCAATGAGAGCAAGCTCATCATCAGCTAGAGTATCCACCTGCTCCTTTGTGACGGAGACCAGGGAGGACAAAGCAAAACCATCTGCAAGAACACAAGTGCCTGATGTGCTTGGTTCTGCAGTGGTGCCACGGCTAGTGCTAGAAACCAATGCCAATGGCTGTGGCAAAGAGCTTCTGTGCACAGCAAGAGATGCCTTGGCAATCTCTGTGGACTTCAGCTTGCTAAAGAGTTCGTCACAGGTCAATGTGTCATAGCCTGTGGACTCCTCAATGCTGGATATCTTCACTTCCCAAATGCTACGGTCAAGAGCATAGAGAAGCTTGATAGCCCTATCGTGATCACTGTAAGCAAGCGTCCCGTTGGAGCGCAAGTTACTCACTATCGCGTCAAAGCGAGAAAACATGGCATCTACAGATTCACCAGGTGCCTGCACAAACAGCTGATACTGTTGATTGTAGGTGCTTTGGCGCCTGGCCTTAATCTGAGCAGAGCCCTCATGAAAGACAGTGAGAGTTGTCCAAATTTCCCTGGCAGTCCTAAGGTGCTGCACCCTATCAAACTCACTCCGACTCAGACCAATGAACAGTATGTTCCTTGCCTTCGAGTTGGCAATATACTGATCTTTTTCAGTTTGAGTGGTGCGGGTATCAGGGATGGAGTATTGTGAGTCCACAATCTCCCAAATTGCATTTCCTTGGCTTAACAAGTAAGCCTCCATGCGCACCTTCCAGTATGCAAAATCTGTCCCATCGAACAGAGGAATTTTACTGCCTCTATCCATGTCGCCAACAGATCACAAAACCGGTTAAGGTCAACTGGTGATCTTAACCTGCTCTGATACCAATTGTTGGACCGGAAACGGCGACCAGAGGGGGGGGTGAATGGGAGCTTTTAAAATATCTGGCTAAAAACTAGCCTTCGGTTTCAGTTCTGTCTCCTGCGGAACAGGCTTCGAACACTACCTTCGAAGATCTGGTTCGGAGGTACTTCGACACCTTCGAACACAGCCTTCGGAGGAACAAAAGTTGGAAGCCAAGAAGACTTCGCTCCACTTACAACCTTTGGAAATCTACTCTGCTAAGTCAGTGCAGGCTCCGCACACGAGGTGCTTCGAGCAGGCTTCGCACTTCACCCTTCGCACGAGTGGACAGCCCTTTGAGGATTTCGACCAAGTACTTAGCAACAGCAACTGGTGCTGGGCTTCGTACGCGAAGGTCTACACGCACACAAAACGGACTACGCTAAGGGCTTCGACACAAGAAGCACTACGGGAAATGAACAGGGCTTCGCTAGTAAGCAGCGAGGTCTTGCCTCGTGTTACACAGAGCGACAGCACACTGAAAAACACACTTCGCGAGAAAAACACCCTTCGCCAGAACAAGCTTCGGTGCACTAAGACTAGCGAGGTATGTAAAGCGAGCTCAAGCAAAAGCACAAAGAAGCAAGGCTTCGCCGCTTGAACAAGGAACACAAAATATATTGAACTCTGGATGAAAACCAGCGAGGTCTGTGTGTACAGGAGCTCAACAGTAAATGCTCAAAGTGTTAAATGTTACCTACCGAGCCCCCATATTTATAGCCCACGGCTTCATCCTAAGGAAGTGACTACATTACCCCTAGGGTTTACATTCATTTTGTCTCTACAGAACTAAGGGGTACAAAAGGTAGTCCACCTTTATTTTGGAGGCTTCTCTGTCAGCTGCAGAGGGGACAGTGTCAGCCTTTTTCAGAACAGACAGTGTCAGCCTTTACAGTGTTGACTTCTGGAACCTCCCTTCGCACCGGAGGGTGCGGTAGCTTCGGCGAGAAGCCTGCAGCCTGTTGGCCTTCGCTCCGCCGAAGAAGTCCTTCGATACAGTGACGGTTTTAAGCCGAAGCCGTCAAAGCCCTTGGGCCTTCGCACCACCACCTCCAGAGTGGAACACCACGGCTTCGCAGCTACTCCCAGCTCGAACACCGTCCGTCCGTGTACCGAAGCCATGCATGGCCGAAGCACCTCAAGTCAACCTCACTCCGAAGCCCCACCTTCGGAGTACCATCCTTCGAAGTCCCTCCCTCGTCCAAGGCCTCCGCATGAAGCATTCCATGAGCACTCCATCGCAGTGTCTCACTCCGAGCATACTCCTCGACGAGCCTCACCCGGACCATGCCTTCGATGCGCCTAGACTTCTGAGACCTTCGTCGGGTACCTTCGAGTGTCTCCATTCGGAGCACACTTCGAACTCCATGCCTCCGCAGAGGACTTGATCCACCAACTCCGAAGTCACTCCATTCGGAGTACCTTCGAAGCGCCTCACCTCCGAGGACTTTGTCTCGGAGTACCTTCAGCCGGAGCCACGCTCCGCACTCTCTGCCTTCACCTGGCGCGTCTCGACCCGAGGACCGACCCGGACCACCTCCGCAGCCACCGTGACGGAGCTCCCCGCTCCCCTGGCATCAAGCCTCCCGCTTGACCCAGGTTCACCTGGCTCGAACCTTGTCCGTCGCCTCCGAAGTCCCTGCGCACCACAGACAAGCAAACAAGTGTATCCAGTACTCCGGAGACCTCTCCGGGTTAGCAACCTCCGGTACACACTCCGGTGTACCGCCCAAAGTACCGAAGCCATCGGTACGAACCCAGTCATCGTGTACTGCCGGACCCCTCCGACAGGCACACTCCGCTGCACAGCTGCAGCAAGCAAACACCTCCGAACACCCTTCGGAGAACCACCTCCGAAGCCCCTTCGGAGAACCACCTCCGAAGCCCCTTCGGAGGTACCACCTCCGAAGCCCCTCCGGAGGTACCCTTCGAACAGAGGGTAAAAAGCCTGTCAATCACTCATCACAAAACACCGAAACCAACCCTTGGTTTCTCAATAAGCCAAACGTCTTATCAACCCAGTTGTTCTGCTTTGGAGCCTCATATCCTGCGGAGGGCTTCTTCGATCTTCAAAGTGAGGCACCCTTCGGCTTAACGCCTCCACCTTCGAGTATGAGCCCATCAGCTCCGAAGCTTAGTGAGTCTCTTCGAGCTGTTAATCTCTAAGTCCTGAAAGTGAAGCAATTTCCCCCAACAGTAGCCCCTCGAATACGCCTCTCTGAATTTAACCTGTACAGAAGGGAGGAAGTATACGCAAGGAATATTTTCATATTCTGAGACTTAGAGAAAATTTGAACACATTATAGTCTTTCGGAGGATCTCGGATCCAAAGCATTCAGACCCCGCCTCTGAGCTCCCAACGTAGTGTGAATACTCCGTGGGAAAGAGAACCGCTATGAAGCCCAAACTTCGTGAGGAACCGTTTGTTATAGTCATTACTGCGCAAGTAGCCGTTATGCTCTGTAAAAGGTAACGATCAAAATTTATGGCAGTCTTTCGCCGTTCCACTTCCTAGGCCCACCTGCCAGTGGCGGAAGTCGAACCTGCAGTGTGAATGCGATCGAAGCATAGCAACCAGCGAACGGTTATAAAAAAAGGGGATTAGAAGTTACCCAAGACTTTTAACCGTACCCAGCGTCTGCGAATCACTCTCTTCAACCTTCAATTCTCACAACCTTCCAATCCACCGAGCCATGGCGAGAACCAGCCACACCGTTCCGGCAGCGGAGAACACTCTGGCGCAGAGGCAAGCATGGGCCGCCTCGGCTGCGGCAGCAATGGCGGGAGCTCTGGGCGACGCCTGGCCCACGAACCCTCGAGAGCTCCGCCCGCCATCCAAGAAGAAGATTCCTCAGAGCTTCCTCATCGGCCAGTCCACGAGCACCGCCGAGTCCATTGAAGAGGCCATGGAAGGGAAGCTGGGGACTGGACTGAGGACTCGAGTCCCCGGGTCAGAATCAACCCCGAGGCCACGAAGCAGAGAAGTCATTGTTTTCAAGGCCTTCTTAGAAGCAGGCTTGGGACTTCCGGCATCGATTTCCTAGCGGAGGTACTGGACTTGTTCCACATCACATTACCTCAACTATCTCCCAATGCCATCGCCCACTTGGCTGTCTTCGAGTGGGCGCTCCGGAGGTCTTCGTCGCCACCCACGAAGCCATCTGCCAGCCGAAGCCACAAGATGGGCCTAGGGACACCAAAGTGATAACAGCCTTCGACAGCGTCAACTTCCAGTTGCGGAGGGAGCACGCCCAACACTTTCCCGCGAAGGCCATCAACGATCGATGGTACACCAACTAGATCCTTCGATGGTTCTATGCCGAAGTCGGAGAGGACTCTGCCCTCGCAGGGCCTCTCCAGAAGATCTGGTTCCGGAAGGAGGCAGAGATTGCTCCGAACCCTAGCTTGCTCTCAACGCGGCTAGGGTTATTTACCTCAGTGGCTCGCCGCATGAGCATGCGTGACCTCGCTAAAGAGTTCATTGCTCTTCGGATTCCACCTCTCGGGGCCAACTGGCCGATAGTATTTCAACAGGCTTCGGACGGTGAGCTCCGAACCTTAGGTAAGACTTCAACTCCTAAAGTAATATGTTAGATGATGAAAATGACATACTTATAATATGTTACTCCTTTTTTCAGCGGCTCCACTGGCGCTAGCTTCGGAGGATATAGCCCGGGCCACCGAACGGGTCCTCGGGGCCCCTACGGTGGCTGAAAGACAGAAAAGGCTGGAGCTGGTGGGGAGCTGGGAGCGCTCCAATAGAGTGTGGGGAGCTCTCGAGATGGTGCCCCCTCCTCTACCAGATTTTACCTCGACCGGAGGGGCCCCTCGGAAACGGAAGGCCGTCGCCGAGCCCCCGAAGAAAGCCAGCAAGACCCCGCCTAAGAAGAAGAAGGTGGCGAAGATCACTCCGCAGCTGGCTCCTGCCTCGTCTACTTCGTCCTTGGACGTTCGGAGCTCGGCCTCAGAGGATTCCGAGGACTCCAACGCCCAACTGGCAAAGTCCTTCGAGAATTATCTCTTGGAGGGCGACGAAGATGCGGCGGATGTTCCAGCCGAAACTTCTGCTCGGGAGGTTGCGGAGGTAGACCCGACACGCACACCCGTGTCCACTGTTGTAAATTTGAAGCCGAACCCTATCGCCCCCAACTCGCCCGTAGCCGGGGTGATCACGGCGGAGGTCAAGGTCCCAGCGGAAAACACGCCAGAGAGGACTTCGGGAGACGACATCGATGATATCCTCTGGATGTACGAAGTTCTGGAGGATCCGATGATTCTTCCTCATGGAGCCTCCGAAGGTATACTTCGAAGCTTTTACCTTGGTCAATACCTGCAACAATCTTTACTCGTAAATGCTCACCAAACATCTTGATAATGTAGGTACCTCGAAGGGCGACGAAGCCCTGGCTGCACACGAAGTCCCAACTTCTTCGGGGGTCGTGGTTCCGATGGACACCTCGGCTCCCTTAGATGCTCCGGCCCCGGTGGCGGGGGTCGCGCCCGCCGATGCGGCTCCAACTGAAGGGGTAGCCGCCGAAGAAAGGGCCACCTCCACGTTAGTCAAGCCGCCTGCCTTCGTGCCGGGGAGGGGAAAAAGTATGTCTAGCCTCGGGCTCCCTCCTGGCCCAACGACGACCTCAGCCAATAACTCGGAGAAGGAAGCCATGGAAGATGATCGCCACGCTTCGTCTTGGCTTCCTTTGCTGGCTCCGTTTTTGGAACACCGGACAGGCCTCCGGGCGCTCCTGGAGCCTTTGGCGGAGAAGAGCCAGGACATTGCCAACTCTGATCTGATCTCTGCTCTAGGCGAAGCTAGGGCTTCGGTGCTCAACATGGCCCTCGAAAGGGTTGCCCTTCAGGTATGAAAAGCACGATAACCACTTCTAATTAGTAATTGTGAATACTTGGTACTTACTTGTTCTTTTTTGCAGCAATTCGTCCTTGCTAGAGAGGCAGCGACTTCTAATGAAGTCTAAACCAATCGACTCAAAAGGAAGGTTACCACCCTCCAAACCGCGCTCAAGGGCTCCGATGAAAGATCACTTCGGTTGAAGGAAGAAGTCCTCGAAGAACGGAGGGCTAGGGCCGAGGCCGACGAAGCCCTCCGATTAGCGAGGCAAGACAGCGACGCGCTCCGGACTTCAGCCCAAGAGGCTGAAGCCGAGTGCGTAGTGCTCCGAGCGGAGGTTGAGAGGCTCCGGCAAGTGGCGGCCACTTCGAGCGCCCAGCTAGTAGAGCTCTAAGGGGCCCTTAATCAGGCGATGGCCCAGAAGTGATCGCCAGTGCAGCGGAACGTACCTTGGATGCCCTTTAGGGTACCTTGGAATATTTTGGCACTATGTGCCCTTCGTCTTCTGCGGCGGCCAGCGAACCCCTCGACCGGAAACTGAAGAGGATCCAAGTGGCGGCGTCGCTGATGATGAACTCCGGTGTCCGGTACGGAGAGATCTCCGGTCAGTGTGCCGGCATTGGAGTTCTTCGCCACCTCGAAGCCCTTCACATCCCCCTGGCTCCAGTTGGGGGTTCGACCCCTGAAAGCTTTGCCTCCAAAGACCTGCTGCACCCATCTTCGGACGTAGCCTTGGCCTAGGAAGCCTTCCGGTCGACCTAAAAGACGGACCGCAAGGCTGCGGCCAAAGCTTGGATCGACGAGGGCCGTCGGCAGAAGCAAGCACAGACAAGGCCACCGCTTCCAGCCTCGCCAGCTCCGGCACCTCCTGCTCCACCAGCCGACCCGCAGGTCTAGCTCTTAGGGCAATTATGTATAAAAAATCTTGTAAGGCCCCTTGCATTAATGAAAAGTTATAAACGAAGAGCTTGTGTGGGTGTTTTGTTCTTTTAGGTTTTGTCGTGCCCTTCGAAACCTGACCTCGAAATACTGGACTTTACCGAAGGGCTCCGGAAGGAGTGGGCAAGCCTCGAGAGCTTAAGGCCCTACCGCCGCTCTCACTTCTCTGTTCCTCGTGGAGACAAAGGGGAGATAACCCTCGAGGTTTTTCAAGAGGTCTTAACTTATATCAAGGAAGAGGAGAAAGAGAAGGCATCTTCGTCCTCCAAACACATGGATTGGTCTGACTCGGAGTACTAGGGCGAAGACCCTGTGGAGGCTAACTCCGAAAGACTTCTGACTTGGGCCGAGCTTCAAGAGGAGAAAAAGAAACTGCGAGCCTCGAAGAAGAGAAGCACTCAAACAAAAAGGACAAATCTGGCGGCTTCGAGCTCTGAAGGACAGAGTAGCCGGAGAGGTAGCTCTAGAGGCCGACAGGGTCTTCGATTCTTCCTAGGCTTGGACCAAAACTTCTCCTGATGTACAAGTACGATGAATTAATGTGAATTGGACCGAAAGTATCTTTTGTAGTGCAAATAGGTTCGCCGGACACAATGATGCGCAGAAAAATCGATGCTTCGTATCACCCTTAATATTCATACTTTACCTTTTCAGAGGGTTCTTCGAACATACTTTCATATTATTATTTCGTAAGTTTTGAAGTTGGATCAACCTCTATAGGGTTTTATACTTGTCCCTTAGGACTTTAAAAAGTGTCTCGTTGGTCGTAGCCTCGAAATCTTATTACTTGGTCACCTTCGACTCTTTTACAGATAATTCGTACCCGGAGGCCGGAAATCTATTCTTTTTAAAGTCCTTAGACTCTTCTACTGATCCTAACAAGCCGGAGCCTGGAATCTGTAGGCTGGCCACCTTCGGCTCTTTTACAGATACTTCGTACCCGGAGGCCAGAAATCTGTTCTTTTTTAAAGTCCTTAGACTCTTCTACGGATCCTAACAAGCCGGAGCCTGGAATCCATAGGCTGGCCACCTTCGGCTCTTTTACAGATACTTCGTACCTGAAGGCCAGAAATCTGTTCTTTTTAAAAGTTCTTAGACTCTTCTACGGATCCTAACAAGCCGGAGCCTGGAATCCGTAGGCTGGCCACCTTCGGCTCTTTTACAGATACTTTGTACCCGGAGGCCGGAAATCTGTTCTTTTTTTAAAGTCCTTAGACTCTTCTACACATCCTAACAAGCCAGAGCCTCGAATCCGTAGGCTGCAGCGAAGCCCTCGAACCGACGGTTCGCAAGCTGTTGCCCGGGTCTTGGGAAAGATGCTTGACTCCGCAAGCATCTCCGTTCCCCCGATGCGTCCATCAGGAGTAAGGGATATTCGAAGAGCAAACAAAATTCGACCCTCCACTTTATTTAGAAAAGGAAAGCTTTACAAGTGATTAGAAGGAGCCCCTAAGCGTAATAACGCTTAAGGTGCTCCGCATGCCATGCATGTTTCAATTCTTCCCCTTCTAAATTAGCTAATTTAAACGATCCAGGGCGTCCTGAGCGTAGGATAATATATGGTCCTTCCCATTTATTTCCTAGCTTCCCCGGGGCTATTACACTTCGCAAAACTAGATGACCTAGTCTAAGCTCGTTCATCTTTATCTTCGGGTCATACCATGTCTTTGTTTGGCCTTGGTACTTCGTCAAATTGGCGACAGCTTGAAGCCTTATTTCTTCTGACAAGTCCAGCAAAGTGTTTCTTTCATCTTCATCTCCGGGCTGCACTACACGAAGGGATCCAGCTCTGTGCTCCGTAGGAGTCATGGCCTCATCTCCGAATAGCAGTCTAAATAGGGTAAAACCTGTGGACCTAGCTTGAGTGGTTCGAATGGACCACAAGATCTTGGGAAGCTCCTCGACCCACAGCCCCTTGGCCAACCCTACAATTCATCGATTCAGACCAGAAAGGATGGTGCCGTTGGCTCGCTCGACAGCTCTGTTGGACTGTGGATGGTGCACTGCAGCGAAACACAACTTAACGCCCAGCTCTTCACAAAATTCTTTGAATGTGTCAGCTTCGAACTGGGTTCTGTTATCCACGGTCAGCTCTCTTGGCACTCCGAACCTGCATATAATATTTTGCCAGAAAAACTTTTGTACATTCCTTGAAGTGATGGCAGTCAATGGTTTTGCTTCGACCCACTTTGAAAAATATTCGATTGCTACCACCGCAAATTTCAAGCTGCCTTTTTCCATTGGGAAAGGGCCTATGAGGTCCATGCCCCACCGAGCCATTGGCCACACTGGGGTAATAACTTGAAGTGGAACTGGCGGATGGTGGCTTCGACTTCCCATCCACTGGCACCCTTGGCAGGTTCGAACCAGTTCTTCCGCATCTCTTACAATTGTCGGCCAGTAGAGCCACTGCCGAAGTGTCTTTCCTGCTAGAGCACGAGGGGCCAGAGGGCTTCCGCACAAACCTTCATGAATTTCCCGAAGTATGTCTTGGCCTTCGGGTTGGGAGATGCATCGAAGTAGAGGGGAGCACACTACGGCTTTGTACAATATTCTGTTGATAAGCTTGTAGTTTCGAGCCCTTGCTTGCAATCTTCGGGCATCCGGACCTTCCAAAGAATCTATGCCACCTTGCAATATATTCATAATCGGAGGCCACCAATCAGTAGTTGGAATGCACAGTACTTCTGCGGAGGGTAATTGATTAGCTGCAGGCTTCACTAGTTCTTCGTAGAAAGCACCCTCCGGGAGGTCCAACGCTCCGGCTGCAGCTTTTGCCAGAACATCTGCGAGTTTATTATCTGCCCGAGGGATGCTCCGAACAAAGAATCCTTTGAATGCTGCTTCAGTCTTGCGGATTTCTTCAAGGTATTGCGCTAGATGCGGTTTCTTTGCTTGAAAGCTCTTATCGACATGCCCTGCGACGACTTGGGAATCTATTTTAATTATTATCCTTGCTGCTCCAAGTGCCTTTGCCTTTCGGAGTCCTAGCAGGACCCCTTCGTATTCTGCAATATTATTGGTGGTCTTAAAGTTGAGCCTCGTAGAATACATGGCCTTTTGCCCTGACGGTGATATGATGACTGCGCCATCTCCGGCACCAGATGCTTGATAAGCTCCGTCAGAAAATATTGTCCATAAACCTTCGGAGGGCTCCTCCGGAGCCCAAACTGCAGATGGTGTCCACTCAGCTACGAAGTCGGCTATGATTTGGGATTTGATAGTTGTTCTTGCCGTGAAGGAGATTCGGAAGGGGGCTAGCTCGACAGCCCATTTTCCGATCCTACCCATAGAGTCTTTGCTTCGGAACATATCACCAAGAGGGTACGAGGTAGGAACGATTAGGTTATGCGCCAAAAATTAATGCCTCAGCTTTCGCGAGGCCATTACTAGGGCATAAGCAAATTTCTCGAGCTCGGAGTATCTTATCTTAGCTCCAGACAAAGCTTCTGAAACAAAATAAACAGGGTTCTGCACCAGCTTTCCCTTAAGCTCAACTTCCCGGACCAGTACTGCACTTACTGCGGAGCCTATTGCTGCAAGATAAAGGAGGAGTGTTTCTTCTGGGAGGGGCACAGTAAGTGTTGACAGGCTTCCGAGGTATGCTTTTATATCATCAAAGCTCTTCTGGCACTCCAGTGTCCAATTGAAGCTTTCGGACCCCTTTAGGGCTTTGAAAATTGGGAGGCTTCGCTCTGCTGATCTGGCTAAGAATCTGCTAAGGGTTGCAAGCCTTCCTGCTAGCTTCTGGACTTGCTTCAAATTCCCCGGTGGAGCCATTCTTTGCAGTGCACTTATCTGCGTTGGGCTAGCTTCGATTCCCCTGCTCGAAACCAAGTACCCTAGCAGTTTTCCTGCTTGTGCTCTGAAAATACATTTTTTAGGGTTGAAGCGTACTCCACATGCTCAGAGGCGCTCAAACGTTTCAGCTAGGTCTAGGCTATGTTGGTGCTTTTGCGCACTTTTTATTACAATGTCATCCATATAGGCTTCGACATTTCGACCTATTTGATGACCTAGAGCCATAGCTATTAAACGTGAAAAAGTGGCTCCGGCATTCCGCACGCCAAAAGGCATTCTTACATAGCAAAATACCCCGGAAGGAGTTATGAAGCTTGTCTTGGCTTCGTCTTCACGCTTTAGCCATACTTGATGGTACCCGGAGTAAGCATCGAGGAATCTTAGCAATTCGGACTCGGCCATGGAATCCACCAGCTGGTCTATTCGGGGCATCGGGTAGGGGTCTCGCGGGCATTCTTTATTTAATGAAGTAAAGTCGATACACATGCGCCACTTGTTCGAGTCCTTCTTCCTTACAAAAACAGGGTTCGCCAACCACTCGGTATGGGCTACCTCCCTGATGATGCCAGCCCTTAACAATTTTTCTACTCTGGCTTTGGCGAGGCTTGCCCTTTCTGCAGACAGCTTGCGGAGCCCCTGGCGCACTGGCCTGGCCTTTGGGTTGACGAGCAGGCTGTGCTCGATGATACTCCGATCAACCCCTATGATGTCTTCGTCAGTCCAGGCAAAGACGTCTAGATTTTGCTTGATGACTTCTTCCAACGAGGCAGCTATCTCCGGGGATAGACCTTTGCCAAACTGTACTGGGTATTCTTTGCCATCTTTTGAAATTATCTTCATCTCGACATCACCTTCCGGGCTTGGCTTGAGGGAGAGCCCCTTCGAAGAGTTCGATGCCTCCAGAACCTCTTCCGTGCTCTCCACTACGTTGTGCACTTGCCGGGGATGCAACGGCTGGACGTGCCCATACTCCGTTGTCCGGGCTATAGCTTGGTCTCCTGAAATAGTAAGCACTCCACCTTACGTGGGCATTTTGAGACAGAGATAGTTATGATGTGCTATAGCCCTGAATTGGGTCAGCATCCCTCGCCCGAAGATTGCGTTGTAAGCATAGGGGGCGTCGACAACATCGAAGATCACCTCTTCTACCCTAGCCAAAGGCCCCTCTCCGAAGGCAACATCGAGGCCTATCTGGCCGAAGGCATTGAGAGGCGGTCCTGAGAACACTTGAAGTGGCCGGGCCGCTGGAAGTAGATGCTTCCGAGATATGCACATTTGATCGAAGGCCTGGATGAAAAGTATGTCTGCAGAGCTCCCGTCGTCCACAAGGACCCTTCGGACTTCCACCCCTGCTATGTTTGAGGAAATGACCAAGGGGTCAGCATGGGGAAACTTTACCCCCACGGCATCGCTGGCAGTAAACAAGATGGGCACATGAGACCACTCTCGCATCCCCTCTGCGGAGCTCGAAGTCCCAATGTGCCCAACCTCGCGGACGTATTCACGCTGCTGCCTTTTGGACATGTTCCCGAGGGTCCCCCCTGTGGAGATGGGCAGGACCACTCGTTTGTCACGGTCTTGTGGATCTTCCTGCTTCGGTGGTGGCATAATATTGGCTACCGGAAGTCGCATGGGGGCTTCGAGGACAGCGGCTCGGGCCACGATTTGCACAGGCTCCGACCATGCTGCTGGTGGGGCTCGATCCGAAGTACCCCGCTTGGTACTTCGCCCTAGGTAGTCGCCCTAAAGGGCCAACACTGCCTTGCAGTCCTTCGTGTCATGGCTTCTATTGTCGCCATGCACGTAGCAGAAAAAACTCTGACGCCTGCCAGGTGCTCTTTCTTGAGGCTTTGGCGCTCCGGTCTTGAAGCCTTGCGCCTGCTAATAACTGGTAGGTGCCTTCGGAATGGAGGGTGTGATGCTTTGCACCTTCGAACAGAAATGCTTCTTCCCTCGCCTGTGTCCATTGAAGCGGCTATCTTGAGGGGGTTGCAGAGGAGCCGAGGCTTCTGGCTCTGTCTTAACTTCTCGGAGGGTAGGTGCAGGTGCTCCGGCTCGTCGAAGACAGCCTTCCTCTGCCTTGGCATACTGTTCGATGTATGCCATCAGCTGCGCCATAGACGTCACTGGCTTCCGATGGAGCTTGCTTAGGAGGTCGGGGTTTAGCACCCCTTCACGGGCGGCATCGACTTGGTGTGGGCGAAGCGCGTGAAGTACTCCCGAAGTGTTTCTCCCGCTCGCTGCTTCACCTAAAACAAACTCCCTGTCGACATCGGGGGCCACAAAGGTACCCTGTAAGTTGCTCACAAACTTCTTCTTCAACTGCTCCCAGGACCTGATCGATCCTGGCTTCAAGGACGAGAAATATCGGAGCACCACGCCTTCGAGAGCGAGGGGGAAACACTTCGCCATAGTGTTGCGCACCCCTCCGCTTGCTTCTATTGCCAGGGCATATGAACGAGCGAACTCTCCGGGGTCTGACCCGCCAGAGTACTTGTGCAACTTCGAGGCCTTGAATCTGGGATCGAAGGGCACTCTTTGCAAGTCCGAATGTAGCGGAGACTCATCATCGAAAGATGCGTTCTCAGCCTCCTCCAGGTCATGGACAGCTTTGGGAAGATTGCGAGCACCACCGTCTTGGGGCCCTTCTGGAGTCTCGGTGGAGGCTTCAGTGTGGAGGCGATCGGCGGCCTCTTGTCTCCATCTAGCCACCTCCTCCTGAAGCCTTGCTAACTGAGTAGCTTCGATTCCAGGAAGGTCTTCGTCTTCATCGGCGAGCAGCTCTAGGTCTTGGGAGCTGACATAATTAGTCTAGAGCACTGTAGGAGGAGCTCGGTGTCCCCTGGGCACTCGGCGCCCAGCGGCACCCTCGGGAATCGTTGAAACAGTTGAGGGTCCGGCTCCGTTGGTCCGAGGGGACCTTCGGAGAGGACCCGAGGCTTGGCTTCGCTTCGGAGGCATAGCTAGTCACGGAGAGGTCTGAAGACCAGGGACTTCGATCTGTCTGGGAAGGTGAGCGAAGGCCTTCGAACCGCACTAAGAAGCCCCTTACCGAAGGGTGCGCAGAATCTTGGGACTCCAAGGGTCCCTCCGTAAGTGCTCTTCGAAGTGCAGTCAGCAGTAGAGAACAAGCTTCTAGAACTTGGCTCCCCACGGACGACGCCAACTGTTGGCGTAAAAGATTACGCTAACAGGTTCTGTGAGATCAAGAACAGGCAAACTACGAGTTCGCGTTTGAGGACTAGCTCAAGCCTCCGAAAGGATAATAACTTGAGTAGTTTGAATGTGTGTATTAGAGTAATTGGGTCCTCCTCCTTCGTTATAGGGTAGAGAGGGGGTATTTATAGGAAAAAATGTCTAAGGAAAAGACCTATATACCCCTAGATTACAACCGACATAGTGGAAACTATTCGGTACCCTGAATAGGGTTAAAATGGTAAAATCTATCCAGGGCAAATAGATAAGCCAAACGTCATATCAACCTAGTTTTTCTGCTTCGGAGCCTCATATCCTACGGAGGGCTTCTTCGATCTTCGAAGCGAGGCACCCTTCGGCTTAATGCCTCCACCTTCGAGTATGAGCCCATCAGCTCCGAAGCTTAGTGAGTCTCTTCGAGCTGTTAATCTCTATGTCCTGAAAGTGAAGCAATTTCACCCAACACTATGCTCCGGCCAATGGTCAGGCCGAGTATAGTAATAAAACCGTGATTAAGCTCATTAAGAAGAAAATTGAAGAGTTTTCTAAAAGGTGGCATGAAGTGCTTTCCGAGGCGTTATGGGATTGTAGAATTGCAAAGCACGGTGCTACCAAGGTCAGTCCATATGAGTTGGTATATGGACAAGAAGTCGTTCTGCCTATAGAGGTAGATCTTGGCTCCTTAAGAGTGTTAAAGAAGAATGGCTTATCGGTCGATGAGTATGAAACTCTTCTGAAGGATAATCTAGAGGAAGTGACCGATAAGAGATTAAGGGCTTTAGAAGCCATAGAAGTAGAAAAGAAGAGAATAGCTACAACCTACAATAAAAAGGTTAAACCAAAATCATTTCAAGTAGGAGATTTGGTTTGGAAGATGATTTTACCCTTAGGCACGAAGAGTCCCAAATTTGGTAAATGGTCACCTAGTTGGGAAGGTCCTTTTAAGATAGCCGAAATCGCTCCTGGCAACGCATACGTGTTGGAATCTCTGCAAGGAGAGCAGTTTCAAAGAGCTTTGAATGGTAGGTATTTGAAAAGGTATTTCCCAAGCGTGTGGCAAACAACATAAAAGATGTCTAAAAGCCGATATGGACGGTATCGTCTTCAATTCGTTGTGCTTTTAGTTCACTCAGTTCACTAAAAGGCAGGGGGGCATGTGTTGATAGCAAAAAATGGCATTAATGGCTGAGATTATCAAAATATCAATTTTGGTGATTTGGGACAAAAATACACATGTCCAGGGTTAGGCCGAAGCCCTACGGGGCCGAAGGTCCATTGGGCTATGGGCTCCGAAAGCCTCTAGCCAGCCCACGGCCTTCGGCCAGAAAGCCTTCGGAGGCCCATGCCACCGAAGCTTCGGCCCAAGGAGCAGGCTTCGATGGGTCTGGCCGAAGCCCACTTCGGTAGAGATAGAGTTGGATGCAATTCCGGCTAAGTTTTTTATATCTATCCAAGCTGAATTATAGCAGATTAGATCTGAAGTTTGGCCCCTATAAATAGAGAGGCGAGGCCAGCTTAGAGGCCCCCCAACACAAATCAAACACAAAGCCCTAGCTTTGATCACATTTATTTACCTTTACTTTTCTGTACCTCTTCGTGGGTTTGCCTGGAAACCCTCCGCCGGCCACTTCGGAACAGTGGTAACCCTTCTTACTTCGCTTGTGATGTATCTGTTAATCTACGTAATAGATTGCTATCGCCTTGTTACTTTGATTGTGAAGTATCCGCTAATCCGCGTAATAGATTGCTACCTTCGCTACTAGTGCAACACTTAGCAGAATTCGGTCCTCGGGCCGAATTGGTACTTTGAACCATCTTTGTTGCATGTCCCCACGTTCGGAGCTACTTCGTCGGAGGTATCCGGAGCTGAGAGATCGGTTTCGGAGGTCGTCAGGACACCCTTCGGCGAGACTACAGGCTTCAACGACAAGCTTCGCCAGCATACTTCATCACAACAGGCTTCGCCATGACCGTACTCCGCTCTGGACGAAGTTACGCCCGCGCGCGGCCCTCGCGTCATTATTCTGTAATTTGCCATATCGGAGACCTCGCGGCGAACCCCTCTATTCGGAGGTGATCGTCGCGTCCAGATCCGTTCGGGGTTCATCTTCGGCCGGATCAGTCCGAACGCAGAAGGCACCCTTTGGTGGGATACTTTGCACCAGACGCCGAAGGTATACTTCGACAACCACTTTGCACCAGACTTCGAAGCAGACAGGCTCTGACCGGTTTGCTAATTTTATTCTGTTTAATACATTTCTTTCGGCTAATTGGATTATTTTGTGTAATCTGATTGCCTGGTGACTCCACCCCCTTATCATGACTAAGGGTAGTTAGAATGCAACGTCGTTGTCGCGTCACGCTTAGGCTTGTTGCTAAGTATTCGCACACTTTTGGATCGTCGAACTGACCGAAGTGCGGGGGCACGTTTTCGTGTCAACAGTTACACTTGCGTAAAAATAGATTTCTAGATTTGAGAAAGTCTAAATTGATGCCTCGACCTGATGGTACTTGCAAGATAGTTAAGAAAATTAATGACAATGCATACCATCTTAAGTTGCCTGCAGATTTTGGGGTTAGCCCTACATTTAACATTTCAGATTTGAAGCCATATTTGGGAGGAGAAGACGAGTTTGAGTCAAGGATGACTCCAATTTAAGAAGAGGAGGATGATGAAGACATCGATAACAATGATAAAGACATCCAACACTCTATCAATCCTGGACCAAACACTCGCTCTCGTGCCCGCAAGCTTAATTATAAGGTGCGTTTGTTTTTTACTTTATATAATGATATGGATATGGATGGGACGCTACTTATGGGTGATAAATTTGACTCTAAGGAACATGGGAGAAGCACTTCTGGATCAAACACAAGAGGGAGAGGCGGCACAACAATCCAATTCGGATTCCACTTCAAACTCCGATTTCTGTTCGGTTTCAGCAGAACACCCTTCATTAAAATGGGCATAACATTCTCGTACGGAGGCGAATTGAGGCGTTCTTTAAGGCTTTGGAAAGATAAAGAAAATATCTTTCCAATGAATCTGGTGCCAAGTCATGGATCGTTGCGAAACATTCTGTGCCATCCGAACAAGTCATCCGGTGCTGCGTCACCGTTTTGGGCCACTTCGGACCTTGTATCCGTTTGGGGCCTTAAGCCCATCATTAGGGAAGAATTTCCACAAACCCTAGGTATTAATACTTTGTAGCCATCATGAATTAGGGTTGGGTTTTGCTTAGTTTCGAACTGCCTTGCAGATTAAACTCTGACGTTCGTCAGATTGTGGAACCCCGCTCGAGAAATTGATCTCTCATCTATTTGCAAGATTGTGTTTCCGTGTTCTTGCTTGTATTCTCGAGTCGCATGCAGGGATAAGACTTCGTGCGTGGTTGATAACCAATGGAGCCATGGTGTAGCGATTACGGGGTTCAGATCAGTGCTAATCAGAAGCCGGATCATCAACATCGAGTCCTCCACCAATCGAGTTTACCCCCTCTGACGAAAGATCGGGCACCCGTGCGCATCAATACATATACAAGATACGGCGATACTTCGATACGTCGTTTTCCAAAAAGCCTGATACGGCGATGAATTCATAGTAGAGATTTAGGACCGCCTTGAACAAGCGCAACAACAATATAAGGAAGCATACAACAAAAACCACAGATCCCTGGTGTTTGAGGTAGTGAGCTGGATATGGTTACGCCTTCTTCATCACCCTATAGTAACCTTGAATATCACTAGACGGAGCAAGTTGGGTCCTTGTTTCTATGGGCCCTATAAAATCATTGAAAGGGTTGGTTCAGTGGCATACAAGCTAGAATTGTCCCCAGTGCACGACTTCACAATGTATTTCTTGTTGGCCTACTTAAGCTACACAAATGACCTAGTCCTCTAGTTCTAGGAGTGCTGCCACAAATTCATCATGGTCGTGCCTGTCCTCAGCCTGCAAAAGTGATCAAAGGTCGTTTTGTCTGAGGAATCCAATAGCTTCTTGTGCGGTGGGAAGGACGGAGTGCAGCCAATGCTACTTGGATAGAATTGCCGACATTTTAGAAGGAATTTCCTGCCTATCAGCTTGAGAACGTGTTGTTTGTCGAAGGGGGGACAGATGTCAAGACCAGGCTGGTGTACCAGCGCTTGAGGAAAGGAGATCGGCCCTTGGCCAATCAGGCTAGAGTCTTGATGGCCACACATAGGATGGAGTCCTGGCTGACGCACTAGAAGGAGTCCAAGCTAGAAAGAAGACTTAATAATGTGGAGTCCTCATTAGTTAGTTAGTTGTTAGAGTTTGAGATTGAATTAGTTAAGTGTGTTAGATTAGATCCAGTAGCACTGTATTATATAAACAGTGCCTTACTGAGGGTTAGTTTAGGACATCTAGTTGTTTAGACCAAGCCTTGTAATCCTGTCTGGTTGGTGCATCAGCCGTTATGGCTCCTCTACGCCGACGAGGTTGAGGCCCTCGATCACCTTTTCCTCATAAATATAACATTCATTCTCGAATTTCTATCTCTGCTGAAGGGTTTCCCGTACCCATGACACTCTATCACGAACAACTTACTTGTATTTTGATATGTTAAAGAATAGTCTGCTGCTAATGCATATCGTTGGTATGAAATGATACTTATTAATGCATCAACTTTGATGTTTGTGAAGCGGTTTATTTCATCCATCGTATGTCTACTGTTTCATTTCATTTCAGCTAAACATATGCTGATATGATAGCATATCAAAAGATAGTCTGAAATTTGCAGGTGCAGCTTAACCATCACTTGACAAGTCCTAAGCTGAGGATGCCGAAGGACGTGTGTGGCCAGTCCTTGTGCTTCGCTTTTATCAGCATCGCCCTACCCCAGGACACCCATGCTTCCCATGGCATTCTCTTGTCCCAGCTGCACCCCCACTCCAGCAACAGCTTAAGCCCTGCCTCTGCCTGCTTCACTGCGTCCTCATACATCTCCATGTTGAGGAGCACCTGGGCGAGAACCAAGTGAGGTTCTCCTACAAATGGGTTCTTGGCAATGCTCTGCCGTAGGAGCTCCTCCAATTTGGGCCAATCTGCCTCATCCTCGCCTGTGCAAACTGCTTCCCAGTAGATGTCCCGTGCTGCCTTCTGGTCGTTGGTGTTGAGAACCTGGGTGCAGCCATCGAACATCGATGGGATCACAAGGTCGATGTCCTCATCAAGGGTAGCAGGGTCACCACCTTGTTCACTAGTGCTACTACGTGTTCGCTGAGCTATGTATATCTCCTCCTCGCGAACAATGAGGGTGTAGAGTGCGCCCATGCGGGATATGGATGCGGTCCAGAGGCCAGGCTTGCCAGTGCCAGGCCAGAGCGAAGTCCAGGTGTTGCCACCGAACTCGAGACGACCATTGGTGTTGTTGAAGAGGCGGTCCTGCCAGTCAAACAGCTGGTCACTGAAATCCGCCATTGTCATGAGAAGGAACGCTGCGGTAACACGCCTCGACAGTGCCACATCCTCACCAGTCCTTCATCAGAGTAGAAAGGAAATTCAGGTGCAGTCTAGAAAATGTTCAGGTTAGGTATCATTAGTGTGGAGTATAGTTAGTTATGTATCATCTATCTTTACAAATTATGACTTGCAATTATTCAACAGCATGGGTTATTGTTGCAGCACAAAACAAACTGAATTCTCACATGTTTACTGAGCTTATGGAGTTATGGAGTTAAGCAGCCTGTAAATTCTGAAGTAATCTTTCTGGTAATTCTCGAGTTTTTTAAAACCAAGGAAAAGCTTGCCCTGTTAATTTGTTATGAAAATGTATTACTAATTAAGAAATGGACACTTTGTTCTGAAGAATTGTTAAATTTATGAATTCTGATAACCATGGAATGGATTGTTCTGATGACATGTTCGAATAAATTAAGCAAAGAAAATACGAGTACATGCTCACGGACTCACCTGATGTGCTTGACAGTGATCCCGGTGGGCGGGAGGAGGCATTGGATCTTGCGGCGCCAGGGCTCGGCGTCGACGTCGTGGAAAAGGCCGCGGCGGGCGTCCTGCAGCGAGGCCTCGGAGCGTGCGAGGTCGGCGACGAGGTCCTGGTCGGTGTAGTGGAAAAGCAGGTCGTCGTGGATGAGCTGCTGGCGCGGGACGATGCAGAAAAGGTGGACGAGGCGCTCGGCGGCCGCGCCAATGATGGGGCGCACGCGGTCGCGGCCGACGTCGGGCTCGAAGATGGCAAGGTTGACGTAGGAGTTGGAGTAGGCGGAGTGGTATAGGCCGCATCGCGTCACGACGTCCGGGGCGCCCCAGAGGCGGAGGATGCGGTAGACGTCGAGGAGGTGGGCGAGGAAAGTGCTGTGCTTGTGCCAGCACTCGCCGGCTCCGGCGGCGCGCAGCACGGCGGCCAGCTTGGGGAGCGCCGGATCGACCTGCTCCTCCTCGCCGCGCAGGAAGGGTCGAGCCGCGTCCAGCGCGGCGGCGAGCGAGCCAACGCCATGGCTATCGCCATCGCCATCGCCATCGCCATCACGGTGCGGCGGGGAAGGCATGGCGAACCTTGGCGTGGATGCGAGGGGTGAGGACCAACTGAAATGAAAGTGATGGCAGGCGGTCGTTGCGAAGTTGGGAGGAATTTTAAGAAAGCCAACAGACACACGTCTAAATGGATAGCTTATGTATAGCTGGCCAGCACTAGTACAAATAGGCACAGTACTACTACACACTACACTTTTTTGGTATTGTGCTGTGTCGACCCAGCTCATGGCGTTGGCATGGCACCACGAGGAGTAGGATTAGTGTCGTGCCAGTATTACAATATCAGTACTAATATAAAGCGTGAAAATGGTTTGTCGGTCCGTCCGCTGCTCCACTCACAATGCCGGCGACCTCTTTCCTGCACGCGCGCAACAGTTTCCCGCACGCGCGCAACAGTTTCCCCTCACTATCTCTCAGATTGTGGAACCTCGCTCGAGAAATCGATCTTTCATCTGTTTGTGAAATTGTGTTTCCGTGTTCTTGCTTGTGTTCTCGAGTCGCATGCAGGGATAAGCCTTCTTGGCGAGGTCAATCGCATTCGTGCGTGGTTGATAACCAACGGAGCCGTGGTGTAGCGATTGCGGGGTTCGGATCAGTGCTGATCGGATGTCGGATCGTCAACGTCGAGTACTCCACCAATCGAGTTTACCCCCTCTGAAGGAAGATCGGGCACCCGTGCGCATCAATATGGTTACACGATACGACGATACTTCGATACGTCGTTTTCCAAAAAATCCTGATATGACGATACACGATATATATACATATTATATATATATAATAATTATACTTATAAAAAAACAAATGTAATAAGTTAACACATAAAAAAATGAGAAGAGAAGATAGCCCCTAGCCATCAAGTTTCTGGGCTGCCAAGCAAAACATTGCCCTAGTGGCTAGCGGTACAGAGAACTAGAGAAGAAGGGATAGAAGACAGAGAGTGGAAAAGAAAAGAACACAGAAAAGAGATACTTGTGATGCACGAGGAAGTGGCTCACCAATCACCATATAGGGATGCGGCAGTCGGCGGAGGCTCTAGCTCCCAGGCGGCGCGGGAGGTGGCAGCACTAGCCCGAGGCGGCGCGACAGGAGGCGACGGCCCTACACCGAGGCGGCGCGACGGGAGGCGACGGCCCCAGCCCAAGGCGGCGAGACGGGAGGCGACAGCCCTAGCTCGAGGCTACGCGATAGGAGACGGCGAGCCCAGCTCCAAGCGGCAATACGGGAGGCGGTGGGGAGGAGCGAATGGATCTGGCGTGCGTTTTCAGAAGACAAGTGCGACCGAAACCGTATCCAGGAAGAATCCGATATGTATCTGAATTTTTTTATTTATTTGAAAATACAAAAATAGCCAGATACGTATCCACGTGTATCCGATACGTATCCGTACCTGATATGGTATCTGACACAGGTACGTCCATTTTCAGCCGTATCCATGCTATGCAGGTTGCAATCATTTCCCAGGATGATTATCTAGGTTATTACAGGGATCCTGAGTTAATTGGCGAGGTTAGTTTGTGTGCCCATCATACTAAGCTTAATGAGTATAGCCCTGCCCATTAGTCCATTGGTGTCTAGACTTATTTTATATGTAATTTATGATCTGATCAATATGAAACCTTATTGCATATTAGAATAGACATTGAAGACGACAAGTGCTCCGGGTTGGTTGTGCAAGCCATTGAGCGTGCAGAGGACAATCAAAAGCACAATTTGTTTGTAAGTGTCATCAATTTAGTAATTTTTACCCACTTGTAGGGATTTCTCTGAATTCATCATGTATAACTGACAGGAAAATTATGGGAAGTGAGATCCTAAGCGTGTTGCAAAAGTGAAGGATCTGTATAAAGAACTTAATCTAGAGGTTTTTCTTAACCACTCTCTGTATTTATTATTTGTGTTTGTCAACTGAGTAAACGGCGGTAGATATCATATTATCATGTATAGGTATGAGATAAAGAATCACCATCCTGACTTGAGATGAATAACAAAAACATGGGACATGATGGAGCTCGTCTGTTTTTCTTAAGAATATGGGGAAGCTCATTTATTAATAATGGTTGAAATGATATCCAAAATTTCATCATATTACTTATCTATTGCAAGACCTTGGCACTGTTGTTACTATGATGCTATAGGTCGTATTTCATGAATACGAGAGAGCGAGCTATAATAAGATGATTGCAGACATCGAAGCTCGACCGAATAAAGAAGTTCATAGTGTGTTGATATCCTTTTTGAACAATATCTAAAATAGGTAGACATAGAGTTAGCTCATGATCTCACAGAGAAGCGGTTCCATGCTTGCTTGGTAACTAGAATTGTATGGACAAGAAACTTGTTCTTTGATGTTGTCACTTGTGTGTATTATAGTCATGTTTTTGCCGTGTAGTACATCATGCTACTTCTTACAATAATGAAGCGTGATATTGTTTATGCGTGCGTGAATTGCTTGTGCCATTAGCTCGTCATGATAATCTCACTTCCACACAGGTGTAATTACAAATAGGATTTGTTTCAGACAGTAACATATCACATTGCTTCTTATCATCGCAATATTATTAAACATTTTTAATAAATATCATGCTCTAGATGGATGTTTGTCATTAAAAATAATTTCCGTTACAAAGCACGAGCACCTTACTAGTTATTAGTTTATTGGGCTAGTATTGATATGGATCCTACAATTATAGAATTTTAGTATAGGCAAAAAATTCATTGCAAAATTCACCATTTCTCAAGCAAAGTAACAATTTGATAATTTCACAATTCAAAATTTAAAATTTACAAATAAAATTCATAAAATTTAAAATTTAGAGTACAATTTACAAGAGAATTTATGAGATTCACAGCATAAATTACAAGTTTTACAACATATTTTATAGTCCAATTGACAAATAACAGCTCACAATTCACAAAGCATGCAAAACAGAATTCACACATTACACTTTACAACAATTCACGTGAAGCTAACAATCATAGTTCACAACTAAGCAGAATCATGAAAAGCAAAAATAAAACTTATATAAAGTTTGAGCTGGTGCAATAGTTGCCTCATTAAAAACCTATCTAGGTAAAACTCACATATCGCGAGAAATCCTACACAAGAAAAAAATAGTACAACCCAGCTCAAACAATTAATAATTGGTACTTTAATAGTAGTAGAATTACATCCCAAATTCCTAGTTCTGATACCTAACCTTCAAGAGTCTTAGTTCCTGGTGTTCAACTCCAACAACCCAAAGTTTACAAGATAGAACAAAAAGAAACAGACAGAAAGAGACATTACATCACATTCGCATCAGCTTCAAACTTGAGATTTATCAAAAGAAATGACTTGAAGTTCCTTGTCCTCCACCATGCGCTGGATTCTAACTTTAGTAGTTTCCCAATCCTTAATACACAATAGAATCTCCACCATTTCAGGAGTCAAATGTCATCGGCACTCTTCAATGACACTAGCAAAAAGACTAAATGTAGACTCTGATGAAACAATAGAAATAGGTACAATTAGAACATCTCTAGCTAAGATAAAAAGAACTGGAAATGATCGTTTGTGGTCCAGCCAGCGGTTCAAAATGTTGAAATCATCGTCATATTGATTTACAAAGTGATGAGGCGAGGGTGTCCTGATCTTTCGATGAGAAGAAGATAAGTCGATTTTGATGGAGTGATGTTGGTGATCTGACAACAACCGTCTAGGGACGTTGCGCCTTAGCAATCAATGCACCAACTCTAGAGGTGGTCACAACTTATCGGAGCCATGACCTGCCCAACCACTATAGTAATCCCTACAAGCAATCGAGAACTAGCAAGTAAAAGAATAACAAGCACTCAATTCAATACCAATGGTGGTGTTCTGTAACGTGAATCTGGTGAATTAACCGATCATGAGATTACACAGCAAAGTAGTGAGGCTAAACTTTGATCTAAGAAAAACTCAACTTAAAATTTGCGGCGAGGGGGGTATTTAAGAGGCTAGGGCATGTTGAAGTCATCCAAAGAGAGACCTATATGAATACAACTCGATTATAAATCGCGTGAGCTTAAATGGTTCAGACTAAAAAACACGTATTGTTTATGTGATTTCGATCGCCTTGGATGGAATCTTGAGGTGTAGCTAGATCCGTTGGAAAGAGGATGTTTCAATATTTCCAAAAAGTACAAGATCATCCAAATCAAAACTTCCATGTAAAAGTTGTGCACATTTCAATCTAGTGTTGTCCCCATAGTCCGAGTCTTAGTTGAAATGTGTAGAACTTTATCTCCACTTTCTCTTGCAAAAAAGTAATGTCTCAAACTTGTATATTATCTTTGTATGGCATTGAATTGGTCCCCAATCAACTTCTGTGATTATCATGCCCTTGATGTGCTCTCAATGTGTCACTTGATCCATGTAAGAATTTCTATAATTGAAAGCAGAGTCATCTCATGGTGTAGCATGCTTATCTCAAATATATAAAATGTAAATCTAATACAAAATGCATGCACATTAGCATGTTTATTGCAAAGCATAAGCATGATATCACAACTAGTGATGTCCTCACAATTCGCTCCTTCTTGGCTTAAAACCATCCTCAATTTGTTCTTGTATTTACAGTCATTGTAACTCCTAGCAAAATAGAAATCATTGTACAATATCACTTGTTCTTTTGTTACGTTGATAGTAGGAGGAAACCAACTCACCTTTGCATTTGTTTACTCAAGTGTTAGTGAAGAACCACCCTTGATGAAAGGAGACGAAATTGTGGTGTTATTGAATAGCTCAATACACTCTCCTTCTTGAAAACAAACCTATGTATTTAAATTAAAACAAGAGACTCGAGATAACATGATTAGTTAAAATACCTTTCTCGGGATTATTTATTTTCAGGCTTTACATGCAGTTTCAAATATGAACATATGTGAACTCTATGCTCAAGGCATACTCCTTTATCATTATATTTGCCAATTACATGAAAAGTGATATGAGCAAGACATGGCAAGTCAGTTCTAGTGAATAATTTCTCATTTAAATCACCAAGTTCACAAAGATTAACAAATTAAATATAACCCCAAGTATTTAAAGTATTTAAAGAAGATATAAGTGAAGCATTGCACAACTCTTCTTTATCACAAGGATTAGCACCAAAATCATCTCGTGACAAAGGAATTTCAGAAATAGGTTCCGCTAATGTTTTCTCTAATGTAGCACGATAAGTGCACAAATGTGGTTCAAACTAAGCATACTTACCTTGGTTCATCTCATTATTACCTTTAGCAGCCTCAGAAACTAATGGGGCGCCTACTTGCTCAACTGATGTAATCAACATAGTCGCTGTCTTATTTTCCTTATTTAGGCTTGTGCTATGAACATATTGCAAAACTTTAGTAATAGGAAGCACAAGAGATTGAGGCTTCTTTGATCATAGCATCTTTGCATAACAAAATTAGACATTCAGAGGCTTCGTCATCAAATAATTTACATTGCCTTTATTTTCTATCATTGCACACCACTCAACTAAAATTTGACTCTCAACATTGCAAGCAAACAAAAACAAGTAGCTGAAATAATCATATGTGGTATTAGAAAAAAACCTGTATTTCTAAATTAAGCCCTTTCCAAAATCTAGTCATTGTTTTTTCTTTGTGTTCTTCTAAACTACTATACAAGATGTAAATTTTAAATTCATGACAGTACACTGTAACAATTCTATTATATTTTTTTCAATTTTTCTAATTTCTCACAAATAGCAGACTTGTAATAAGATAACACAAATCTCCTTCTCATCATTATTTTGCATTCATGCCAAGTTTCATGTCTATTGTCTGTATAAGTCCACCAAAAAGATGTAGAACCAATAAATGTTTTGCTTCTAGCCTTAGTCATTTGACATTAGAAAAATCATATTTATCAAATTATTTATGTACTGCTTTCTCCAAATTAACATATGCTTCAGATTCATACTTACCATCAAACAAAGGTATATATGCTTCTACTTTTGCTAGATAATATTTCAATATATCACATCCTTCATGTTAAGCACTCTCCATGTTGTGGCAAATCTGACTAGGAAGATGTAGAGCATATGCATTAGCACTATTGTGGATTTCTATCATGATTAGTAATGAACAAGAAACGTACACAAGAATATGCATGTCCCTATCTATTACTAGGCTATTAGGTTATGGATGCTAAAATTCACAGGCACTCAAGCTTTTTACCAAACTCTTACAAGTTCTTACAAAGCAAGATAGGACGTGACGACACCCGCAAACATGAACAAACACCTGTATATGGTATATCGTCCTCGCCTAACATCGTCAGCATAAAAATACAAAGACAAAAGCTAAATCATAGTCGTTAGCACAAAAGATTATGAAAGATATATATCTAATGGAAAAGTGGTCCTATCTAGTCTCACACTCAAATCCTTGTGCAAACAAGCTCTTATCAATTCTCACCTTGCTCAACTAGGGGTGGCAGCCACCGTCGGAGTGGAGCACCCTTGGAGGAAGGTATAACGAAGCTTTTGTGGCCGCCCTCAGCGACGTCGACACTTCATCAAGCGACGAGTCAAGCTCAGAGAAGGAGGAGCCTCCCAAGAAAGATGAGAAGAAGGAGAAGAAGAAAATGGACGTCACCGGCCTTTGCTTCATGGCCGACAACATTCATAGCAGCGATGAGCTCGACACATCTGAGGTATATCTATCCTGTGACCAGCTTCTTGTTCAAAATGATGAATTACATGATGGTGTCTGTTCTCAGGATAGATTACTTAAACTTGCTGCTAAAGAACGAAAATAACTAAAATTCAGACTTGAAACTATTTCCTCTGAACTTGCAATTTTAAAATCTAAGTCTGATGATGCTAAATGTGAGTCATGTCTTGTTGTTATGAGTGAAATTGCTCAGCTACATTTTACACATGCTCAAATTGTTGAAAAACTTGAAATTACTCAATGGCAGCTTTTGGAGGTGGAGTCTAGTCCTATTGTCATCAATGAATGCATGAACTGTCCTTTACTTGTTGAAAAAATTAATTTGAGAGATAGGCGTGTTGATGAACTTAAGGCTAGATCGGAGAGTGCTGAGTGTTCTAAGGATTTGCAGCCGGCTTGTCCTCACTGCATCACTCTTAAGCACCAACTCAGCTTTGCTAGAGAGCAAATCGAAAAACTAAAATTTGAAAATGATTATCTTCTCTCCGTGGTTGAAAAATGCACTGAAGGAAAGGGTAGGATGAATTTTCTTTTGGCTAAAACAAAATGTGTGTTGATAGGGCAGGGTTAGCTCTAGGGTTGGGATATGAAAGATCTACTCCAAACACTCCGAGCGAAACTGTGTTCTCTCCACCCACTACCCTTGAGACAGAAAGAGCCCAGTTAGACACCACACAAAAATATGAGAATTCTACAAACCCTACAAAGAAAGCCCTTCGTCCACCCAAGGAAACTCTTTAGCAAAAACCTAAAAACACTGTGAGATTTGCGCCTGAGACCCATGCTCACACACCCAAGAGAGTGTATCACTGCTCCTATTGTCATCGGGTGGGTCATTTGGTTTGGTTTTGCTTTCGTCGTATCAAGGATGAACGACGTTCTTTTGCGATGAGCTTTTAGGACATGCATCACCCATCTTTAGGTATACATGAGTCTACTATTCACTCTTATTCTGATTTTAAGGCTCCCCATGGTCCCATGAGAGATTTTGCCCGTCGTGGTGTACACCATGCATCATATGGTGCTATAAAATGATGAACTAAGGCAATTTTGCAGAAATTGGAGGCGGACACTGGATATAAAATGATGCATATTAGGCTTATTAGCAGACCGAGAAGAAATTGTAGAATTACCTATCCAACAGCCCCACTCCCTAGATCTGCTTTAGCTGTTGTTGGTAGCAACAGGAATTTGGAAATCAAACATTGAGTGTTACGATGAATAAATCAATTTCCTTTCAGTCATATAGTCATAGCAACAATAATCCAGAAATCCTTGAGTGAGAGGAATGGTGGCGTCGGGGAAAGACTGAAACTCCACCAGCAGGAAGGGGAGGTGGAAGAATACAACCCTGTTGGAGATGAAGATGAAGGTGGAGCTAACAGAGCCAAGAGACAGTGCATCACATGGCTTTGGAGCCTGAAATGCATTGCTAATATTGTAGCAAACTGATAGCTTTGTCAATAAATCTACTGTCATGTTAAATTTACTAAATAAGCAATACTCTAACTTCAAATCTACTCTCTCTAGTCTTCCACTGTTACAATGTTCTCGGCCATGGTTTGCCACGTCTCAATTTTTGTGATAAGTGCTTTAAATTTTTTTGTTTAATTGATAAGTAAGGTGTGGCAAATTTTTTTTGACCATTGCTTGTTTTTTTACCGCAAATTTGTGACAAAAAACTTTGGCAAATATTTGGATTACTCCACAATTGAAAATAAATATACTAGTATATACATTCTATGACATAATCATATACATTCCATAATCAAACTCGGAGTGTACTAATTTTCTAATGAAAACAACTATTTGATGCTAGATGATCGACAACCTAAATGATGTTATGCCATTAACAAAAAATAGATCTAGCGAAGAATCAATTATCATCAACCAACAGCTACAACTACAGTACAGAAGATCACCACTCATAAAATATTTGTGGTTTTCAACCTAACCATACATGTTCTGCATTAGCATATCATGTCTGCAATTATTGAGTTATGAATTGAACATACCGATGATGACTACATATTCCTTAAGATATATAACTGATAGCCTGACAATACTAGTGAATTCTAGTCCAAACAAGGCTAAGGTAAAATAGTTTCTTTATACTAACCAACTAGGTAACTAGTGACCAACTTCGTATTTCAATATTACAAGTCTAAGACCTCACATCTCCTAGTCTGTCTATTGCAATTGATCAACAACTTAGAAACTCATGAGCCACATTGCAGTAGTAGTGGAGACAGAGCTTAGTGGCTAAGGCAGAAGCTCGGTCTATGGTCAATGGAGACGGATCATGGGCGATGGAGGCAGATCTCGGCCGGTGGCAGGGCTCGGCTAGGAGTGGAGCTCGGGTGCACAGCCTACGGAGGCAGAGCTCGGCCGATGGTAGGGCCTGACTGGGACTGAAGCTCGATGCACATAGCTTGTAGATATGGAGCTCGGACAATGGAGGTGGAACTCAGCCAATGATGGGGGCCAGCATCGGGCAGAGCTTAGCTGATGTGCACTTGATATGCTTCTGGTTGGCCAGATCTTCCGATAGGTCTAATTGAGGTGACGAGTGGACGTTCATGATTTAAGGCTTCTGATCAGCGGCCATAACCACTCTCTCACGTAGTTGACCTCACCACAAAGGATTTGATCCTACAAACAATCAAATAACTTTGCAAGAACATGGTAAACACAATCTAAATTGCATATATTAATCTAAAGTACATGGAGTTGGGGTTCTACAAACTGATCTATGTTGAAACTGCGTTGGCAGAATAATCTAAGCAAAAGACAACTATCACAACAATGGTGGATGTATATTTATCGGGTTCATAGGACGTGGGATGCTATATATGACGAGGGTCATACCCTAGTAGGAATATAAATCTAAACATACTTGAATAAACTATTAGGACTATGACTGAAATTAATCAACGAAAAATCTTCCGACTAGTTTGGTAGTCCGACTCCCGATTGGACTTAGTGACTTCTGATATGCAGCCTTGCTGTTGGTGGTCGACTGAGTGGTGTTGATGATCGGCTGAGTGGTGCTTGGTAGTCGGCCCAATGGTGGTCAGCGGTCAGACACCAAATGGTGGCCGGTGATCAGACTAGTGATCCGACTACCCAAGTGAGGATCCATGTTGAAGATCATGGACCTCTTGGCCCTAGAAGATGATGAGTGATTGTAAATGGAAGTCAAGGAGATGAGAAGAGGAGAAGTGAAGACCTAACATGTCTTGACCATGTGTGACTTAAGTAAATCATCGATGTGTTGACTGGGATTGACTTAGGTAAACGAGTGGTGAACTACTGCTGGGCTGAGGGGGCCGAAGAGCCCGGTCAGCCCAATCAGGGTACCCGGTGCAGAGACGATGAGCGTTTTGTCGATTTCGGTGCAAAACCAACACCAAATCTGGAACGTCAAATGGAGATCATATGGTCCTGAAGTGAAGACATACCTTCTACGAAAGCTCCGCGTCAGGATAAACTACTTTTATATAGGTGTTGGGGGAAAATACTTCATCCTCAGGGCTTTAGAGATCAGCAGCCAAAGATAATTTTTCAACTTCGAAGCATGTGTTCATCTCCAAGATGATGTAGGTTTCAAGTCGAAGGATACTTCGGCTTCATGGTTCGAAGGTATCCTCCGAAGGCCCCGAAGCTACAGTGGAAAACAGCAAGACTGATAAGACGTCTACCTTATCTATCCTCTCCGGATAGATTTTACTATTTTAACCTTATTGGGGTTACCAAATAGTTTCCACCATATCGGTTGTAATTGAGGGGTAAATAGATCTTTTCCTTAGAGTTTTGCCTATAAATACCCCCCTTCTTACCCTGTAATAGGCATCGAATACTTAGCTATTCAATATACAACTTCGAACTACTTTGAGCTATTATCCTATTCGGAGGCTCGAAATAGTCCGCATCACAAACTCTTCGTTTGTTAGTTCTTAATCTTTGAGAACCTGTTAGCATAATCTTTTACGCCAACCGTTGGCGCCGTCCGTGGGGAACCTAGTTCTAAAAGCTAGTTCTCTGCCGCTGACTGCACTTCGAAGAGCACATGCGGAGGGAGCTTCGGAGTCTCAGGATTCCGCGCACCCTTCAGTAAGGGGCTTCCTAGTGCAGCTTGAAGGCCTTTCCTCGCCTTCCAGAACCAATCGAAGTCTTCGGTCTTCGGACCTCATCTTCGATAGCCATGCCTCCCAAGCAGAGTCTAGCCACAGTGGAGTCTAGCCACAGATCCTCCCCAAAGGTCTCCTCGGACCAACGGTGCAGGACCCTCAGTTATCCCACTAACCCCCGAAGGGGTCGTTTGGCATCAAGCACCTAGAGGCCCTCGGGATGCTCCCACGGTGCTCCAAACCAATTACAGTAGTTCCCAAGACCCGGAGCTTCGCTCCGGAGGAGATGAAGACCTTCCTAAGGATGAGGCTACCCAAGTCGCGCGACTTCAGGAGGAACTGGCAAGGTAGAGGCAAGAGGCTGCCGATCGACTCCGCTCTCAAGCCTTCACTCATGCTCGGGAGGGGCCTCAAGACGGCGGTCCTGGTAATCTCCCCAAAGCTGTCCAAGTCCCGGAGGAAGCCAAGAATGTATCCTTCGACGATGAGTCTCTATTGCATTCGGACCTACAGAAAGTGCCCTTCGACCCCAGGTTTAAGGCCTTGAAGCTGCACAAGTACTCCGGTGGGTCTGACCCCGGGGAATTTTCTCGTTCGTATGCCTTGGCAATAGAAGCCAGTGGAGGGGTGCATAACACTATGGCGAAGTGCTTCCCCCTCGCACTAGAAGGTGTGGCTCTCCGATGGTTCTGGTCTCTAAAGCCAGGATCGATCAAGTCATGGGAGTAGCTGAAGAGGAAGTTCGTAAGCAACTTCCAGGGTACATTTGTAGCCCCAATGTTGACCGGGAGTCTGTTTCAGGTGAAGCAGCGACCGGGGGAGACGCTTCGGGAGTATTTCACACGCTTCGCCCACACCAACTCTCAGATCAAAGGCTTGTCTACCTCTTCGGTAGTCGATGTCGTGCGCGAAGGGGTGTTGAACCCAGATCTCCTCAACAAGCTTCACTGAAAGCCAATGTCGTCTGTGGCACAACTGATGGCATACTTCGAATAGTATGCCAAGGCGGAGGAAGGCTGCCTCCGAAGAACTGCAACACTCATACCAGCCCTTCGAGAAGTGAAGACGGAGCCCGAAGTCCCAACCTCTCTGCAAGCCCCCCTTGATATTCGTTTCAACGATCATAGACGGGGAAAGAAACACTTCCACTCTGAGGTGTTAAACATTGTACTGTCCGCCCCAAAGACACCTGTAAACTTTCAACAGGCACAAGGTTTCAAGGCTGGTACTTCGAAGCCCCAAGAAAGAGTAACTAGCAGGCGCCCAAGCTTCTTCTGTTGTGTGCATGGCGAGAATAGAAGCCATGACACGAAAGATTGTAAGTCTGTATTAACCCTTTGGGGTGAATACCTCGGACGAAGATCATGGTGAGGTACTTTGGACCGAGCCCCTCTAGCAGTGTGTTCGGAGCCCGTGCAAGCCGTGGCTCGAGTCGGCAACCCCGAAGCACCGATGCAACTCCCGGTGGCCAACATTATGCCACCACCAAAGCAGGAAGATCCCCAAGATCGTGGCAAGTAAGTGGTCCTTCCCATCTCTGGAGGGGGGACCCTCAGTAACATGTCTAAAAGGAAGGGAAGAGAATATGTCAGTGAAGTAGGGCACATAGGGACCTCGAATTCGGCGGCAGAAATGCCCGAGTGGTCCCATGTACCTATTTCTTTTACTGCCAATGATGCTGCGGGGGTGAAATTCCCTCAAGCTGACCCCCTCGTTATTTCAGCCGATATAGCAGGAGTTGAAGTCCAGAGGATCTTGGTGGACAGCAGAAGCTCTGCAGATATACTCTTCGTCCAGGCCTTCGACCAGATGTGCATTCCCTGGAGACACTTACTTCCGGCAGCTCGCCCACTCCAAGGCTTCGCAGGTCCTCCTCTCGTTGCCCTCGGCCAGATAGGCCTCGAGGTTGCCTTCGGAGAGGGGCCTTGGCCAGGGTGGAGGAGGTGATCTTCGACATCGTCGACGCCCCATATGCCTATAATGCAATTTTTGAATGGGGAATGTTGAACTAGTTCGGGGCTATAGCACATCATAATTACTTGCGTCTCAATATGCCCACGCAAGGTGGAGTTCTCACTATCTTAGGAGACCAAGCTATATCCCAAAGAGCGGAGTATGGCCATGGTCCGTCACTGGACCCTCGGCAAGTGCACAGCGTGTTGGAGCACACGGAGGAGACTTCAGAGTCTTCAAGCTCCTTGAAGGGCCCTTCCCTAAAGCCAAGCCCAGAAGGTGATGTGATCACAAAGATGATCTTGAAAGATGGAAAGGAGTACCCAATACAATTCGGCAAGCGGCTACCTTCGGAGATAGCTACTTCACTGGAGGAGGTAGTTAAACAAAATTTAGATATCTTTGCTAGGACCGACGAAGACATCACCGGGGTTGACCGGAGCATCATCGAGCATAGTTTGCTTGTCAACCCAAAGGCTAGGCTAGTGCGCCAGGGCTCCATAAGTTATGAGCAGAGAGGGCAGACCTCACCAAGGTAGAGGTGGAAAAATTGTTAAGGGCTGGCATTATCAGGGAAGTAGCCCACATGGAGTGTCTGGCTAACCCTGTTTTTTGTCTTGAAGAAGGGCTCCGGTAAGTGGCGCATGTGCATTGATTTCACATCATTAAATAAAGCATGCCCGCGAGACCCCTACCCTATGCCCCGAATAGACCAGCTGGTGGATTCTACGGCTGGCTCCGAATTACTGAGCTTCCTGAACACATACTCTGGTTATCATTAGGTCTGGCTAAAGTGTGAAGACGAAGCCAAGACGAGTTTTATAACCCCCTCCGGATTATTTTGTTATGTTCGAATGCCTTTTGGCTTGCGGAATGCCGAAGCCACCTTCTCACGTTTGATAGCTAAGACTCTAGGTCATCAAATAGGCCGAAATGTCGAAGCCTATATGGATGACATTGTAATAAAGAGTGTTGTAAAGCACCATCATAGGTTAGACTTAGCTGAAACCTTTGAGAGCCTCCGAGCATGTGGAGTTCGCCTCAACCCTGAAAAATGTATATTCATGGCCCAAGCAGGAAAACTACTAGGGTACTTAGTTTCGAGTAGGGGAATCAAAGCTAGCCCGACGTAGATAAGCGCATTGCAAAGAATGGCCCCACCAGAAAATCTGAAGCAGGTCTAGAAGCTAACAGGACGGCTCGCAGCTCTCAGCAGATTCCTGGCCAGATCAGTCGAATGATGCCTTCCAATTTTTAAAGCTCTAAAGGGGTCCGAAAGGTTCAAGTGGATACTAGAGTGCCACAAGAACTTCGATGACATTAAAGATTATCTCGGAAGCTTGTCAACACTTACTATGCCCCTCCCAGAAGAAACTCTCCTTCCTTATCATGCAGCAATGGGCTCCGCAGTAAGTGCAGTACTGGTCAGGGAAGTTGAGCTTAAAGGAAAACTGGTGCAAAACCCAGTCTACTTCATCTCAAAAGCTTTGTCCGGAGCAAAGACAAGATACTATGAGCTCGAAAAATTTTCTTATGCTTTGGTAATGGCCTCGTGGAAGCTAAGGCATTACTTTTTAGCGCATAATCTTATCGTTCCTACCTCGTATCCCCTTGGTGATATGCTTCGGAGCAAAGATTCTATGGGTAGGACCGGAAAATGGACTATCGAGCTAGCCCCCTTTGGTATTTCCTTCACCGCGAGAACAACTATCAAATCTCAGATCATAGCTGACTTCATGGCAAAGTGGACTCCATCTGTAGTCTGGGCTCCAGAAGAAACCTCCGATGGTATGTGGACAATTTTTCTGATGGAGCCTATCAGACATCTAGTGCCGGAGCTGGAGCTGTGATAATATCGCTGTCAGGGAAGAAGGCCATGTATTCTGCGAGGCTCAACTTTAAGACCACCAATAATATCGCAGAGTAGGAAGGGATCCTACTAGGCCTCCGAAAGGCAAAGGCACTTGGAGCAGCAAGGATTATAATTAAAACAGATTCCCAAGTCGTCGTAGGGCATGTTGACAAAAGACTTCAAGCCAGGAACCCGCATCTTAAAAAGTATTTAGAAGAAATCCACAAGACAGAAGCAATGCTTAAAAGATTTTCTTTTCGGAGTATCCCTCGAGCAGATAATCAACTTGTAGACATTCTAGCGAAGGCTGCAGCTGGAGCATTGGACATCCCGGAGGGTGCTTTCTACGAAGAACTTATCAAGCCCATGGTAAATAAATTACCCTCCATAGAAGTCCTTTGCATCCCAGCTGCAGATTGGTGGACTCTGATAATGGATGTCTTGCAAAACAGCGCAGTCTTGTCAGAAGGTCCAGATTTCCGAAGGTTGCTAGCAAGGGCTCGTAATTATGAGCTTGTCAATAGGATATTATACAAAGCTGAAGTTTTCTCTCCCCTACTCCGGTGCATCTCACAACCCAAAGGTCAAGATATACTTCGGGAGATTCACGAAGGCTTATGTGGAAGCCACCTAGCCCCCCGTGCTCTAGCAGGAAAGACACTTTGGCAGGGGCTCTATTGGCCAAGAATTGTAAGAGATGCGGAAGAGTTAGTTCGAACCTGTCAAGGATGCTAGTGGATGGGTAGACGGCGCAACCGTCCACCAACACCCCTTCAAGTTATTGCCCCGGTATGGCTAATGGCACGATGGGGAATGGATCTCATCGGCCCTTTCCAATGGCAAAAGGCAGCTTGAAGTTTGTAGTGGTAGCAATTGAGTATTTTTCTAAATGGGTCGAAGCTGAACCCCTAACTTCTATCACTTTAGGAAATGTGCAAAAATTCTTCTTACAAAATATCATATGCAGGTTCGGAGTTCCAAGGGAGTTAACTATGGATAATGGCACCCAGTTCGAAGCCGAACCCTTTAAATAATTTTGCGAAGGTCTGGGCATCAAGTTATGCTTTGCAGCAGTTCGCCATCCACAATCCAACGGAGCCGTCGAGCGAGCCAATGGAAATATTCTCTCTGGTTTAAATCGTAGGATTGTCGGGTTGGCTAAAGGGCCGTGGACCGAAGAACTTCCTAAGATTCTATGGTCCATTTGGACCACTCAAGCTAGGTTCACAGGCTTCACCCCATTCATGTTGCTATTCGGAGATGAGGCCATGACTCCTACGGAGCTCAATGGTGGATCCCTTCGCGTAGTAGAACTTGGAAATGAAGACGAGAGAAACACTTCACTGGACTTGTCAGAAGAAACAAGGCTTCGAGCTATCGCCAATCTGATGAAGTACCAAGACCAAACAAAGACATGGTATGACCCGAAGATAAAAGTGAACGAGCTTAAACCAGGTCATTTGGTATTGTGAAGTGTAATAGCTCCGGGGAAGCTAGGAACTAAATGGGAAGGACCATATATTATCCTACGCTCATGGCACCCCAGGACGTTTAAATTAGCTAATTTAGAAGGGGAAGAGTTGAAGCATGCATGGCATGTAGAGCACCTTAAACGTTATTACGCTTAAGGGCTCCTTGTAATCAATTGTAAAAGTACCTTTCTAAATTAAATAAAGATGGAGGTTCAAATTATGTTTACTCTTAAAATATTCCTTACTCCTGGTGGATGCATCAGGAGAACGGAGATGCTTGCGGAGTTAAGCATTTTTCAAGGAACCCAGAAAATGGCTTTCGAACCATTGGTTCAAGGATTCCGTAAAAGAGCCGAAGGTGGCCAGCCTACGGATTCTAGGGTCCGGCTTGTTAGGATCCGTAGAAGAGTCTAAGGACTTAAAAAGAACAGATTTTCAGCCTCTGGGTTCGAAGCATCTATAAAAGAGACGAAGGTGGCCAGCTTACGGATTCTTGGCTCCGGCTTGTTAGGATCCGTAGAAGAGTCTAAGGACTTAAAAAGAATAGATTTCTGGCCTCCAGATTCGAAGCATCTGTAAAAGAGCCGAAGGTGGCCAGCCTACAGATTCCAGGCTCCGGCTTATTAGGATCCGTAGAAGAGTCTAAATACTTTAAAAGAACAGATTTCTGGCCTCCGGGTTCGAAGTATCTGTAAAAGAGTCGTAGGTGACCAAGCAATAAGGTTTCAAGGCTCCAGCCCAATGAAACACCTTTTAAGTCCTAAGCAACTACTATTGGAGCTTACAAGTGTAAACTTAGTTCTGAAACTTATAAACATCATAATACGAATGTACAGTTCGAAGAACTCTACGAAAGAATGAAGTATGATTACCAAGTATTGTGCAAAGGATCAGATTGTTATATCAATCATTGTGTCTGATGGACCATATCGCAATGCGTACGGTCCCCCACCCACAAGGAGGGGCAGGGGAATAAGGAACAACAAAAGGATGCTTCTGAAGCAATTCATATTAATTGGATAATCATATTGTATTACATCAAGAGAAGTTTTGGTCTAAGCCTAGATAGAAGCGGAGACCCCTCCGACCTCTAGAGCTACTTCTAAGACCACTTCGGCCTTCGGAGCCCGAAGTCTTCGAAACCTTCTTCTTAGTCCGAGTGCTTTTCTTCTTCGAAGATCGCAGTTTTTTATGCTCCTCTTGAAGTTCAGCCCAAGACAGCAGTCTTTCGGAACTAGCCTCCACTGGATCTTTATCTTGGTACTCCAAGTTAGACCAATCTACGTATTCGGAGGGCGAAGACACTTTTTCCTTATCCTCTTCCTTAATATAAGCTAAGACCTCATGATGGACTTCGGGTGCTATCTCCCCTTGACCCCCTCGAGGAACAGAGAAGCATGAGCATCGATAAGGCCTTAAGCATTCAAGGACAGCCCACTGCCAGCGGAGCCCTTCGCTAAGTTCCAATACTTCGAAGTCGAGCTCCGAAGTGCATAGCAAAACCTAAAGAATAAACACCCAAACAAAGATTCCTCGTTTATAAACTTTTCATTCATATAAGGGCTTTTCAAGATTTTTGTACATGCTTAAGCGCCCTATAAAGCTAAACCTGTAGGTCAGCTGGCAGAGCAGGCAGGGTCGGAGCCGGCGTAGTAGGAACCGGAGGGTTCGTCTCAGCTTGCTTCTGCCGGCGAGCCTCGTCGATCCAAGCTCTCGCTGCATCTTTGTGGTCCGTTGTCTAGATTGCCCGGAAAGCTTCCTAAGGAGAGGCTACATCCTACGAAGGATGCAACAGGTCTTCGTCGACGAAGCCTGCAGGCATTGAACCCCCCACCGGAGCAATAGAAATCCCAAGGGCTTCGATATGACGAAGGACTCTGATTCCGGCAACCTACCTGAAGATCTCTCCATACCGAACGCCGGAGCCCATCATCAACTTCGTCGCCACTTGGATCATCTTTAGCTTCCGTTCGAGGGGCTCACTCACCATAGCTGAAGATGAAGGGCACATCATGCCGAAGTATTCCAAGGTACCCCGGAGGGTATCCATGGTATGCTCCGCAATGGTGGCATTCTTTACTGCCACCGCTTCCAGCTCAGCACCAACAACAGACACTTCGGCCATCTTGGATAGCAAAGTACTCTTCTGAGCCAGCTCCTATTGAATTGAGTCTTGGAGCTCCACGAGTTGTGCGCTGAAGGTTGATGCTGCTTGCCAGAGCTTCTCGACCTCTGCTCTGATCACCACACACTCAGCCTCGGTCTCTTGTGCCGAAGCTTTGAGTGCAGTGTTGTTCTGCTGTTCGGTCCGAAGTGCTTCGTTGGTGGTGGCTCTGGCCCTCCGTTCCTCAAGGAGTTCCTCCTCTAGTCCCAGTGTTTTGTCTTCGGAGCTCTTGAGGGCAGACTGGAGGGTAGTAACCTTCCTTTTGAGCCGATTAGTTTCGATCTCATTGGAAGTCGTTGCCTCTCTAGCAAGGACAAATTGCTGCAAAAAAGCAAAGTAAGTACCAAGTAATTTCATTTATTGATTGAATACACTTGCTGTATGCTGCATACGTGAAGGGCAGCCCTTTCGAGGGCCAAATCTAGCTCCGGGGCTCTGGCTTTGCTCAAGACAGAGACCAATTCGGAGTTTGCGACTTCTTGGCCTTTGTCCGCCAAGGGCTCCAGAAGCATGCGGAGCCCTGTCCGTTGCTCCAAGAACGGAGTCACTAGAGGGAGCTAGGACAGGGCTCGACGATCGTCTACTGTAGCCTCCTCCTCTGAGTTGCTCGCCGAAGGATCGTTGAAGGAGGGCATCGCCCTCAAGGCAGGGATGGGACCGAAGCTCGTCATGCTCTTGCCCCTCCCCGGCACAAATGTCGGAGCTAGAACTCCGGCTGAAGTAGATCCTCCTTTGACCGTTGCCCCCTCGGTCAGAACTTCTTTGCCAGAGAAGGCTCCGGTCGTTGGAGCCACTACATCAGCCGGAGCCTCAATTCCAAGAGAAGCCGAAGCTCCATCGGTGATCGGAGCCATGCTGCTCCTCGATGCACCTATAAAAATTATGGTATTCAGTGAATATTTGTGTGTAATATTTATTGCAAGAATTGCAAAGGCAAAAGCTTCGAAGTATACCTTTGTCTATGCCTTGAGGGAGAATTGTGGGGTCCTCCAGGACTTCATACATTCGGAGGTACTCTTCGAGGTCATCCACTGAAGTCTGCTCCGGTACAGTCACTGCAGACATCCCAATCTCCGACACTATCACCCCGGCCACAGGTGACTTAGGAATAGCTGCCTCAAGCTCTAAGCCCGCGGTGACGGGCTTGAGGGAGTGCGCTGTATCCGCTACCGCAGCCACTTGAGAAGAAGCTCCGGCTGCGCCCTGGGACTCATCCTCGCTATCTTCAGGAAGATAATCCTCAAGGTCCTTCCCCATTCGGACATTGGAGTCTTTTTCTCTGGAGTATTCCGAAGAAGAGCTCCAAATTTCCAAGGAGGAAGGCGAAGACACCGGAGTTGGTTGAGGAGGAGGCTTCGACGTTTTCTTCCCCTTCTTGATGGGGGTCTTGGCGGTCTTCTTGGAGGGCTTGGCAGTGGTCTTCCTCTTCCGAGGAGCCACGCCGGTCGAGTCGAAGTCTGGTAGAGGCGGAGGCTCCATTCCGAGAGCACTCCACACCCTGTTGAAGCGCTCCCAGCTTCCCACTAGCTCCACCCTTCGCTGTTTCTCCACCACCGTAGGGTCTCCAAGCACCTGTTCGATGGCCTTTGCGATCTGCTTCGGAGCTAGCACCAAAGGAGCCGCTGAAAAGAGGTAGCATTTCATAAGTATGTTATCTATTTCCTAATGTGTTAATGCAGGAAGTGCGAAGATTTACCTAGGCTTCGAAGCTCTCCCTCCGAAGCGTTTTGAAACGCAATCAGCCAGTCGGCTCCGAGAGGCGGGATCCGGAGGGCGATGAATTCCTCCACCAGATCCCGCATGCTCATACGGCTGGCTATCCAAGAAAGCAACCCAAGCCGCATTGAGAGCAGGCTTGGGTTCGGAGTAACTTCAGCCTCCTTCTGGAACCAGATCTCTTGAAGGGGCCCAGCGAAGCTGGAGTCCTCTCCGACTTCAGTGTAAAACCACCAGAGGATCCAGTTGGTATACCACCGATCATTGATGGCCTTCGCCGGAAAATGCTGCGCATGTTCCTTTCGAAGCTGGAAGTTGACACTTCTGAATGCCGTCGGCACCTTAGTGTCTCCGGGTCCATCCTGTGGCTTCGGTTGGCAGGTGGCCTTGTGGGTGGTGGCAAAGATCTCTGATCTTCCTTCGCATCCTTTGGCCTGAAGAGCCCATTCGAAGATTGCTAGTCTTGCAATGGCGTTGGGGGACAACTATGGCAAGGTAATGTGGAACATCTCCAATACCTCTGATAGAAAATTAATGGAAGGGAGTCCTAGTCCAGCTTCGAAGAAAACCTCGAAGACTACCACTTCCCCGCTCTGCGGCTTTGGGGTCGACTCCGTTCTCGGGACCCAAGTCCTCATTCTGAGGCCCAACTTCCCATTCACTATCTACTCAATAGATTACACCGTGCTTGTCGATTGTCCGATGAGGAAGCTTTGTGGGATTGGCTTCTTGGATGGAGGGCGGAGCTCTCGAGGATTTTTTGGCCAAGAACCTCCCGGAGCTACTGCCATGGCCGCCGCTGCTGAAGTTGCCCACGCCTGCCTCTACGCCAGGGTTCCCGATGCCGCTGGCACAGTCGCACTGGTCCTCACCATGGGTCGATTGCTCAAGAGATTAGGAGGATATTTTGAGGTTGAAGAAAGAAAGCTTTAGAAATCAAGCTCTGTAAAAAAATTTTTGGTGGGCTTCGACCCTCCTTTTATAGCCTTTCCGCTAGTTACTGTGCTTCGATCGTGCGTTTGCATTGCAGGTTCAACTTCCGTAGCTGACAGGTGGGAACATGAAGTAGAAAGGTGTGAACTCGCGGTAAAGTTTTGACCGTTACCTTTTTTGGGAGCCTAACGACTACTTGAAAGGTAACGGCTCAAAATTAACGGCTCTTCACGACGTTTCGCCTCCATAACGGTTCATTTCCCTACAAAGCGTTTACACAGCAGTCCCAGTTCGAAGTTTTCATCGGAGATACTTCGATGTCAAATACCCTTCGAATAACTGCAACACCTTCAAATTTCTCTAAGTCCGTGAATATGAAAATATTCCTTACGTATACTGCTTTCCTGCCATACAGGTTAAATTGGAGAAGCGTATTCGAGGGGCTACTGTTGGGGGAAAATACTTCATCCTCAGGGCTTTAGAGATTAGCAGCCAAAGATAATTCTTCAGCTTCGAAGCATGTGTTCATCTCCAAGATGATGTAGGTTTCAAGCCGAAGGAACTTCGGCTTCATGGTTCGAAGGTATCCTCCGAAGGCCACGAAGCTACAGTGGAAAACAGCAAGACTGTTAAGACGTCTGCCTTATCTATCCTCTCTGGATAGATTTTACTATTTTAACCCTATTCGGGGTACCGAATAGTTTCCAGTACATCGGTTGTTATTGAGGGGTAAATAGGTCTTTTTCTTAGAGTTTTTGACTATAATTACCCCCTTCTTACCCTGTAATAGGCATCGAATACTCAACTATTCAATATACAACTTTGAACTACTTTGAGATATGATCCTATTCGGAGGCTCGAAATAGTCCGCATCACAAACTCTTCGTTTGTTAGTTCTTAATCTTCGAGAACCTGTTAGCGTAATCTTTTACGCCAACAATAGGATTTTACTATTTTGCCCATTGGGCCCACGTCTGGATTTCTAAGTCTGTACACTATGTGTAATATGCCATTTCCAAATTTTTTTTGAATTGCTTATTAAAGGTCATGTATCCCTCCTATGGTTTCTAATTCACTTGAATGAAAAATTAGAGTTCACTTTTATCTTCTTTTTCCTAGTTTTCTATATTTTCTTCTTCTCCATCCTACCGCCGCTGCCAACTACCTCATCTATATGGTTTTCTGTCGGTGGCTAGTGCTCTGGTAAAGGAGCTCCTCTGCATGGAACACCGTGCCAATCCGAGTGCATCGTTTGCCTTTGATATTTCTCCACACGTGGCCCCATTTTTCCTATGCGCATCGGTGCTCCCACCCGAGCCAGCCGCCTATGTGCGTCGAGGCTTCCGCTAGAGTCACCAGTGGCAGCGTTCGCTCCACCTAGGTGTGATCGACGGCAAGCACAGGGACTCAAAGCTACCTAGGGAATGTAGCTCTCGCACGGTCGCTACCTATGCATGTGGATACTGCAGCACTCGAGATGCAACAGAGTTGCCTCGATCGATGTGTGTTTGCTCCAGCTCAAAGGTAGCTAATTTTTCTCCGCTAGTTTGGTTTTGTTTCTACATCAGGACTCACATTAGGACATCTTAAACATCTGACTCTTCAAAGGTAAGTGCAGGTATAACTCCTACTCTATAGCATAAACTTTTCACTCGATAAAATGTCTATAAGCATATTGTTTTCTTCATGTTCTATTTGAGGGATTTTTCACGTATGCATGCTTGACTAGTGTTTAATTAAAAACCTGTGAACTATGAATGTTTCTTGTGTGTTTGAATAAATGTATGAGTATTGGTAAAACAATTGTTTCATATGTCATTTGATCTGTGATTAACATTAGTCTGCCTTTGAGCACTTTTTGGTGTCTTATCAATTAGGACACGATTTGCTTTTTGGAGGCTAGATTATTTTTAGTGCTTGTGATCCCTCAGACTATTGTATCACATCATATCTGATAGGAGAGTGATATCAATCATTTTATCTATGATTTCAGTCAAAAAATTTGGTTGCATTTGCTAAGTGTTTTTGGAGGTGCGTTCGGTGTTAAGGGAAGGTCATCTATTCGAAAGAATTTGTTGAGACGCCCATTCACCCTTCTATGGTCGCTACTCTCAGTCCTACAAGTGGAATTAGAGCCTGGTTAGGGTTTTTCCATACCTTAATCGGTTCTAACCCAAGGTAGCTATTGTGACTTCTTCTAGGAAGGTCCTGTCTCTTGAGGCCTTTGGATATAGTTATTGTAAGACTCACATGCGAGCCTATGTATTGAGCGAAAGCTCAGGAATCTAGGACATATGTGTTGATGCTTCTTTCACTATGCGTCTATCATCCGAGTGTACTACCTAGAGTTAGTCGTTGAACATGACCTTAACAACAAAGTAGTGATCATTCTTTTCTCTAGTTTAGGTTCTAGTGAACAAACTATAAAGTTTCATCCTTAGACTACAAAAATAAAACCCATGAAAATCGAGAGAAGTCATCAACAATCACAAGCGCGTAGCACTTTCCACCAACTGAATGTGCCCAAGCTAGACCAACAATATCCATATGTAACAGCACTCCCGGGTATGAAGTCATCACCTGAGTCACATGTGCGTTAGAAGCGGCAACCATCTTCCCTTGACAACAATGATGGGAAACTAGATCCTTCTCCATCTTAAACTTGGGCAATACTCGGATGAGATCTATAGAACTCAATATTACTAGAATATTAAAGCTCAGATGACCTAGCCTCCTATGCTACTTTCAGAGCCCAGAAAGAGGATCCAACAATCAAACAACGAGAAGAGCAAAATGAACTAGAGAAATCAACCCGAAATACTTTGTCCAAGGGTAAGATTTGGCAAACCAAAGATTCTCTAGAATCAACAACATAAGACATGCCCATCTTAAAATGAACCTCTAAGCCCTCATCAGGAAGGTGTGAAATAGAAACCAAATTAAAGCCCAACTTTCCAACAAAAGCAACATTATTTAATGAGAAATGCTCTGATATTTAAATCGAACCAAAACAGATTACCTTCCCTAGATCATTGTTCCTGAAGGTGATATATTCTTTTGAGATTAGGGGACTGAGGTTGGAGAACCATCTGCGATGTCCCGTCATGTGGCAAGAGCACCCCAAATCCATGATCCATATGTACTCCAAGCCTCGAGCATGCAAAATCAATGGTCACAAGAAGGAACAAACGGTCCGACACTAGGTTTAACAAAAGAGCTAAACTAGTGTCGTGCCATCTTCTCAAAGGAAGGAAAGAAGAAAGGAGTGTAATAGTTTGGACCAAAGTGTGACTCAAAGAACGATCCTCTATTCTGTCCAAAGACATATATAGAACGATCTGGAACTCTGCTAGAGCGAAAACACACTCCACAGAACGGGCACGAAAGTTGTCTCCTTTACCACCACCTGCACGACATGCCCTGGCATCTAGCCTCTCAAAGCATCGAGGGACTCTTTGTCTACCACCATACTGGTAGAACTGCTCCTATCCACATTAAGCTCTCTCAGTTCTTTCAACCTACTTCCTCTTGAATTAAAAGTCCACAAGATGCCTAACACTCCAACAGAACTCATAGTGGTAGGTAGTCTTTTTGGGATGTGGTTGAGTCTTGGGTTTCTTGGGCTTGGTGGTGTTTAGGGTTGGCTCTTTGGTGTGAGAAGGTTCGGGTAAAGAGTCAAGAGAGGTAAGAAGACTCTTGGGTTTTGATATCCATACAGGCTTCTTGGGTGGAGCTTTAGGTTGTTATTGGAACACTCAATCCTTGGGTTGACTAACCTAAAAGGACTCAATGTAGTGAGTCTTGGGTTATATTTGCTCAGGGTTATCTTACTCCACTCCACTGCACAACTCAGAGCACTCTCAAAGTTAGCCTTGGCGTAGGTGTAACCTACTCCAAACTCATCTTATCACTTGAACTGCTCGATCATCATGCTAAGCCGAGCCTCTCTAGAACTCACCTAATTTAGGATCTCATAGAAGTAAGAGTTCTCATTCTAAGCATCATCTAAATCCTCTCCAAAGGAAGCAAGCATCTCCACTTTAGATAAGCAGATCTCACACTCTCTATCGACTTGTATAGACTTGCTAAGCTTTTGGATCTCAACTTTCTTGTTGATAAGCTTCATCCTTAGAGACAAATAGTTCTCATAGACAGTGAGTGAAACTAACAAGGTCTCTAACTCATGCTTGGTCTGTACCAACTTAGCTCTAAGGCACTCAAGCTTGCCCGACTGCTCATCACCCTTCACTCTCAGCTCAGCTAGGTCAGCTAAATAGGATGGACGGTCTCTTTAAGGCAAGACAGCCAAGTCATGAGCATCTTTCAGCTCTAGTTGAGTGCTTTCAAGCTAAGTGGCCAAAGCATCTCTCTCATCCACCCTCTCGGTGTACGTGGACTTCAGAGAAGTCAGGTCACTAAGCAACACCTCATAGTTGGGGCACTCATTGTTCTCACCCAAGTAAGGGAAAGAAAATAGACTCTCAATATTGCTATTGGCCATAGTAAGCTCACTCTCCAGCTCATCTACCCTCTTCTTAACCCTCCTAAGCAGTTTCTCCCGATACTTCACTCCTAACGATTCTCTTCAAGTAATTCAACAACTTCTTGCTCATAAGAGGATACCTTCTCGTCGTCGTCATTACAGTTGTGAAAGTAGATTTTGTCATCTTTGTCCTCAAGAGCCATTGAACAGAAGCTCTTGTGGGATCTATGGCTGCGATGAGAGCGAGTCTTCAGCTTGTCCTCGAAGACCACGAAGTAGAGGCCAACAGGATCATCCATGTCCTTATCCTTCCCCTTCTTGATCACGATCTCCTCATCGCTTCAGCTCAATGAAGAGGAAGAAGAGGATGATCACTTGGAGTAGTTCCTCTCCATCTCGACAAAGAAGGCCTTGTCTCGCTTCTTATTCTCACGCCGGTAGTCCTTCAGGACCTTTCGGAAGAACTTCTTCTTGGGCTTGCCCTTGGTGAAGCAGTTATGCTTGTTGGAGTCATATGATCCAACATTGGTGCCCTTCTTATTTTTATTCTTCTTGGGGCAGTCGGCGATGAACTGATCTAGATCACCACACTCAAAGAAACTAGGTTTTGTGTCATGTTGTTTAAGCATTCTCCTATCATAAACATGGCAAACACGGCTATTGAACTAGCATAAATAATCATCTCCTAAAAGATCCAACTGATCCTCAATGATAGACATCAAAGATGATAAAGCACATCTCAAGGAAGAAGCATCATCATAAGGTGTCACAAGGGCCAGGGTTTTGGAACTAGAACCAGTGAGATTTGATCTCAACTGGATATGAACCTCTGAGGCCTTGAGCTTACTAAAAAGCTCTACGATAGTCAAGGTATCATAAGAAGAACTCTCAACAATAAAAGATACCTTGATCTCTCAGACCTTACGATCCAAGGTATGAACAACCTTGAGCGTCTATTCATGGTCTGAGACAAGCTAATCTATCTTGGACTTGGTGGCTCGAAGCTTGTTAACAATCGACTGAAAGTGACCAAACAATGCCTCATCAGTCTCATCTAGCTTCTGTGAGAAATTTTCATATTTTTGGTGGTATGTCAAATTGATCCTAGCCTTCACCTAAACAGTCCCCTCATGGTGTCCTTAGAGGGTAGCCCAGATCTCTCGAGCAATGTTGAGATGGCTAACATGATCAAACTCACTGCGACCTAAACCAAAAAATAGAATGTTCACTGCTCAGTTGTTTAGGTCATGCTCAACGACTAACTTAGGGGTAGTACGCTTAGAGAACAGATGCATAGTAAAATAAGCATGAACACACATGTCCCAAATTTCTGAGCTTTTTCTCAATAGAGTTAGACTTGCATGCTAGTCTTCCAATAATTATAGCCAAAAACCTCAAGAGATGGAACCTTCCTGAAGAAGTCATGATCGCTACCTTGGATTAGAACTGGTTAAGCTATGGAAAATCCCTAACTAGCTAGGATCTGATTCCACTAGTATGACCGAGAGTAGCGACCAAAGAGGAGTTGAATGGGTGCCTCAACAAATTCTTTCGAATAGATGACTTTCCCTTAACACCCAACGCTCGTCCAAAAAAAACCAACTCACAAAAACAAACAGATTCTCAAAGAATAGTCCTAGACAAAACCAACACTATCACTCTCTTTTCAAATATGATGTGATACGACCGACTAAGAGATCAAAAACACCAAAAATAATCTAGCATGAAAACAACTGATGTCCTGATTGAAAAGACACAATCACGATGCTTAAGTGCATACTGATAATACTCACATCTCAAATGAAATATGAACTATTCCATCAAAACACAGACTTTTCATCAATCACAAGATAATCACATGCATTTAGTCATATACTAGTCATACACACAGTTCACACAAGCATATGATCGAACACTTCATCATCACAAATATTTTTCAAATTAATCAAAATATTTCAAGATTAAATCCTGTAGATGCACAAGAATTGAGGTAAGAAAATATTACTATGCGTTTACCGTAGGCTATTACTCTGCTTGTAGCAGTGTGCTACCGCCACCAAAGCCACGTCCAGGCGCTTCTTGCCTCGCAATCCTTGCACGCAGCAACTGCAGTGGCCCCGTTTCCCTCTCGCTCTAGCTAAAGAACCAAGCCGGCAGAATAGAGCGTCCGCGCCCTTGCTAGGAACCAGGCTCTAGCGGAGGAACCACGCAACTAGGCGAGGGAGCTGGCCAAGGAAAACTAGCTGGGAGAGGAAAAATCCGTGGATGCATAGGAAATGACAGCGCCGTACACCGTGGCTAGGCGGGAGACAGCATGAGGAAAGAAGAATACGTACATCAGTGGATTGAAGTGATGATGCTTCAGGAATAGTGGCGCACGGTGGAGGGGAAAACATGGAAAAACCGGAGAAAACAAAAGTGAACTTAGATTTTCAATTTTATGGTGAGTTACCTTAACCTTAGGAGGCTTGGGGGCTTTAAATAGCCAACCCACAAAATACAAAAGACCACTAAACCCTTAGGGTTGTTCACGGATGGATAAATTAAATAGAAAATTCCTAAAATGCCCTTATGATTTTATAGACTCGATTAAGACAAATTGTGGTCCTAAAAGGAAAAATAGTAAAATCCTAACTAATGGTAACTTGTCCTGATGCACAACTTTCGCAGTAGCTACGGTTTCGCTTCAGGATATTTTGATCTCCGATGAACGGTCTAGATGGTGTGTTAGTTTTGCGCTGAAACCAATAAAGCGCTTGTCGCCTTGCACTGACTACCCGGATTGGGCCGACGTGACTCGGTGGCCCCCTTCGCCCAATAGTTGCTCGCCGCCCATTTACTTGAGTCAGACCTGATCAACACCACAATGAGTCTGCTACCGTTCTTGGACCATGTACCGGATTGGGCTAGCCTGACTTCGCGGGTGCCTCTGACCGGATGCCGCTCGTCACCCTTGTACCTGAGTCACACGCGGTCAAGACATGGCATGTCTTTTCTTCACCTCATCGTCTTCTATATTTTCAGTTTGTCACTCTTTTGAGTGCTTTTAGTCTCACTTGATGAGTCAAGTTGTCAACAAGGGGAGAAATTTTGGGATATTTTATCTTTTAGAAGAGCTTAAGGGGAGATTTTTGGCATTCTCTAGGATTAGTTTCATAGGGAGTTTTATACTCTTCAAGATTTCATGGGGAGTTTTATTCTGTTTTCTGTTTTCTGTTTTCTCTTTACTCTTCTGGATATCCTTGTTGATAATTCAGATGATGCACTCATTTGAGTTTTGTTTGAAATTTTTATTGATTTCTTTTCTATTTAACCATAATGACATTTTTCTGGCTTTTGTTTGTCTTTTGGTCATTAGGGTTAAACCTTTCAGTTTGTTTTCTCCTTTCTATTCTCTTGGTTTTGTTTTTCGTGTTTTCACATGTGTTTGCAGGTTCCGAAGCAATGATGAAGAAGATGTTTCAATGCACTCATCAAGGGAGAGATTGAGGAGCTATTTTGAAGATCATGGGCCTGATGGCTCTAGAAGATTATGAGTGGTTGTCAACGGAAGTCGAGGAGATGAGAAGAGAAGTGAATACCTACAGTGTCTTGTTCATGTGTGACTTAGGTACACTATCGGCAAGTGACTGCCCAACAAAGGAAGTTGTGGAGTCTAGCCAGCCCAATCTGGGTACATGTGCCATACATGGCAGGAGACTCATCGTGGTGTTGACCGGGATTGACTTAGGTAAACGGGCAGCAAGCGACTATTGGGTTGACGGGGCTGTAGAGTCAGGTCGGCCCAATCCAGGTACCCGATGCAGAGGCGACGAGCATTTTGTTGATTTCAGTGCAAAACTGACACGCAATGTGGAACGTCAAATGGAGAACATATGATCCTGAAGCGAAGCCGTAGCAGCTACGAAAACTCCGCGTCATGACAAACTTTAGTTAGGATTTTACTATTTTACCTGTTGGGCCCATTTCTGTATTTCTGAGTCTGTACCATAGGGGTAAATCTACCATTTCCTATTTTTTAATTGCCTATAAAAACCATGTATCCTCCTAGGCTTTCTAACTCCCTTGAATGAAAAATTAGAGTTCACTTTTATCTACTTTTCCTGGTTTTCTAGAGTTGCTTCTTCTCCATCCTATCACTGCCTACTACTTGGTCTGTATGGTTTTCTGCCGGTAGCTAGTGCTCTGCCATAGGAGCTCCTCTGGATGGAACACTGTGCCAATCCATGTGCGTTGGCCACCTTTGATCTTTCTCCGCATGTGGCCCAATTTTTCCTATGCGCATCGGCGCTCCCGCCCGGGCCAACCACCTACGCGTCGGGTCTTCCGCCCATGTCGCTCCACTTGGGTGCTCTCGGCGCCAAGCGCAGGGACTCGAAACCTCTTGGGGACTGCAGCTCTCGCACGGTCACTGCCTACGCACATGGTGACTGCAACGCTCGAGCTACAACAAAGTTGCCTCGATTGACGTGCATGTACTCTAGCTCGAAGGTAGCTGATTTTCTCCACTAGCCTAGTTTTGTTTCTCCATCAGGACATCTTCAACATCTGCCTCTTCATAGGTATGTTTAGGTATAAGGTGATTTTGGAAAGGAAAATCATGCACAAAATGAATCAGACATATTAAATAGAGCTAAGGTGTCATGATTACAGGAATTAAAATAAGGCATATCAGTGCAAAACATGTAAATGCAATTTCACACACACAAGAAGCATATGCATATCATTTAAAATGTGCTCCCCTCACAGAATGCCGTAAGGGTGACAAACATCAAGTTCCCCACGTAATTAGGCAAAACGTGAAGCATCGAGGGGTTTTGTGAAAATATCGGCTAGATGGTGTTGGGTATCAACATATTGAAGTTCAATATCACCCTTCTCATTATGATCTTTGAGAAAATGATATTGCACAACAATGTGTTTGGTTCTGGAATGCTGAACCGAGTTGTTTGCAATACAAATAGCACTAGTGTTATCATAGAAAAGTGGAACACTCCTATAATCTAACCCAAAATCTTGCAAAGTGGAAACCATCCACAAAATCTGAGAGCAACAGCTAGCTGCAGCAACATATTCAGCCTTAGTTGTTGATTGTGCAACACTACACTGTTTGCGGGAAGACAAGCAAACCAGCGAAGTACCCAGAAAATGACAAGTACCGGAGGTACTTTTCCTATCAATCCTACACCCAGCAAAATCCACATCTGAATAGCCTCGAAGACACAAAGAGCAAGACACAGAATACCAAATGCCAAATTCGAGGGTATGCTTGTGATACCTGAGAATGCGCTTTACCGCTTGGTGGTGCGAAGCACGGGGCGAAGCCTAAAAACGAGCTCACAGACACACTGCGAAGTGTATGTCTAGCCTCATAGCCGTCAAGTAGAGGAGTGAGTCGATCATGCTTCGAAACTCCTTCTGATCCACGGGTTCTCCATCCTCGTCGAGATCCAATGCTATCGAAGTAGCCATCGGAGTAGCGAGGGGCTTCGCATCATCCATGTAGAACTTCTTGAGCATGTCCTTGGTGTACTTCATCTGGTGGACGAATGTACCTTGTTTGCTTTGCTTGATTTGCAAACCAAGGAAAAATGTCAGTTCACCTATCATGGACATCTCGAACTCCCTGCTCATAACATCTGCAAACTCGGCAACCAAAGCAGGAGAAGAGCCACCAAAGATGATATCATACACATAAATCTGGACTAGTAGGAAATCTTTGCCATGCTTGAGAGTGAACAGGGTTTTATCAACAGATCCCATCAAATACCTCCGCTCAAGCAGAAAAGACTTAAGTCTATCATACCAAGCTCGAGGGGCCTGCTTGAGTCCATAAAGAGCCTTATGAAGTTTAAGGACTTTATGCGGGTATTTGGGGTTTTCAAATCCAAGGGGTTGTTTTACATAAACATCTTCGCCTATGAAGCCATTAAGAAATGCACTTTTGACATTCATTTGATAGAGTTTGAATCCCCGGGATGTCGCAAAGGCAAGCAAAATCCTAATGGCCTCTAGACGCGCAACAAGTGCAAAAGTCTCAGTAAAATCAATCCCTTCTAATTGAGAATAACCGTGAGCTACAAGTCTAGCCTTGTTTCTAACTACAGTCCCATCCTCCCCTTGCTTGTTTTTGAAAATCCATTTTGTTCCAACGAAATGAACATTTGGTGGAGGATCAACTAAAGTCCAAACTTGGTTTCTCTCAAAATTTTCAAGTTCATCATGCATGGCATTGATCCAACTAGAATCAGAAAGTGCATGACTAACATCTAAGGGCTCAAAAGAAGCAACAAAAGCTCACCAATGAAATGAGCATTAGAACGTGTTACTCTTTGATCAAGCTCACCAATGATCTGCTCGGGAGGATGCATCCTTTGAATATGGTGTGGAGCCTCATGGCGGGATGCAGTCTCCCCCTCAACTTGTGTGTTGGTGTGGTCCAAGTTGACCGATGTCGAGGTAGTTGCTTTGGGTCCTTGCTCCGAAGTGGTCGAAGTTGTGTCGGCTTCGGGGGTTGATGTCGAGGGTAGTAGGGTTTCATCCTCGAAATCTCCGGGATCTTCATCTTTGAAGATGGTCTGTTCCATGTCGTGTTCATTTGCCTGTTCAAAAGTAAAACTAACAGAGGGGGTTGATTCATCAAAAGTCACATCACATGACTCGATGAGTAGTGTATCCCAAAAGATCCCGTCAGAAGAGCGCGACTCAAATTTGTCAAAATTTCCACATTTTAGGATAAAGCATCAACAGCCAAAAACTCGAAGATGAGTCACTTTGGGTTGTCTCCCAAAATGCAGTTCATAAGATATCAAGTTCAAAATTGAGCGCAAGAAGATTCGGTTTGAGATATAGCATGCAGTGTTCATGGCCTCATCCCAGAGTTTTCTAGAAGTCATGTGCTCGTCGAGCATCGTCCTAGCCATCTCAACCGAAGTGCGGTTCTTTCTCTCAACAACACCGTTCTATTGAGGAACCCATGGAGCAGTGAATTGATTTTCTATGCCATGTTCCATGCAAAAGTCAACAAAGAGACTATTCTTGAACTCAGTGCCATTATCACTTCGAATGAATTTCAATGCACCAGGGAGTTCAGTGAAAAGTCTCAAAGCTAAGCTCCGAAAGTGTGAAAACACTTCATCCTTGTTGGCATAAAAGAAGACCCAAGAGTAGTGAGAGAAATCATCGACAATGACTAACACATACCACTTGCCGCCTAAAGAATTAACCCGAGAAGGACCTACAATGTCCATATGGAGAAGTTCTCCGGGTTGTTCAGTCATCACCATGGTAACCGGCGAATGCGAAGTGGCAATCATTTTTCCATGTCAACAGGGAGTACAAACTAAATTCTTCTCAAACTTGAGCTTGGGCAATCCTCGGTTTAGTCCTAAGGTACTCTGACGAGCGAGCAACTCAAAGCTCATATGCCCTAGTTTCCTATGCCACTTCCAAAGCTTAGAAGTCGAATGAGCAACAAGACAATGAGAAGAACCAAATGACTCAGAAAAATCAGCTCCAAAAACTCTCCCAACTCTAAATATCTTACAGACCACAACGCCATTAGAATTGAGTACTTGCGAAGTATCGCGATGGAATCGCACTTCGAAGCCCTCATCAAGCAATTGAGATACAGAAAGCAAATTATATCCCAATTTTTCAACCAAAGCAACGTCTTTGAGAGTGAAATTTGAATTAATTCTTACCACACCTTTACCTTTCACTCTACTCCTTCGATTGTTGACGAAGGTGATATGTTCCTTTTGCTTGGTTGTGGTGAGGGTGGAGAACCATGCTGCATCTCCAGTCATATGACGTGAACAACCGGAGTCCATGATCCACATGCCCTCCAAGCCTCAGTCAGGCGCCTACACATGATAAGAGTATCTCAATCGCTCAGTGCTGGGCTGAGTGAAAACATGACGAGGCATCCAGCATTGAGTTATACGAGTAGTAGGCATGGTAAAAATAAACTGTCTATGCACAGGATAATCAGAATGATGGAAAGTGCGAGGTCTACCTAGATGCTGTGACCCAAATGCATGACGAGGTCTCCTGACCTGTCGAGGCCCAAAGCTACTCACACGGGGTCTACCACCATATGGAACATGGTGAACACCTCGAGGAGCAAAACCTCTCCAGGGAGCCTTGAAAACAGGGCGTGAGTGAAACTCAGACTCATGCATACCTAGAGATGGGTAATGCATGTCCTGGAAACTCATCGCTTGAGACCGTCGCTCATCCTTGATGCGACAAAAACAGAACCCAACCAGATTACCCGTCCGCTGACAGTACGAACAATAAAACACTCTCCGAGGGGCACTCACATGGGTCATAGGAGCAATCTTCACAGCCTCCTTAGGTTTCTGCTGAGTGGTTTTCTTGGGAGGAATTTTCTTGGCAGGAGGAGTGAATTTCTTTTGAGTTTGGGTAGGCTTTTTAGGTGATGGAGTGTCTAACTGGGCTCTTTCTTTATCTAAGGTAGTGGGTGAGGTAAAAACAGTTTTGTTCACACTTTCTGAAGGAATCCTCTCAAAACCCAATCCCAAAGCTAACCCTGCCCTGTCAGCACACATCTTGGTCTTGGCCAAGAGCAAGTCCATCCTACCCTTACCCTCAGTGCATTTTTTAACCATAGAAAGAAGGTATTCATTTTCAATCATGAGGTGTTCTTCTTGCTCTCTAACAGTGCCTAGCTGGTCCTTAAGAGTTATGCAAGTATCACACATAGGTTGCACATCCTTAGAACTACCGACCCTCTCCAATCTAGCCTCTAAATCCTTAACATGCTTATCACGTAAATCAATGCTCTCACGTAGTAAAGAATAGTTCATACATTCATTTTCATTATGAGGACTAGAATCAACCATCAAAAACTTCTTCTGTGCAGCCTCAAGCACAGAAAGAGTTTGAGCATGCACAGAATGCAATTGAGCAAGCTCACCCATGACAAAAGTACACGATTCACATTCAGCATCATTAACCCTAGACTTAAGCATGACATAATCAGTAGAAACATCTTCTAGCCTAAGTCTAAGGTCTTTTCTATCTCTAGCGGCTTACACAAGTAATCTATCATGACCAAGAACTATTTCATTCAATTCATCTATGTTAATTGAAACTGGTCATAGAATAGAGGAACCTCAGATGAGTCAAGCTCATCGCCGATGTGATTGCTGTTGGCCATGAAGCAGAGGCCGATGAAATCTCGTCCCTTCTTATCCTTCTTCTCCTCATTCCTTGGGAACTCCTCCTCCTCATCAGAGCTCTACTCCTCAGTTGAGGAAGTGTCGATGTCGCTGAGAGCAGCAACAAAAGCTCTGGAAGCGGCTTTGACTACCCTCTTAGCCACCTTGCCGTGCTTACCCTTCATAAAGGGTTTCATCTCCTTTCTGTGGTATTTGGGGCGCTCACTCTCATCTTTCTTCTTGAGTTTAGGACAGTTGGCCTTGATCTGAGAAGTGTCGCCACACTCAAAACATCAACTAAAACCACATCTCCTCTGATCCCATCTCTCATAGTGAAAATGGGTGAACCTTCTGGCAATGAGAGCAATCTCTTTATCATCCATAGTATCCACCTTCTCCTTAGTGATGGAGACCAGGGAAGACAAAGCAAAACCTCCTGCAAGAACACAAGTACCAGATGTGCTTGGTTCTGCAGTGGTGCCACGGCTAGTGCTAGAAACTATTGCCAAAGGCTGTGGCAAGTAGTTCCTATGCACTGCAAGAGATGTCTTGGCAATATCTATGGACTTCAGCTTGCTGAAGAGCTCATCACAGGTCAATGTGTCATAACCTGCGGACTGCTCAATGCTGGATATCTTCACTTCTCATATGCTATGATCAAGAGCATAAATCAGCTTGATAGCCCTATCATGATCATTGTAAGCAAGCATCCCATTGGACCACAAGTTACTCACTATCGCATCAAAACGAGAAAACATGGCATCTATAGATTCTCTAGGCGCCTGCACAAAAAGCTAGTACTGTTGATTGTACATGCTTTGGAGCCTAGCCTTAATCTGTGTAGAGCCCTTATGAAAAATAGTGAGTGTAGTACATATCTCCCTAGCTGTCATTAGGTGCTGAACCCTATCAAACTCACTCCGACTCAAACCAATGAACAATATATTTCTAGCCTTGGAGTTAGCATTATACTGATCCTTTTCTGTTTGAGAGGTGCGAGTTTCAGGGATGGAGTATTGTGAGTCCACAATCTCCCAAATTGCATTTCCTTGGCTTAACAAGTAAGCCTCCATGCGCACCTTCCAGTATGCAAAATCAGTCCCATCGAACATATGTATTTTACTAACTATGTCCATGTCGCCAATAGATCACAAAACCGGTTAAGGTCAACTAGTGATCTTAACCCGCTCTGATACCAATTGTTGGACCGGAAACGGCGACCAGAGGGAGGGGGGTGAATGGGAGCTTTTAAAATTTCAGGCTAAAAATAACCTTCTGTTTTAACTTAGTCTCCTCCGAAACAGGCTTCGAACACACCCTTCGAAGTTCTGGTTCAGAGGTATTTCATAGCTCTGAAACCAAGCTTCACAAGGAGCAAAAGTTCGAAGTCAAGAAGACTTCGCAACACCCACAATACCAAAAACTCAACTCTGCTAAGTCAGTGCAGGCTCCGCACACTAGGTGCCTTGAGCAGACTTCACACTTCACCCTTCGCAGGAGTGGGTTACCCTCTGCAGGCTTCGACATAATACTCAACACTAGTAATAGGTACTAGGCTTTGTATTTCAGAGGTCTGACCGCACACTGAACACACTACGCTGAGGACTTCGATAGGGAAGAAATCATGCTTTGTGTTAAGGCATGGACAGTGCTTCGCTAGTAATCAGAGAGAACTAGCCTCCAGTTTACAAAGAGCGAACACACACATCACAAGCACAGATCACTCACACACTTCTCTAAAAACACCCCAGTGCACGAACTCAAACTAGGAAGAAGTGGAGCAGAAAGAAATCAAAACTTGCAGTGCAAAACAAGCATACAAGTTCAAGAAGTAAATGAAAACAGAATCAAAGTTTCATTGCTTGAACAGGGAACACAAAATGAACTCACAGGTTTGAATACATGAGTGTGTGGCGGCTAGCATAGGTGTTCTAAAATGGCTGCTCAAAGTGTTACTGTTGCCTAGCTAGCCTCCACTATTTATAGGCACTATTCATCCCTATGAATAGACTACTTTACCCCTATGGTTTACATTGTTTTTGTCTCTCTCAAACAGGGGGTACAGATGGTAGTCTACTTTATTTGGAGGTTTCTTTTGTCAGCTTCGTAGAGAAGACATCATCAGCTTTTGCAGAGTAGACACGATCAGCCTTTGCAGTTTTGTATTCTTCTTAAGCCCCCCTTTGCACGCGAGGGGTGCGGTAGCTTCGGTGAGAAGCCTTGAGCCTGACGGCCTTCGCTTCACCGAAGTCAGCCTTCGATACAGTGATAGTTTTGAGCCGAAGCCATCAAAGCCCTTGAGTCTTCGCGCCATCACCTCCGGAGTGGACCACCACAGCTTTGCAGCTTCTCCCAGCTTGAACTCCGTCAGTCCGTGTACCGAAGCCATGCATGGCCGAAGTACTTCAAGACAACCACACTCTGAAGCCCCACTTTCGGAGTACCACCCTTCGAAGTACCTTCTTCGTCCAAGGCCTTCGCATGAAGCATTCCATGAGCACTTCGTCGCAGTGTCTCTCCCCGAGCACACTCCTCGACGAACCTCACCCAGACCATGCCTTCGATGCACCTCGACTTCTGAGACCTCTGTTGGGTGAACCTTCGAGTGCCTCCATCCAGAGCACACTTCGCACGTCTTGCCTCATTACTTAGGACTTTTTCCGCCATACTCCGAAGTCACTCCTTTCGGAGTACCCTTCAAAGTGCTTCGCCTCTGAGGACTTCGTCTAGGGGTACCTTCAGTCGGACCCACGCTCCGCACTCTCTGCCTTTGTCTGGCACACCTTGACCCGAGGACCAACCTCGACCCCTCGCAGCCTTCGTGACCGAGCTCCTCGCTCGCCCGGCATCAAACCTCCCGTTTGACCCAGGTTCACTTGCTGCGAACCGTCCATCACCTCCGAAGTCACTTGTGCACCACAGACAAACAGACAAGTGTATCCAGTACCCCGGAGACCTCTTTGGGTAAACAACCTCTGGTACACACTCCGGCGTACCACCCAAAGTACCGAACCCTTCGGTATGACCAAGTCATCGCGTACCATCAGACCCCTCCGACAGTCACACTCCACTACAACAGTCGCAGCAACCGAACCCTTCGGTGAAACAATCTTCGAACTCCTTCGGAGGTACCCCTTAGAAACCAGATGATAAAATCAGTCAATCACTCATCACAGACTCTAGAACCAACCCTTGGTTTCTCAATATATGATTAACATTAGTATGTCTCTAAGCACTATTTGGGTGTCTTATCAATTAGGACACCAGTTGCTTTTTAGAGGCTAGATCATTTTAAGTGCTTGTGATCTATTAGACTGTCGTATCACATCATATTTGTGATGAGAGTGATAACAGTCATTTCGCTAAGTGTTTTTGGAGGTTCGCTGGGTGTTAAGGGAAGGCCATATATTCGAAAGAATTTGTTGAGAACCTCATTTACCCCCTTTGATCGCTACTCTAGGTCCTACACCGAGCGCGTCACTTCTCCGATGTTCCTAAGTAAAATACAATCATAACCTAAACTTAGTAGTATTTCTTTCATACAAGAACTTATTTGAGTAACAAGGAAAAAATTCACCTGACCATTTAGTTGATGAACTCGAGCACGAGTCATGGGTCCTTGGTAATCAGGCATGGGTTATCGTTAGTATTGATGTCCTCTTCATCCAAGCCTTTTTGATTTGAAGTCATCCTTGACTCAACGTCAATCTCTTTTCCCTCATAGAGTTTCAAGTCGGTAACATTGAAAATATTGCTCACCCCATAATCTACAGACAATTCAATCTTGTATGCATTAACATTTTATCTTTAAAGCACTTTAAAAGGACCAGTAGATCGGGACATTAATTTTGACTTACGCAAATCAGTAAACCTATCCTTTTGTAAATGTAACCATACAAAATCACCTGGTACGAAAATAACTTCTTTTCTACCTTGACAACCAGTACTTTGATACTTTGCATTCATGTGTTCTATGTGTTCTTTAGTTGTTTGATGTAATTTAAGCACAAATGCAGCATGTGTTTTAGCATCAAAATTATTTCTCTCATAATATAGAAAATGTTGTAAATCAAGAGGGGCATGAGAGTTAAAAACTATATAACACTTGTAATACACTCATATATGTAGTAGAGTGTAATGATCACTTGTAAGTGAACTCTACGTGAGCTATACACTCTTCCTATATCTTCAAGTTGTTCTTTAATACAGCTTTCAACATTGTTGATAATGTATGGTTCACTACTTCTGTTTGACCAATTTTTTAGGAGGACATGTTGTGGAAAACATTAGTTTCATCCCCAATTTTCTGCCAAAGTGTCTTCCAGAAGTGACATAAATTTTGTATCACAATCATGAACAATTATATTTGGCATTGCATGGAGATGAATGACTTCCTGAAAAACAAATCAACAACTATTGTAGCATCATTGCACGTGGAACATCGAGCAACATAATGCTCCACATCACATCTTATCTTTGGCCAAAAGAAAGGAGTGGTCAGCACAACCTCAGTTTTCTTCACTCCAAAGTGACCCATCAATCCTCCACCATATGCTTCCTGCAAAAAGAAGAGACAAACGGAGCTTGCAAGAACACACAATTTGTTAGCACAATATTACTGGGATATAGTGAGGTTACGCTAGCACACAAATCAAAATTTTTACCTTGAGAACCTAGGAACCGTGCGCTCAAGGGATTATGAATTGTTACCTTCTAATGTGAGATGCGCTAGGTGCAGCGAAAGAAGTTATTAAGGAAGGGCGTCCTCTATCAGCCTCGCCTTAGTTCTCTCGTTCACCGACAATCCTATCGATTAAGACCGGAAATCTCCACATGAGGAAGACAATGAGCACCACTATTCTAGCAATGCCTCCATGGAGTCCACATGTACATGAATGAGATTGACCTCACACTGGTGTGCTAGGATCGATGGTGAGAACTGGGAGAAAATCTCATCTCAACTCCTTGAGATCTAGATGGGAGAAGAGGAGGTATAGTGGCTAGGGTTATGCAACGAGAATTTATGCCTACGACATCCCTCTTCCTCCCTTTATGTAGGACAAAGGTGTTGTTGTTTAATAATAATTAAAATCCAATAGATCTAATTTATTTCACCCTGATCAGAACTTCCGATCTTGTATGAGAACTTCTGATCTGGATTCTCAGTCTATAAATTAGAAAATATTGGAAATTTTGATTCCAAAACAAAACATCCGATGAGTTCTAGACGTCAGAACTTCCAATCCAAATCGGAACATCCAATGCTTATAGAACTGACTTACAGAGAGCACCCAGGCTAGTCAGAACTTTCGATTACAAATCAGAACTTCTGATCCACCCAAAATTTTCTTGGGCATAATTTGTTCAATCTCCTACTTGCACAAGAACCAATTTTTTGCAAGTTTCTTAATCTATCCCCTTAATTGTGTGACCTGATAGGTTCATACACAAACGGTTGTTCCTAGAAACCTTTTCTAGCTGACGCTAATCAATAGCGGCACCTAGCAGCACTAATTGAGCCCCGAGAGCATACAAAATAAAATTTTAGCCGAACATTGAAATACACTTGCACCAATCCTATAACCTCACGACATCAATCAAGCTCAAGGTGATATTCGTGTCACCCTTGTTGGTTAGCTCAATATTTAACTCGATCAAGTATCATATTCAAATCATGACTAACTCTTTAGTCATAGTGGCATGGTCATGCACTTTTCCAATCTGACTACCTTGAGTGGCTCAGAGATGTCTCTCCCATTTTTACGAGGGGTAAATTCCATCTTGAACACTCACTTCCCATGACATGTTTCATAACACACATAAAAATGACCCTTATGGCTACTAGTTACGTAATAACGTTAGGAAGCATCAATGTGTGCCACTACACATTCTAGAATCAAATGACGATCTAAGGTCAAAGGACTTTGCAGGTACACCATTTGAGATGACAACTGATGGCACATTACATTAACAATCCTAGCATTATTTCAAGTAGGTCTATCCAACACCATGTTCACCAACATGTGTTTACAACACTGAGTTGACATTTCTATCTATGATATGTGAAACGTGATCATCAATCAGTTGAATGTGCTAATCTATGTATTATCACTGTCCTACATGATGATAAGATTAGGGATCTTTTTTGAATAACATCATTATAAAACAAAGAGTCTCACATAACAAGTCATCAACTCATTAATAGATGTAAATGACATTTATTCAAAGAACAAGATAACCATTATCCTCACACATAAGCATAAACATCAATAACATCTCTCATATACACATGACTTGCTCACGCAATTATCTAATACCCATTGAGCTTAGTTACGTCTCATTGTTGGGCTGTGATAGAGGTTTAGTCAACGGATCTGCTATGTTCAAATCCATGTGCACCTTGCAAATATTCACAATACCTCTCTATATGATTTCGTGGATCAGGTGATATTACCAAAATATATGACTGGACTTCTGGTGTGATCTAGGTTCCTTTGGTTGGACAATTGCACCATTATTATCACAATAGAGGTCCACTATGCTGGACACACTAGGAACAACACCCAACTCATAAACAAACTTTCTGATCCAAACAACCTCCTTAGTAGATTTTGGAGACACAATGTACTCGGCCGACACACTAGGAACAACACCAAGCTCAAAAACATACTTCCTAATTAAAATGACCTCTTTAGCAGCTTTTGAAGCCGTAATGTACTCAACCTTTGTTGTAGAATCGGCCATCGTCCCTTTCTTGGAACTTTTCCAATGAGGAGCTATGGTAAAGACCGTGGGCATTATGGCTCTAGATGATGAGTGATTGTCAGCAGAAGTCAGTGGAGTGGACAGAAGAACTTATCGTGGCTTGGTTGTGTTTCTCAGGTACACGAATAGGTGATCACCAGGCTGAGGGATCCATGGGATCATGCTAGTCCAATCTAGGTACATGGTGCAAGGGCGGCAAGCGACTTGTCATGGTGTTGATTGGGTTTAACCCATATACACGGATGAGAGACTACCTCGTTAAGATAGTTGTGGAGTTGAGTCGGTCCAATTCAGGTACCATATAAAAAGGCGGCAAGTGTTTTGGTAGTTTGGGCCCAATAGATCTAATGTGAACCTGTGGAGTCTACAAAAGTAGAAGCATTAGATAAATATCTAGAATGAGATTTTACTTTTGTGCCTGTTAGGCCGTGTATCGAATGGATGTCACCCTAGGAGTAGTCTAATCTTTTCCTTAGTCTTTTTGTGGCTATAAAAGAGAGGGCTAGGCTATGTGTAAGGGCAACACTTTTGAACTCAAAGTATTTCAATGCAGTTCTAAAATTTTACTTGAGGGTGTTCGTTTATCTCTATCTTCCACCTCTAGCCACCGGTATATTTTTTTTCTCAATCATCGGTGAGCTTCTTCTCCAGTCAGCTTCTCCTTGCGTTGGTTCCGCTCACCGCTGCAAGGATACTACTGCTAACTACCCTGGTCTGCCGCCACCGGTGCACGCCATCACCGCCAACCACTGCCACTAGCCACACCCATGCCACGACAACACTCATGTAGCTTCTGGCTTCCCCACATAGTCTCCTTCTTCCCACCACTTCCATAGGTAAGTAGGTAAGTTCTTACTTCACTTTGTTCATGCATGCCTACCAAGTGTTTGAGTAAATTCCTACATGAGTAAATTTCCTACACACCAAGTGTTGGTTTAAATTCTTGCATGAGTAAATTTCCTACACACCAAGTGTTTGTGTAAATCCCTGCATGAGTAAATTTCCTGCACACCAAGTGTTTGTGAAAATTCATGCATACCATGTGTATGATTGAATGCCTACAAGTCTACATGCCAAGTGTTTGAGAGAATGTCAATGAGGATGCATGTCATGTGTTTGATGAATTTCAATGAGGATGCATGTCAAGTGTTTGATGAATTTCCTATGAGTACTTTATGCGTTTCTTTTTCTTAGAACCCACGTGCATCTTTTAAAGGTAATTTTATTTGATCTCTTGACGTTCTTCTCTTGTCATGGGCAAATCTTTTTGAGATCTTTTTGGACTTGCTATTATTGTGGAATATTTACGATTGCCTAGTGCGAAAACCATGAACTCCAAAAGTAAGCTCAAAATGAAGCTCGTATATGTCATTAATAATTTGTTTGATCTCTCTTGAATGCTTGTGATATCTCACACTATCTCTTTACATCTAAACTAGCAATAGAGTGATATCATCTATTTTTATCAAGATTTTCCAATTTGAATTTGCACCCATTCACCCCCTCTCTGGTTGCTACTCTCGGTCCTAAAAGTGGTATCAGAGCTTTGTTATAGTTTTTTCATAGCTTAACTGGTTCTAACCCAAGTTAGCGACTATGAGTTCGTCAAGGACACTCCCGTTGCTTGAGGCCTATGGCTATAATTATTGGAAAACTCGCATGCGAGCCTATCTATTGAGCTAAGCCTTAGACATTTGGGACATGTGTGTTCATGGTTCATGCTACTTTCACTATTCATCCTCCTACTGAGTGATCTACTCCAGTAATAGTCCCCTAGCATAAGAACAACAACAAAGTAGTGAACATACTATTTTTTAGACTTGGTTCTTTTGAGTTTGAGCGTGTGAGCCATCTCGACACTACTCGAGAGATCTGGGCTACACTCTAGGCACACCATGTGGGTATAGCTCAGGTCAAGGCTCCACTCTATCAGACTTAGTGGCATGATTACAAGAACTTCTCACAAAAGATAGGTGATAGTGTTGAAGCTTTGTTTGGTTGTTTTCAGTCTATCAGTAGGAACATTTGGGCTAACAAAGCTAAACAGGATCAGCTTGTCTCAGACCATGAATAGGCTCTCAAGGTTCTTCATACCTTAGATCATAAGGTCTGGGATATCAAGGTATCATTGATTGCAGAGAGTAATTCTTATGATACTTTGACTGTCTTAGAGCTTTTCAGTAAGATCAAGGCCTCAAAGGTTGATACCCAATTGAGATCAAGTCTCACTTGTTCTGGTTCCAAAAGCTTGACCCTTGTGACTACTATTGATGCCTTCTCTCTTAGTTGTGCCTTGTCCTCTTTGATGTCTATCACTAAGGATTAGTTGGATTTGCTAGAAGATGATGATATGTGCTTGTTCAACAGTTGTGTTTGTCTTGTCTATGATAGAAGAATGACCAAACAAAGATTTTTTTGAGTGTGGTGATTCAGGACATTTCATCGCCGACTACCCCAAGCAGAATGTCTACAAGAAGGGCACCAGAGGTGGCTCCTACAATTTCGGCCAGCACAACAGCCCTAACAAGAACACCTTCACCAAGGGCAAGCCGAGGTCAAAATTCTTCCGAGAGGACTTAAAATACTACCGATGAGAGCATCGAAGGAGAGGCAAAGGCATCTTCGTCAAGATTTGAGAAACGAAGTTGAAATGTGCATTGGCTTCAGTCTGTCATGAGTGATTGATGAGTGCTCTTCTAGACGAAGGGATCCTCTTTGAAAGTGTTCAGAGGTCATCACCGAAGAGGTTCAGTAAATGCTACGTGCACAATTATGTAGCGGAGTATGTCTATCGAAGGGTTCGGCAGAATACAAGTCGGAGGTTCTACCATAGGGTTTGGTAGTTTGGTTGTGCACCGAAGAGTGTTCTACCTGGAGAGGCCTCCGGGGTATTGGAAACACTTGGTTGCTTGTCGATGGTGTATATGTGACTTCGGAGAGGACAGGACAGTCAGCACAGCAGGTGACTTAAAGTCAAGCGGTGAGCTTGGTGCTGGAGGGTCAAAAAGGCTCTGTAAAGTTGAGGTCGGTGCTCAGGTCAAAGGTGTGTCAGTCGAAGGCAGGAAGTGTGCAGGGGGACTCCGTATGAAGATACCTTCAGGCAATGTCCTTGGAGGTGAGGCACTTTCAACGAGTGCTCCGAAGGAGGCTCTTCAAAGATTGGCGGACAAAGTCCTCAGGAGTGAAGCAAAGCTAACAAATGCGCTCCGAACGGAGGCACATGAAAGGACACCTAACTAAGGTCTCAGAAGTCAAGGTACATCAAAGGCATGGTCTAGAGAAGGAACTTTGGGAATGTGCTCCGGGTGGAGAAATTACGAAGGAGTGCTTATGAAGATGCTTCATGCGGAAGCCTTGGACGAAGGAGGGACATCGAATGGTGGTGAGCAAAACCCTCTAAAGAGAGGTGCTTCGAAGGTGGGTCTTCGAAGTATGGATGTCTTGATGTGGTTCGGCCATGCATGGATCTAGTACATGGACGGGTAGTATTCAGGCTAAATGAAACTGCAAAGCTATGGTGGTCCACTCCAGATGTGGTGATGCGAAGACGCTAAGGGCTTTGATGGCTTCGGCTAAAAACCGTTACTCTGTATCGAGACAAACTTCGGAAGTGGCGAAACACCTTTAGGTTCTAATCTTACTAACGAAGTCACTTAGGCACTTCATAGGGCGAAGGGGCTCCGAAGATTCCAGTTTGCAAAGCTGACACAAAAGGAGCTTCCAATAAAGTAGAACTACCTGTTGTACCATTGTGACTGCCTGTGGCAAAAAAATCTTGTAAACCCTAGGGGTACTGTAGTCACTTCGCATGTCTGAGTTGTCCTATAAATGGAGAGGCAGGCTGAGGTATAGGGCAACACTGTTACCTAGGTTTATAACCTTTTGTACTCATTGTATTCTAGGTCCAGTTGCCACAAACTTGTACTCAAATTTGTGAGCTTTTTTTGTTCCTTGTTTATGCAATGAATTCTTTGTTATATCTTTGATTCATTCTTGCATGAACTTGTATCTGTGTTATTCGCTTTGCTGGTGTTGAGTTTTTGCAGTACCCTTCATTCTATTTAAATCAATGTTTTTCCCTAAGTTTATGCTAATGAAGGTTGTACTGATTTCTTGCGTGCGAAGATAGTCCTTGAGTGGTTTTGTAGTACCTTCACTCTATGTGAACAGTAGGTTTATCCTCGAGATTTCACTAGCGAAGTATGTCTCTCCATGCGAAGCTATTTTTCCTTAGTGTTTGTCAAAGCCCCTTAGGAGGCACAGTGTTGCTAAGTCCTGTCTGAAATACCAGTGACTAGTGCGAAGCATAGGAATGAAGTCGTTTGAGGCTATTCGCTCCGTAGCAAAGTGCTGTTATGTGGAGTCTGACTCCAAGCACCATCGTGTGTGGAGCATACTCTTGCGAATCCCTGCTTCGCGTGTTTTGGGTGTCCAGGCATGAGCAAAGTCTTCTGAACTTCAAAAACTTGCCTTGTGTGAAGCCTGTGTTCGGATTGTAATTAATACCTCTGAACGAGACACTCCGAAGGATGTGTTTGAAGTCTGTTTTTCAGAAGAAGAATTTTTAAAGCTCCCATTCACCCCCCTCTAGTCGCCTTTCTCGGTCTAACAAGATTGAAGAAAACTTCACCAGACGATCATCCTCGTCCTCCTCTTCATTGAGCTCAAGTGATGAGGAGATCACCATCAAGAAATCTAAGAAGATGACAAGAGCTGCTTTGACAACTCCAATGATGATGATGAGAAGGTAACTCCTTATGAGTTTTAAGTTTGTGAATTGCTTGAGGAGATCATTCGGGAGTTGAAGTATCAGGATAAGTTGCTTAGGAATGCTAAGAAGATGTCAGATGAGGTTAACAATGAACTTACTATGGCCAATAGCAAGATTGAGAGTCTATCTTGTTCTCCTTGCTTGCTTGAGGGTGGTGAATGCCCCAATTGTGAGGTGTTGCTTGGTGACTGGACTTCTCTGAAGTCGAGGTATACATAGAGTGTAGATGAGAGAGACACTTTGACTATTGAGCTTGAAAATGCTGAAATGGAGCTTTCTAATGCTCAGGACTTAGCTGTCGTGTCCTGCTGAGGCTTCTCATCCCCTTTAGCTAATCTTGTCAAGCTAAAAACCAATGGTGATGTGCAGTTGAAGGAGATAGAGAGCCTTATAGCTGAGTTAGTGCAAACTAGAGCTGATTTTAAGAGTTTGTCAGCTCCCTCCATCATCTGTGAGGGATGTCTTTCTCTAAGGATGGAGTTGATTGATAAGAAATTTGAGATTAAGAAGTTAGAGAAGTCTGTCCAATTAGATAGAGAGTGTGAGGTTTGCTTGTCTCGGGTGGAGGTGCTGGCTTCCTTGAGAGAGGAGTTAGCCAATGCTCAGAATAAAAATTCTTACCTCCATCAGATCATGAGTTGTGTGAGCGCCAGAGAGCCACAGGTGGGTATGATGATCCAGCAGTTTAAGAGAGAGGATGGGTTTGGAGTAGGTTACACCTACACCAAAGATTATTTTGAGAGTGCTCTAATGTAGGAACGAATTATGTGACTAGAGAGGGGTGAAATTGGCGTCTGAGCAAATTATTTCGAATAGTTGGCCTATTGTTTTCAACCAACGCCTCTAAAGACACCGAGCGAAAGTAATCATATTCTCAAATCATAGTTGAAATACGTGTTATCACCCTCCTATCTAATATGATGTGAAAATAATCTAGCCTCCAAAACAACTGGTGTCCTTAATGAAAAGATATCAGCTCGATAAAGCACCATGCTGTTGATAAAAAAACTGGCCATAGCTTGGGCACACAAATCGAGGGCTGATAAATATAAAATTTTACTAGTCAGTGCGATAAAAATGATCGAGTCGTATGTCAGAATTTTTAAAGAGAAGCAATTGTGAGAAGCCGGGTGTTCGTCGTGGTAGATTGTTTGGCAACAGCTTCAGCGCACGGACTATAGGATCAAGACCACCAATGCAACAAAATTGTCGAAACAAGTATTGATCAAGGAAAAGCACAATAATAACAAAGAAAGCCTTGCTTCTGCACAAAACCGGCTGTTATAACCATTCAAAATCAAAGCGGCAGCACTAATCAACCAAAACAAGCTGGTGAGAAAAATCGTATGACGCCGTGTGCACAAAAACCAAAGCAAAAAACAAATAAACCATAAATGATTTGATTTAAATGTCGTACGCACTGGTGCTAGAAAAATCAATGGAGTTGAGTGCAGTCCGAAGGAGGCCAAGACGAGTGCTAATCTGTCATCCCGTACACTGCACTGATGCAGACTTGAACCCCTCAGATAACAAATCAAACATGCAGCCGCTGGAAACATCTACAACGAAAACCACAACAAATCCAAGCAGCTGAACAAATCTCTAGCGGAGGAAAACCAGCGCTGACAGGTTTCTGTAGCCTCAAGACACAAGCCAGTGCAGCCGTTAGGACTCGGACAGATGGCTCACGTGTAGGCCAGACGTGTAGCAAGAAAACACGGAACATACCTGATGTTGGTCACGACGGCAAACCACGAAAACCAACGGTGGCTGTTGAAGGACAATCTGGTCGGCGTCACACTCGAAGAAGTGATGACCGGATGCTAGCCTGAGCAATTTCTTTCACGCGCAAGGAAACCAACGATGTAAAAAAACACCAAAACAAAAAGTGATTGAGAAATCAGACCGAATGACCTACGCTTTTTGGCGGGGAGAAGAAGAAATCCCAAAAACACCTCAAAATTTCTGGAATGGTGCTATGGTGATTCCACGTGTTTTTCAGAAAAATTGGTTGGTTTTCCCAGGGTATGGATTCTTTTTATAGGCTGCCCGTAGACAGAAAATCCCTATAATACCCTTAATAAGAGAAATTATAAAAACAGAATATTTCTAAAATACCCTTGAAGTATTTTTTAGACTAAAAATAAAACCAAAAAAATATTAAAATATTATGTCTATCGTGCTATAAAAATCGTATTTCCAGTTAATTTCATCACATTTAAATTTTGATCCGACTGTTTTGAGCCAAAAACCGACAAAACCTCTTCAGATCTTGACACGTGTCACCAATACTGCGATCTAGACCGCCAGTAAGTTTCTCCCGATCTCAATCCCTCGAGCCGCTATATCACTTGAACTGGCATACCTTTCGCTGGGCTTGGTCAATATACTGCCTCGATCAATCTTTCATCCATGTCTAGCTTCATCTCCTCGTGTACATCTAAGACCATTCTCAAATTCACCCGACCTTCTTGATCATCTAGCATCAAGCTCCTTGGTTGACCCTGATCACCCGCCGTTGACAATTGAGTAGCATCCCAATCCTGCACACCATGAGACATGCCGACACATTTTTCCACACGCACACACCGACCCGTCGGTGAACTTCAACATTCAAGCAATCAAGCACAGATCCAAACATGAACTAGACAAACTTATCAATCACTCATCACTTCGATAAAATCAAGGTACACCTCCACTTGGTTTCTCATCTAAGTAGGTCGATGGAGTGGAGTACGATGACTCCCGAGGAGAGATACACCAAGACTCACTCTACTGAGTCCTTTCAGACCAGTTAGCCTAAGGATGGTGTTTTTTAAGAAAAATCTAAAGCTCCACCAAAGAAACCTGTCTAGAACTCAAAACCAAAGAGCCTTCATACTTCTTTTGACTCTGTTCCAAGACCCTCTCATACAAAAAAGTTTGCACCAAACACAACCAAGCCCAAGAACCTAAACACTCAACCACATCATAAGAAAATGACCTACCACTATGAGTTCTGTCAGAAAGATAGTCATCTTGAGGAGTTTTTCTTCAGGAGGAAGTGGGTTGAGAGAGATACGAGCGCTAAGGGTAGGCAGGAGCAGTTCTACCGGGGCACGTCTTGTAGGTGGTGATAGAGGAGATGACTTTCATGCCTGTACTTCGGAGGGTGATTTCCATTTTGGCAGAGTTCCAGGTCATCCTCAATATGGTTGTGGACCTGATGACCGTAGCTTTGATTGCTTTGATGGACCATGCTTTGAGAGAGAGCCATGCTTTGGTCCTAATTGCTTTACTCCATTTGGTTTTCCTACCATTGAGCAGATGGCTCGACACTAGTTTAGTTCTTTTACTAACCCTATTGTCAGACCATTTGCACATCACTTTGACCAGTTATTTTATGGGATCGAGGCTTGGAGGATATGTGGATCATGGATTCAGGGTGTTCTCGCCACATGGCAGGACATCATAGATGGTTCACTAGTTTTAGACCCTTGAGCTCCAAGGAATACATCACATTTGGGAACAATAGTCAGGGTAAGGTGTTGGGAGTTGGTTCGATTCAAATTTCTAAGAATTTTTCATTGAGAAATGTTGCTTTGGTCGAAAATTTTGGTTTTAGTCCGATTTCTCTTTCGCAACTTCTTGATGAGGATTTTGAGTTGCGTTTTAAGAAGGGCATATCTTGTGTTGTTGATTGTAGAGGATCTTTTGTTTGTTGGATCAAGTGATGACTCGGGTGATGACTTCATATCCAAGCGAATTTTTTCATATGGACACTGTTGGTCCTGTCCGAGTATGTTTAGTCAGTGGGAAGTGGTACACACTTGTGATTATTGATGATTTTCTCGGTTCTAGTGGGTTTTCTTCTTGGAGTCCAAGGATGAGACTTTTCGCTTTGTTCATGATCTAGTCTTGAAGTTGAAGAATGAGAACAATGGTTGGATGAAATAAATTAGCTCTAACAATAGGTCAAAATTCAAAAATTATCATTTTGTTAACTTCTATAGTGACCAAGGTCTTGATCATCAGTTTTCTGTGCCATATACTCCGCGTATAATGGTGTTGTAGAATGAAAGAAATGCATGCTTGTTGAGATGGCATGGACGATGCTTGATGAGCATAGGACTCCTCGATGCTTTTGGGGTGAAGCTATGAACAAAAGTTGCTATCTGGGAAATTGCATTTTTCTTAGAGCTTACATTGGTAAGACATCATATGAATTGTGGTTTAGAACAAAACCTATTTGAGTCTCATTGTTGGGATGGTGTTTTCCTTGGCTATGCCATGAGGTCTAGAGGGTTTCAAGTTTTGAACCTCGACACCTAGTAGCTTATTGAGACAGGTGAGGTTTTTTTTCGATGAATCTATGCGCTGCAGAACCCCTACCTTTGAGATTTCAGGTGATGATGATCTAGGATAGTCCATCTTTGAGGAATGAGAAGATGCTCCTACTGATGGTGAGGGTGAGCCACGTGCACAGCCTACAGACCCCACGCAATCTAAGACATTGACTAAAGATGAGGATGGACCTCAGATTACTGCTTCCACTTTAATCGAGCCTCCTCCATCAAGTTCAGAGGTGCCTACTACTGATTCCGAGGAGGTGACTTCTGACCGTCAAGGATACCAGATAGTTTAGCATGATTATCCACCACAACTCATCATCAGTGACATCATGATGAGATCTTTGAGATGTCAAGCAGGTTCACTTGCATTCTTTACTTAGTCTGCTTTTTTGCCAATTTTGAGCCCTAAGATGTTGGACATGTTTTATCAGATGATAATTGGATTAGTTCCCTATAAGAAGAACTTGAAAATTTTGTTCGCAATCAGGTTTGGACATTAGTTGAGCTGCCACCTGGATACAACCCCATAGGCACCAATTGGGTGTTTAAGAAAAAGCAAGGTAAGGATAGGGTTGTGTTGCACAATAAGGTTCAACTAGTTTCCTATGGTTTTGCTAGAAAGACAGTGTTGTTTTTTAGGAAACTTTTGCCCATATTGTTCGTCTTGAGTCCATTCGTATTCTTTTTGCATTTGCTGCTTCAAAAGGTTTTAAACTATTTCAAATGGATGTCAAAAGTGTGTTTTTTAACGAGTACATAGAGGAGGAATTTTATGTTAGGCAACTGTTAATGCTAATATTTTGTTAAGCCCTGACCCACTAAGGATGCCGCACGGTCAACAGAAGTCAAGGATGTTCGGTCAAAGGTTGGTCATAGAAGTCCGTACGTTCTATTATAAATGGCTGGATAAGAGGAAGCCGATGGAGATAAAAGTAGATAAAGATAATCCAGAATCGGTTACAATGGATGTTACATGGATGACAAGTCTTTGGACTATAAATATGTATCCAATTAGTTAGGTTTAGAGTACACACAATCAACCACAACACAAACTACCTTTTCGGTCCATCACCACCCTTAGATTCCCAAGATTAATCCCAGCAGGGCTTAGCACTACGAGCTGGGATGCATCATTCCAATCTTCGGTGAAGAGGTGATCGCATCAGCTAGGTTAGTGTTCGTCAAGGCTGCATTGTGTCGATCTCTTGAGGCATCATTCCGATCAGTGCGATCACTGGTTTATCGTAGTGTATTTGCTAGGTCTAAGGCTGCATCACTTTGATCTCTCAGATTGATGTGAATTAAGTGTCGTAGTTTGAGGTTTTACCTGTTAGGTACGACATCTCGCTCTGTTGTACCTGATTCATGTTGTATAGCATTCATATAAATAAAGTATGCTCAATGCGTTAAAGTATTATTGACTTCTAATGATTAGTAATTGTCTTGGTTAGGTCCAATCTTGCTGTTATGATGATTTGATATTACAGATATGTTTTCTGGTATGATAAGTTTAGTTTCTATTGGATTACAAGCTGTTAGATTATCTTTAATTCCATGTTACATCTTATCTTCTCCGAAATGTATTCATCGACCTTCACGTGCAAATACTTTACCTTATCGGTCGATGGCGTACTCGGACTCGATAGCATTTCCAATGTCATCACCCCACGACCAATTGGCACCTTTACCTGTATTTATTTTATTCTCGCCACGGTCATCAGCTCGATAGCTGATCAGCTTTGCTATTGACGTCATTTTTGTTCTTCCTAATCATTTGTATGGTCTAACTAATTGGCACGCTCAGAACCCTTTCTTCTAAGATTATAGGACCTGCAATGGAGTTAAACAGGCCTTCCAGGCCATGCGTGTGACCAAAAACGACACCAACATGCTTTTTAGCACGCCTAGTGGGAACTCTTTCAGACGATTCATCCATGACAAGCAGAGTCGACAACAATAACATCATCCTGGTCACTATGGAAGCGTTAATAGATGAAGCGAGGGCGAAGATAGAAGACCACAAAGAAAATTTCCATAGATTGTGTCTCGAGTCTTTCGACATGACCTAATCTGGTCCTATCTAGATGAACCAGTTGCCAAAGCCAGTCGTGGCCAGGGAAATCTTCCAATGGGCCGAGAGTCCGCGGATCAGTTTTCAAGAAACTGTCGATAACGCTCTCCATCATACTCTCAACAATTAGTCCAACGTATTGGTTAATGCCTTCCATGGACTGATCAAGAAGATTGTTGATGGTACAATCACTCAGGAGTCAGCACAAGGCCCGGTGTACTTCCCCATCAACCACCCTCATGTACTGCAAAACCCTCAACACACTCAGTCAGTGCCACCACCGCAAAGGCCAATGAGGCAGGGTCTGCCGAACACTTCGTTTGGCCTAAAAGGGAGCATGATGGCCTTGTTCCTACCCCTATATTCCAAGGGCTAGGTAGATAGGACCCGACACAGAATACGTATCCCTTGATAATGGGTATGCCACCATCCTAGCCTTTGGCCGTGCTTCAAGAGGCGATCAGGCAAGAAGTACCACAACTTACATACAAAATTGCCAGAAACATGTTGTTTGACCTTGTGGCCCAAAGGGGGGCACCTGATGGCATCCCTTAGGGGTACCATCAGACCGCATACTACAGAGTAACACCCTATTCCAATGAACCAAATCACTTTAGTTATTCTAGACCAATTTGGACTCAAGCACAAGGACCAGACATACGTGATTGGCAGCCACACCAGGAGTGCTTCGATCGGGTATCGCTCTCAGCCGATACAAGATTCCTGACTTCACCAAGTTCTCAAGGTTGGACTTGGTCTCCACAATCGAGCACATCAGCTGTTTTCTCGCCCAGCACTCAAGGTCCGATTCTTCCCGTTGTCGCCATTAAGACTGGCCTTCGCATGGTTCTCGTCATTACTGATGAACTATGTCAAGGGATGGGCGGATTTGGACAAGAAGTTTCACAAGTATTTCTTCACTAGCATCCATGAGATGAAGCTTACTGACTTGATGGCAATAAAGAAGAGGATGAATGAGTCGGTAGAAGATTATGCGCAAAGGTTTTGCAATGTGAGAAGCAGATACTATAGCCTAAACCTCAACGACACACAATTGGTTGAATTGGCATTCCAGATACTCCTGAATCCAATAAAGGAAAGGCCTTCGTCACATGAATTCGACCTGTTGCTTAAAGAAAAGTAGATCTAGTTGCCACCCAATCACATAATACCGCTTTACGATGAGTTGAAGAAAAGGAAATATGGTAAGGGGCACAATTGACCGTCACACCACACAAACGAATGCAAGGTGTTTAGATAGAAGATCCAATCGGCCGTGGAGCTAGGCCAAATCAAGTTCGACGATGGGAAGAAGCCAATGAATATCGACGACCACCCTTTCCCGGTCAACATGGTGCATGCACATCATGCTAATGATCAACATGCAAAGAAGAGCAGTCAAACCAGCTGATGCGCACACGGGTGCCCGATCTTCCATCAAGAGGGTAAACACGATGTGTGGAGATATTGACGTTGACGATCTGACTTCCAATCAGAACAGATCTAAACCCTGCAATCGGTACTTCATGGCTCCATTGGTTATCAACCACACATGAATGCAAATGACCTCGGCAAGAAGGCTTATCCCTGCATGCGAATAGAGAACACAAGCAAGAAGACAAAAACACAATCTGAAATTGTAGATATTAATTTGAAGGAATTTAAAGTTTGGGGTTTCACAAAACAATGTTCGGTGAAACTTTGACGATAGATTAATATAAGAAAAACCTAAATCCTAGCAATAGTAGCTTCCATCAATTTATATAACTTACAAGACATGGAATGCATGAGCCATACCCTAGGGATATGGGCCATGCCCTAAAAGATTCAAAACATTAACAGACACAAAAACAAAATATGACTCTGACCCCACATAGTTCTGGACTATGACTCCCGACTGAACTTAGTGACTCAACTGGTCTTGTAGTGCTATCCTTATTGAGCCAATGTTATTTTCCCAAGGTAGTAATGCTTCATGGCCATAGACTAACTGATATGGTGGCACTTTTGTGGACCCATGACGTGCCATACGATAAGCCCAAAGTGTTTCTAATAGGAACCGATGACAATGCTTCAGTTATTCATTAATATTTCACTTTATCAACTTGATCAAGCTCTTATTTGATGCTTAAGCTTCCCCATTAGCTTGTGCATAATATGGCGATGAATTTAAGAACTTGATTCCCATATCGGCTGTAAATTGCTGGAACTCTTCGGATATACTATATGTTCCTTGATTAACTCAATGGCATCGGTAGAAGTTAGCTTTCTCAATGGAATGACCTCTACCCATTTCTTGAAGTAATCGGTGGCTGCCAATATAAACTTATGTCTTTTTTCTCGATGTCAGGTAAATCTGGTCGATCATATCAATGCCCCATCCTCTGAAGGGCCAAGGCTTAATTATCAGGTTGATTGCTGATGTAGGTGCTTTCTGAATGGATCCAAACCTTTGACAATCTTGGCACCCTTTATAATACTTTATGTAGTCTTCTACCATGGTCGATCAAAAGTAACCTGATCTCTAGAGCAACAATTTCATTTTTTGGGTCGACTAGTGTGTCCCTCATTTGCCTTTGCATTCTTTTCCCTCAGGACGTGCGTCAAGGATGTGCTTTTGAATCTTTCCATCATCTTTTGGTACCGATCATGATACTATTTTGACACGTCATCCTTGCACTCATATTCACCTGATAGATGTCTCTTAACCAATAAAGAATCTCCTAGTATTTCTACCATATCGACACCAACTTCTTCCAACAATTGTGTGGGATCAAATTAGGCGACTAGAGGGGGATGAATAGGCGACTCAACAAATTCTCGTCAATAAGATGGCTTGTTTAGAACACCCAATGCTCCTCTAAAAATTGCAAAAGAAAAATTATGATCACCAGTACAAATTTAGAATAGAAATCAACCCCAAATTAATTTTTTGTCTAAATCAGAATTTGAATGGTCGATTTCTCCTGTCCGTATTTGAATCTCCGAAATAAAGCTGCTATTTTGGCACATGAAATGCCGATAGAGTGTTTTATTGAGAAACCAAGTGGAAATGTGCCTTGGTTTCAAGTCTGTGATGAGTGATTGACAAGTTTCCTTCTCTAGGCAAAGGGGTCCCTCCGAAGGGGTTCAGAGGTGTTTTCCGAAGGGTGCAAATTTAGCTAGTTGTGACTGTGCAGCGGAGTGTGTCTGTCGGAGGGGTTTGGCAGAGCATGATGACATGTGTACCGAAGGCTTCAGTACTTTGCGCGGTACACTGTAGTGTGTACTGAAGGTTGTTTACCAGAGAGGTCTCTGGGGTACTGGAAACACTTGTATGTTTATCGGTAGTGTGCAGGTGGCTTTGAAGGCGATGGACGGTTCGCAGCGAATGAACCTAGGTCAAGCGGGAGACTTGGTGCCAGGCGAGCAGGGAGCTCGGTCACGAAGGCTGCGTGGGGTCGAGGTCGGTCCTCGGGTCATGGTCCGCCAAGCGAAGGCAGAGAGCGTGGAGGGTGGCTCCGGCTGAAGGTACCCCAAGGCAAAGTCCCTGGAGGGGAGCACTTTGAAGGGTGCTCTAGAAGGAGTGACTTCGGAGTATGGTGGACGAAGTCCTCAGTATTGAGGCAAGGCGTTTGAAGTGTGCTCCGGATGGAGGCACTCGAAGGGACACCTGATGAAGGTCTTGGAAGTCAAGGTGCATCGAAGGCATGGTCCGAATAAGGGTCTTCGTAGAAGTGTGCTTGAGGCTGAGACACTACGAAGGGGTGCTTATGGATATGCTTCATGCGGAGGCCTTGGACGGAGGGACTATGGAAGGTGGTAAAGGTACTATGAAGGTGGGGCTTCGGAGTGTGGCTGACTTGAGGTACTTTGGTCATGCATGGCTTCGGAACACGGACTGACAGAGTTCTAGCTGGAAGTAGCTGCGAAGCCGTGGTGGTCCACTCCGGAGGTGATGTGGCGAAGGCTCAAGAGCCTTGACGGCTTCGGCTCAAAACCGTCACTGTATCGAAGGATGACTTCAGTGAAGCGAAGGCCTATGGGTTCAAGCTTGTCACCAAAGCTACTGCACACCACGTGTGCGAAGGGGGCTTCAGAAGACTCCAAATGTGCAAAGGCTGATCGTGTCTGCTCTGCAAAAGATGATGTTGTCTCCTCTGTGAAGCTGACAAAAGAAGCCTCCAGAAAAGTAGTCTACCATCTGTACTCCCTTGTCTTGCTGAGACAAAAATAGTTTAAACCCTAGGGGTAGAGTAGTCTATTCACCGGGATGAATAGTGCCTATAAATAGAGAAGGCTGGCTAGGTCTAGGTAACACTTTGAGCAGCCATTTCTAGAACTCTAGAGCTAGCCACCACACTCATGTACTCAGTCTTGTGAGTCTTTTGTGTTCCCTGTTCATGCAATGAAATTTACATTCTGTTCTTCATTTGTTGCTTGAACTTGTATCTCTGTTTTGCACAACATGTGTTGTTTTCTCTAAGTTACACTTCGTTCTGTTCTGGCCTGAGTTTGTGCACTGGCTCTTTTCTAGAGAAGGGTATTAGTGTTCTGTGTGTATGAAGTGTGTGTTCGCTCTGTGTAAACTGAGGTAACCCCTCTCTGATTACTAGCGAAGCACTAAGATGAGTTGTGCTCAAGGCCTGTTTTCTTTCCTGAGCGAAGTCATAACTGTCGGCGTGTATGCCTTCGGTATACGAAGCCTAATACGAGTTTCCAGTGCAAAGTATATATTCGAAGCCCACAGAGGGAAACCTTTTTCTGTGAAGTGCGTAGTGCGAAGCCTACTCGAAGGCTCCTAGTTTGTGAAGCCTACACTATCCTAGTAGAGTTGTGTTTTTGTGTTTGTGGGTGCGAGCGAAGTCTTCTTGACTTCGAATTATTACTCTTTGCGAAGCCTAGTTTCGGAGCTACAAAATACCTTTGAACCATACCTTCGAAGGGTGTGTTCGAAGGCTGTTCCGCAGGAGATTGTTTTGAAATCAGAAGGCTCGTTTTCACAATGAGAGACAGGATCAGAGGAGAAGTGGCTTTAGTGGGTGTTTTGTGTGTGGTGACACTTCTCACATCAAGGCCAACTGTCCTAAGCTTAAGAGGAGAGATGAAAGTGAGCGCCCCAAATACCACAATAAGGAGAGGAAACCCTTTGTGAAGGTAAACACGACAAAGTGGCTAAGAGGGAAACTAAGGCCACTTCCAGAGCATTTGTTGCTGCACTCAGTGATATCGACACTTCCTTCACTAAGGAGTCGAGCTCTGATGAGGAGGAAGAGTTCCCAAGAAAGGATGAGAAGATTGAGAAGAAGGCAAGGGATTTCACCGGCCTTTGCTTCATGGCCGACAGCAGTCACAACGGCGATGAGCTTGACTCATCAGAGGTACCTCTATCCTATGACCAGCTCTCAATTCAAGTATAGGAACTGAATGAAGTAGTACATGGTTAGGATAGATTACTTGTTCACGCTGCTAGAGATAGAAAAGAACTTAGACTTACGCTAGAATCTGTTTCTACTGATTATGCCATGCTTAAGTCTAAAATTGATGATGTTGAATGTGAATCTTGCACTATTGTCATGGTGAGCTTGCTCAGTTGCGTTCTGTGCATGCTCAAGCTATTGATGAGCTTGAGATTGCACAGAAGCAGCTTTGTTGGTGGAGTCTAGACCTATTTCTTATAATGCTTGTTCAAATTGTTATGTATTAATTAATAGCATTAATTTGAGAGACAAGCATGTTAAAGAATTAGAGGCTAGATTGAAGAGTGCTAAAGTGTTCTAAGGATGTGCAGCCTGCTTGTCCCACCTGCATTACCCTTAAGGACCAACTCAGTTTTGCTAGAGGGCAAGCTGAAAACCTCATGATTTAAAATGAATACCTTCTTTCTGTGGTTAACAAATGCACTGAAGGAAATGGTACGATGGACTTGCTCTTGGCCAAGACTAAGATGTGTGCTGACATGGCAGGGTTAGCTCTAGGATTGGATTTTGAGAGGATTCCTTCATAGAGTGAGAACAAAACTTTTTTTACCTCACCCACTACCTTAGAGAAAGAAAAAGCCCATTTAGACACTCCATCAGCCAAAAAGCCTACCCAAACTCTAAAGAAAACCAGTCCTCCTCCTAAGAAAATTCCTCCCAAGAAGAACCATCTGATAAAACCAAGGAGCCTATGAGGATTGCTCCAATGACCCATGAGAATGCCCCTAGGAGACTATTTCATTGTTTTTACTATCAACGGACGGGTCATTTAGTTGGGTTTTGCTATCGTTGCATTAAGGATGAGCGACGTTCTCAGGCATTGAGGATCCAGGACATGCATTACCCATCTTTAGGTATGCATGAGTCTGAGTTTTACTCACATCCAATTTACGAGGCTCCCCGACCTTCTCAAAAAGGCTTTGTCTCTCGTGGTGTTCACCATGTTTCATGTGGTGCTAGACCACGTGTTAGTGGCTTTATGCCTCGACAGGTTGGGAGACCTCGTCATGCATATGGGTTACATCATATAGGTCGACCTCGCACTTTGCATCACCCTATTTTACCTATGCGTAGACCGTCTACTTTTACTGTTCCTACTGCTCGTATCTCTCAGTGCTGGATGCATCGTCATATTTTCACTCACCCCAGCACTAAGCGATCAAGGTTTTCTCATTTTGTGTAGGCGACAGACCGAGGCTTGGAGGGCACGTGGATCATGGACTCCAGTTGTTCGCGCCATATGACCGGAAACACATCATGGTTCAACAGCCCCACCACAACCAAGCAAAATGAACAAATCACCTTCGGCAACAATCGAAGGAGTAGAGTGAAAGGTAAAGGGGTGGTAAGAATCAACCTGATCTTCACTCTCAAAGATGTTGCTTTGGTTGAAAACTTGGGGTAAAATTTACTTGATGAGGGCTTCAAAGTGCGATTCCATCGCGATACTTCGCAAGTACTCAATTCTAATGGCGCTGTGGTCTGTAAGATCTTTAGAGTTGGGAGAGTCTTTGGAAATGATTTTTCTGAGTCATCTGGTTCTTCTCATTGCCTTGTTGCACATTCGACTTATGAGCTTTGGAAGTGGCATAGGAGACTAGGGCATATTAGCTTTGAGTTGCTCGCTCGACTAAGTTCCCTAGATCTGATCCGAGGATTGTCCAAGCTCAAATTTGAGAAGAATTTAGTTTGCACTCCTTGTCATCATGGAAAAATGATTGCCACCTCACACTCACTAGTCACTATGGTGATGACTGAACAACCCGGATAACTTCTCCATATGGACACTATAGGTCCCTCTCGAGTTAGTTCATTTGGCGGCAAATGGTATGTACTAGTAATTATCGACGATTTCTCTCCCTACTCTTGGGTCTTCTTTCTAGCCAGCAAGGATGAAGTGTTTTCACACTTTCGGAGCTTGGCTTTGAGACTTTTTACTGAACTCCCTGGTGCATTAAAATTTATTCGAAGTGATAATGGCACCGAGTTCAAGAACGGTCTCTTTGTTGACTTTTGCATAGATCATGGCATAGAACATCAATTCTCTGCTCCGCGGGTTCCTCAACAAAATGGTGTTGTTGAGAGAAAGAACCACACTTTGGTTGAGATGGCTAGGATGATGCTCAATGAGCACAGGGCTCCTAGAAAATTCTGGGCCGAGCCCATGAACACTGCCTGCTACATCTCAAACTGAATTTTCTTGCGCTCAATTTTGAACTTGACTTCGTATGAGCTGTGTTTTGGGAGATAGCCCAAAGTCACTAATCTTCATGTTTTTGGCTGTCGATGCTTTATCCTAAAACATGGAAATTTGGACAAATTAGAGTCGCGCTCTTCTGACGGGATTTTCTTGGGTTATACTACTCACGATCATTCTTATCGTGTTTTCAATTTAGAAACTAACACTGTCATCGAGTCATGTGATGTGACTTTTTATGAATCAACCCCCTTGTGTTTGCTCTTCTGTTGAATAGGCCAATGAACATAATATGGAGCAGACCATCTTTGAAGATGAAGATCCCGAAGATTTCGAGGATGAACCCCTACTACCCTCGACATCAACCCCTGAAGCTGACCCTGCTTCGATCACTTCGGCAAGAGGCCCTGAAGCTACAACCTCAACATCAGTCATCTTCGACCACTCACCAGCACAAGTTAAGGGGGAGACTGCATCCCGCCGTGAGGCTCCTCATCATATTTAAAGGATGCATCCTCCTGAGCTGATTATTGGTGAGCTTGATCAAAGGGTAACACGTTCTCATGCTCATTTCATTGATTCTCATGAAAGTAAAATGTCAGGTTTAATTGCAAAGAGCAACCCTAACCCTTAGGCATAGGGTCCTTTATATAGGCTAGCCCATTAAAGTAATCCCCAAAATGCTATTAGGGTTAAAGTTGTTAGTATTTACCTACATGCCATAATGTATTTTTAGAATTATAAATTCTGAAAAATACATTAATGTTTACTCCTAATTTATTACAATATTGATCCTATTCTTTTAATATATTTTCAGAATTTGCAAATTCTGAAAAATACTAAAAGATTACACTTAATCTAAACTACTAAACGGAAAAATTAACTCCTATTTATTGGAATTAAAAACATTTTGAGATGTGACGGTTTTCAGCAAAAACCGACAAAGCCTTCTAGATATTTGACATGTGTCGTCAGTCCGCGAACTTGACTGCCAGCAAGTCTCTCCTGCCCTTGATCCCTCGAGCCGCCTTGTCACTTGCACTGGCTTTCCTTTCGCTGACTTGATCAACACTTCGTCTCGATCAACAGTTCTCCCATATCTTGCTTCGTCTCCATATGTACGCCTGAGATCACCTTCAACTTTAACTCGCATCCTCGACCATCATGCATTAGACTCTCTGTCTAACCCTGATCACTTGCCATCGACAGTTGACAAGCATCTCAACCCCGCACACACGACACAAGCAAAACACACACACCTCCATGCTACCCATACACAGAAAACCAACAATCATCATAGTCAACTTTGTCAATCACTCATCATAACAAAGGAACCTCAGTGAAAGCCTCAATTGGTTTCTCAATCTCCCCCTTGATGAGTGCATTGACAACTCCAAGATAAAAGTAAGTAAAAAACAAGTTCAGCACACAAGTGACCATGAAAGCTCTAGATAGAGCAAAGAGAAGCACGTCACGTGATAAAAGTTGGTGGTAGAACAAAAATCAAACTCAAAAGCAATTAGAACAAAAATCAAATTCAAAAGCAATCAAACGAGCAACAAAATCACATGAACTATCCCCCTTTGGCAATGCAGACATCAAGATAGCAACATGAGATGTCAGGATAAAGTGTAAATGCAATGCTTCTAGAATATGATTAAGTCCAATTATAGTACAAACAAGCATTGTGCCTTGAATATTGTCCTAACATACTGTATGACAATCTTAGATGTATACAATCTAGGTAACAACATGAGCAATCATTTTCATTTTTTTAGCAAATAAAAGCATCACTACTCAGACTAGCATACTAGACATGGCAAGGTAAGAGATGCAAAAGCTAAACAATTACTAACCAGATAAGCATATCCCACTACAAGGATCTACAACAAACTTGATATGCAAAGAATTTAAACTTTTTATTTTTCATTTATGTGCCAGGGGTTATTTGCAAGTCAACCTTATGCTAACCGACCAATCTAAGCCTAGGTTGAAACCATCAGAAGCTTAAAGCATTGATCTTGGTATATACTTCAATGTCCTAGTTCATACCAAAGTGCTATGGTAAGCAGTTTAGAACAAAGCAGTGCGACAATGCAAACCCTCATGGATCTTTTCAATTTTAGCACAAGATAGCAAGATTATTAAATATTTTTTATTTTCATTTTTTATTTTTTATTTTCGTTATTTTTTTAATATTTTCAGCATAATATGATCAAGTTGCGTATTAGCATCCAAGTGAAAGAGGACCTAGCTACCAGGTATGTAAAAGATAGCAAATGAACTCTAACCTATTCATCCTAGTTTGTAGACTAAACAGTGACCATTTTCAAGTTTTCACAAACAAAAGCCATGCTCAAGAAAGGTATCAGATGCATTCAATCCAAGCATAATCAACAGTAGTAAAAGATAGTATTGTAAAGGCATAATAAAGCATGTACTTGTAAAAGCAATTAATCATATTACAGGAGCTTATGCAATGCTACACAAGTTCCCCTCAAATGATGCCATAAGGATGACAAATGTCAAGCTCTCTTCTCAAAAATGCAAAGCATGAAGCTTCGAGAGGCTTGGTAAAAATATCTGCAAGCTGGTTCTGGGTATCAACAAAACACAAATCGATATCACCCTTCTTATTGTGATCTCTTATGAAATGATAACGCACGTTAATGTGTTTGGTCCTAGAGTGTTGTACCGGGTTGTTTGCTAAGCTGATCGCACTAGTGTTGTCACAAAACAGTGGAACACCCTTAAAATCCAACCCAAAATCCCGCAAAGTAGAAACCATACACAAAATTTATGAGCAACAGCTAGCGGCAGCTACATATTCAGCCTCGGCTGTAGATTGTGCATTATTAGAATGTTTGCGAGAAGACCAATACACAAGAGAGGAACCTAGAAAATGGCAAGTCCTAGATGTACTCTTTCGATCAATACGACATCCAGCAAAATCAGCATAAAAAACCTCTCAAGTATAATCAAGATGATGTAGAGTACCAAATGTCAAATTCAAGAGTGTGCTTAAGATACCTTAGTATGCACTTGATAGCTTGATGATGTGAAGCCCTTGGAGAATCCTGATAACGAGCGCACAGACATACTGCAAAGTAGAAGAGGGATCCGATCATACTCCAGAACTCCTTCTGATCCAATTCTTCTCCATCTTCATCTGGATCTAACGCAACTGAAGTACCCATTGGGGTAGCAAGTGGTTTTGCATCTGCCATGTCAAAGCATTTTAACAAGTCTTTAGTGTATTTTGTCTGATGTACAAAGGTTCCTTATTTGCTTTGCTTGATTTGCAAACCAAGGAAGAAGGTTAGCTCGCCCATCATTGACATTTCGAATTCCTTGCTCATAGAATCAGCAAACTCAGCCACAAGAGTATTAGATGAACCACCAAAAATTATGTCATCGACATAAATCTGAATAAGTAAGAAATCTTTGCCATGCATGAGAGTGAACAAGGTCTTATCAATAAAGTCCATTTTGTACCCGTGCTCAATCAAGAAGATCCTAAGACGGTCGTACCAAGCCCTAGGAGCTTGCTTGAGCCCATATAAAGCTTTGTGATGTTTAAATACTCTATGAGGGTACTTGGGATGTTGAAAGCCATGGGGTTGTTTGACACACACATTTTCTCCTATGAAACCATTAAGAAAAGCTCTTTTTACATCTATTTGAAATAATTTGAAACCACGAGACGATGCAAATACAAGCAAGATCCTAATGGCCTCAAGTCGAGCTACCGGTGCAAAAGTTTCTCCAAAATCAACCCCCTCTACTTGAGTATAACCCTGAGCCACAAGTCTAGTCTTGTTACTTACTATAGCCCCATCCCCCTGTTTGTTTTTGAAATTCCATTTTGTTCCAATAATATGAATGTTAGGGGGTGGATGAACAAGAATCCAGACTTGATTTCTATCAAAATTTTCTAGCTCTTCATGCATGGCGTTGATCCAACTTGCATTATACAAAGCATGACTAACATCTAATGGCTCATAAGTAGCGACAAATGTAGAATGAACGAAGTGAGCATGAGATTGGGTAACCCTTTCATTTAGCTCACCGATGATCTGCTCAGGGGGATGCATTCTCTGAATATGAAGTGGTGCTTCTCTTTGCGACAGAATCTCCCCCTCAACTCATGCCGAAGTTTACTCTAAGAATTCAGAGGTAGATGCTTCAAGTCCTCTTGTAGATGTGGACGACACTTCTGGAGATGCCGTAGGAGGTTGTGGCACACTTTCATTAACTTCATCATCCGATGAATCTTCTTCCTCAAAGATCGTTTCACTCATATCGTGCTCACTCACAATTTCAAAAGTAGGACTAACACATGGAGATGTCTCATAAAAAGTTACATCGCAAGATTCAACAACAGTGTTAGTTTCAAGATTAAAGACATGATAAGAGTGACCATACAAGGAATAGCCCAAAAAGATTCCATCAGATGCACATGACTCAAACTTGTCTAAGTTACATCGCTTTTGGTTGAAACAGCGACATCCAAATACTCTTAAATGAGTAACCTTGGGCTTCCTCCCAAAACAAAGTTCATATGATATCACATTCAACAAGGAGCGTAAAAAGATCCTGTTGGAGATGTAGCATGCTGTACTTATGGCTTCATCCCAAAATTTTCTAGGAGTCCTATTCCCGTTGAGCATCATCCTAGCCATCTCGACAATTGTGCGATTTTTCCTCTCAACAACACCGTTTTATTGAGGGACCCTTGGAGCAGAAAACTGATGCTCAATGCCATGTTCAAGGCAAAAGTCTGCAAAACAACTATTCTTGAACTCGGTGTCGTTGTCACTTTGAATGGCTTTCATTTCACCGGGGAGTTCATTGAATAGCCTCAACACTAAGCTTCAAAAGTGTATAAACACTTCATCCTTTCTTACAAGAAAGAAGATCCAAGAGTAACGAGAGTAGTCGTCAACAACAACAAGAACGCACCATTTACCGGCTAAAGAACTAACACGAGATGGACCTACAGTGTCCATATCAAGAAGCTCTCCAGGTCATTCAGTCATCACCATGTCTATGGGTGAATGAGAGGCGGCAACAATTTTTCCAAGACGACAAGGAGCACAAACAAGGTTCTTCTCAAATTTCAGCTTGGGGAATCCTCGGATAAGTCCTAGGGCACTCAATTGAGCAAGAAAATCAAAGCTCATGTGCCCTAGTATCCTATGCCACATCCAAAGCTCATAAGAAGGTTTAGCTAAGAGGCAATGAGAAGAACCAAATGATTCAGAGAAATCTGCTCCAAACACTCTCCCAACTCTCAAAATTTTGCAAATAATAGCGCCAGAAGAATCAAGCACATGAGAGGTATCACGACCAAAGTGTACCTCAAAACCCTCATCAAGAAATTGAGAGAAAGAAAGCAAGTTATACCCCAAGTCCTCAACCAAAGCAACATTTGACAGAGTGAAGTTTTCATTGATTCTAATCATACCTTGGCCTTTCACTCTACTTCTTCGATTGTTTCCAAATGTGATGTGTTCTCGTTGCTTGGTCAAGGTGAAGCAGTAGAACCATGATGACTTTCCGGTCATGTGGCGCGAACAGCCGGAATCCATGATCCACTTGTTCTCCAGGCTTCCATGCCTTCCTGACACATAACCAGAAGATCTCGACTACTCAGTGTTGGGGTTAGTAACAATACTTTTAGGGATCCACACTGAACAACTCGAGAGTTAGAAAAAATAGAAGACTGTAGGAAATGAATCATGATAAAAGCGAGGTATTCTTGCAAAGTGTTGAGGTATCCTAAAATGACATGGACCAAAACCACTAACACGTGGTCTAACATCATATGAAGCATGATGTCAACCACGATGGGTATAGTCACTCATAATCACGAAGAGTCTCAAAACCAGAATAAGAATGATAATCATACTCATGCAAATCAAAAGATGGATAATACAAGTCATGAAAGTTCATAGCATGAGCATGACGTTCATCCTTCATACATCGATAACAAAACCCAATCAAATGACATACACGATGATAATAAGAGCAATGATAAACTTTCTTGTTAGTAGGCACATAACTTTCAGGTGCAATCCTCATAGTTTTCCTGGGTTTTTTCTTGTAGTCTGTCTTTGGTGGTGGAATGATTATCTGTGTAGGTTGGATAGGATTCTTGCCTTTTTGAGTGGTGTCTAACTAGGCTCTTTCTTTCTCAAGGGTAGTAGGTGGAGTGAACACAGTTTTGCTTGGGTTATTTGGTGTAGTTCTCTCATAACCCAACCCTAGAGGTAACCCTGCCCTGTCAGCACACATTTTTGTCTTATTCAAAAGAAAATTCATTTTACCCTTCCCTTCAGTACACTTATCCACCATGGAAAGAAGATACTCATTCTCACACTTAAGTTTTTCGACTTGCTCTCTAGCATTAAAGTAAATAACAATTCAAGCATTCATTGATGACACAAGGACTAGACTCCACTCCAAAAGTTGTTTTTTGAACAATTTCAAGTTTTTTGAAATTTTGAGCATGAATCAGACGCAACTGAGCATGTTCGCTCATAACAACAAGACAAGACTCACATTCAGCAATTTCAGAGTTAGACTTCAACAAAACAAGTTCAGTAGAAAGAGATTCAATTTTGAAATTTAGTTCCTTTTGTTCTTTAGCAGCAAGTTTAAGTAGTCTATCTTGTGAAATGCTTGCATCATGTAATTCATTGTTTTGAACAAGAAGTTGGTCACGAGATAAACTAACCTCTGATGAGTCTAGATAATCGCTGTGTTGACACTAAAACGTGCCCCCGCACTTGGGTCAGTTTGATGATCCAAAAGTGTGTGGATACTTAGGGACAAGCCTAAGTGCGACGCAGCACCGACGTCACATTCCGACTACCCTTAGTCGTGATAAGGGGGGTGGAGTCGCCAGGCAATTAGATCACACAAAATAATCCAATTAGCTATAAGAAATATATTAAAAAGAATAAAATCAGCAAACCTGTCGGAGCTTGTCTGCTTCAGAGTATGATGCGAAGGGGGTCGCCGAAGTATACCTTCGGTGTCTGGTGCGAAGTGTCTCGCTGAAGGATGCCTTCGGTGTTTGGACTGGTTCGGTCGAAGTTGTACTCCGAATGGATCCAAACATGACAATCACCTCCGAACGGCGGGGTTCGGTGCGATGTCTCTGATACAGCGAAGTACATAATAATGACCCAAATGCCGCGCACGGGTGTGACTTCGTCCAGAGTGAGGTACGAGCGTGGCGAAGCCTATAGCGACGAAGTATGCGAGCAAAGCGTGTAGGCGAAGCCCGTCTCACCGAAGGGTGTTCCAGCAACCTCCGAAACCAATCTCTCAGCTCTGGATGCCTCCGACGAAGTACCTCCGAACTTGGAAACCTGCAACAGAGGGGATTCGAAGTACCAATTCAGTTTGAGGACCGAATTCTGCTAAGTGTTGCACTAGTAGTGAAGATAGCAATCTATTATGTAGATTAGTGGATACTTCACAGGTGAAGTAACAAGGCGATAGCAATCTATTACGTAGATTAACGGATACTTCACAAGTGAAGTAACAAGGATTACCACTGTTCCAAATTGGCCGACGGAGGGCTTCCAGGCAAACCCACGAAGAGGTACGGAAAAGTAAAGGTAAATAATTGCGATCAAAGCTAGGGCTTTGTGTGCGATTTGTGTTGGGGGGCTCTAAGCTGGCCTCGCCTCTCTATTTATAGGGGCCAAACTTCTGATCTAATCTGCTATAATTCAGCTTGGATAGAGATAAAAACTTAGCTGGAATTGTATCCAACTCTGTCTCTGCCGAAGTGGGCTTCGGCTAGGCCCGTCGAAGCTTGCTCCTTGGGTCGAAGCTTCGGTGGCGTGGGCCTCCGAAGGCTTCCTAGCCGAAGGCCATGGGCTGGCCGGAGGCTTTCGGAGCCCATAGCCCAATGGACCTTCGGCCTTGTAGTGCTTCGGCCTGACCCTAGACATGTGTATCTTTGGCCCAAATCACCAAAATTGATATTTTGACAATCTCATCCATTGATGCCATTTTTTGCTATCAACACATGCCCCCTGCCTTTTAGTGAACTGAGTGAACTAAAAGCACAATGGGCTGAAGACGATACCGTCCATATCGGCTTTTTGACATCTTTTACGCTGTTTGCCACACGCTTGGGAAATACCTTTTCAAGTACCTACCATTCAAAGCTCTTCGAAACCGCTCTCCTTGTAGAAATTCCAACACATATGCATTGCTAGGAGCGATTTCGGCTATCTTAAAATCACCTTCCCAACTAGGTGACCATTTACCAAATTTTGGACTCTTTGTGCCTAAGGGTAAAATTGTCTTCCAAACCAAATCTCCTACTTGAAACGATTTTGGTCTAACCTTCTTATTGTAGGCTTTAGCTACTCTCCTCTTGTCTACCTCTATGGCTTCTAAAATCCTTAGTCTCTTATCAGTCACTTCCTCTTGATTATCCTTCAAAAGAGTTTCATACTTATTGAGCGATAAGACATCTTGCCTTAACACTCTTAAGGAGCCAAGATCTACCTCTACAGGCAGAACGGCTTCTTGCCCATATACCAACTCATATGGACTGACTTTGGTAGCACCGTGCTTTGCAATTCTACAAGCCCATAGCGCCTCGAAAAGCACTTCATGCCACATTTTAGGAAACTCTTCAATTTTCTTCTTAATGAGCTTAATCATGGTTTTATTACTAGACTCGGCCTTACCATTGGCCTGAGCATAGTAAGGTGAAGAGTTTATCAACTTAATATCGTAATATTCGGTGAAGTCCCTCACTTCTCTACAGAAACAAATGAACTACCTTGATCCGTAGTAAGAGTTTGAGGAATGCAAAATCTATGTATGATGTGCTTCAAGATAAAATCACATACCTCATTGTGAGTCATGTTCTTGAGAGGCACGGCCACGGTCCACTTAGTGAAGTAATTTGTCGCCATCAACACGAACCGATGCCCTTTTGAGAAAGGAGGGTGAATCTGGCCGATGAAGTCTAAACCCCAACCTCGGAATGACCATCGCTTGACAATAGGGTTGAGTAATGAGGCAGGAGCTAACTGAATATTGCCAAACTTCTGACATGCTTCACACCCTCTATAATACCTAAAACAATCCCTGGTCAAAGTCGACCAATAAAATCCTACTCTTTTGAGCATCCAACTTATTTTTTGGGCCGACTAATGAGTGCCACAAAGTCCTTCATGGACTTCTCCCGTAGCCACATGAGAATGTTCATGGTCTAAACACTTTAATATTACTCCATCGATGGTTCGGCGGTATAATGTGTCGTCTATCAACACAAATTTGAATGCTTGTCGTCGAACCTTCCGATCAACCTTTTGGCTAGGGTCTCTCAAATACTAGACGATCGGAATTCTCCAATCGCCCTTATGGGTTTCAGAGGGTCTTGCTAGCTCACCCTCTGAAAAAATTTATAAACTACTGACTTCGGGATGCCCCCCGAGCCATTCCTACTACTGCCGAAGTCTGGCCGGGCTGGCATTCGGAGTGTGCTGGGCCGAAGCCCTCTTGAGAGTCCGGACTCCCAGGAGCCCTCACCGTGCGGGAGGCTTTGGCTTGCGGCCTTCAGCGTGCTAGGTCCCTCGGTTGGCAGAGTACTCTAGTCTTGGGACCTCGGCGCGCAGTGGCCTTCGGTGGCTGGAGGGGTCCGACCCGGAGGGTGTGTTTGCCCACCGTCACTGGCTTTGGTAGTGAGACCAAGCATCGGCTTCTCCCATACAAAAAATTTTCCTCTCCTGACTTGGTAACCAGATGCTTGTTGAGCCAAATCATTAGCGACTGAATTGGCTTCTCTTGACACGTGAGAGATTTTGAAGTCATCAAAAGTGGCAACTATGTCTAGACATTTATCCAAGTAACTATTCAGCAAGCCGTTAAAGCATTGAGCACTTTTAGCTACTTGTTGCACTACTAACAAAGAATCGCCATATGCGTGGACATGTCTAGCACCTACAGATTCTAGTAATTCAAGACCTAGAAATAAAGCTCCGTATTCAGCTTGGTTATTAGTGGAAGGAAATTCTAGATGGGCTGAAGTCTCAAAGTGCATTCCAGTAGGTGATATGAGAACCACTCCAATACCTTGGCCACTCTTGCAAGCCGAACCATCAAAATAAATTTTCCATGGCACTACCTCAACTGGAGCAATATTGTCACTCCAGCTGACGTCTATGTGGTGATCAACTATAAAGTTGGCCATGATTTGGCCTTTCATTGCTCTCAGGGGTTCGTAGGCCAAATCGAACTCAATCAACACGTAAGCCCATTTTCTGATTCTTCCACTTAGAATCGGCTTCTATAACATGTGCTTTATAACATCGGTTTGGCAAATGACAACACATGTAGTAGGGAGAAGATAATGGCGCAATTTGGTGCACGCGTAGTAAAATGATAAACACAAACGTTCCACAAACGCGTACCTAGTTTCGGCATCCAGTAGGCGGCGGCTCAAGAACGTGATGATGTACTCTTTTCCCTCTACCTCCTGGGTTAGCATGGCCCCAATCACGCTATCTTCAGCAGCGATGTACAGCCGAAACGGAATCCCAGCTTTGGGTGCTCTCACCACAGGCGGTGATGACAAGCACTCCTTGATTTTCTCAAAGGCACTTTGCTGGCTTGCCCCCCAAGTGAACTCGGCTTCGTTCTTTAGCCGGAGTATGGGGACAAAGGCATCAATCTTGTCGGACAAGTTAGATATAAAGTGACACAAATAGTTCATCTTGCCTAGCAACTTCTGTACGTCCTTTTTGCACGTCGGCGCTGCAATGTTTCTAATCTTCTCAAGCCTCTTAGGTTAAATTTCTATGCCTCTCTCGTGAATCATGAAACCTAAGAACTTACCCGTCGACACACCAAAAGCACACTTGAGTGGGTTCATTTTCAAACCTTACGGTCGCATTCTATCAAAAGCAACCTTCAAATTGGCTAAATGGTTTCCCAGAGCGTCCGATTTGACTACAACATCATCGATGTAAACTTATAGCATAACCCCCTAGCAAGTCATGAAAGATTAAGTTCATGGTGCGTTGATACATGGCGCCATCATTCTTCCAACCAAAAGTCATGATGACCCACTCGAATAAACCGACAAAACGAGGGCATCGAAAGGCAGTCTTGTAGACGTCCTCTTCGGCCATAAAGATTTGATTATAACCAGCATCCATCAAGAAAACTTAGTACCTTGTGTCCTGAAGCATCGTTGATCAGCATGTCGGCTATCGGCATTGGATACTCATCTTTCGGAGTGGCTCTGTTCAGATCTCTGAAATCAATGCATACCCGTATCTTGTCGCTCCCTTTCTTCTATACAGGCACAATGTTAGCAACCCATTCCGCGTACATGCATGGCCTAATAAACTCAGCCTTGAGTAGTCGCTCTATTTATTCTTTAACTCGGTCATAGACGGCCGAGTTAAAGTGGCGAGGAGGCTGCTTATAAGGCCTAAATCTGGACTTGATAGGTAGCCGATGCTCCATGAGCTCGCGGCTTTGTCCAGGCATCTCGCTATACTCCCATGCGAAAAATTCGACATACGACCGAAGTAGCTTTATTACTTCAGCCTTTTTATCAGGCTGTAAATGTTGGTTTACAAAAGTCAGACGCGGGATGCTACCATTACCTATGTCAACTTCCTCCAAGGGATCGGCCGACGCAAAACCTTGTCCTAATTTCTCTACTTCGCTAAAGTCCCCGATGGCCTCGACAATACCGTCTTTACTAGACCGATATTGCTCCACACGAGACTTTAGCCAATCTAGATTACTCTTGCTAGACATGACTATTAATACAAAAATAGTCGTGCTACTCCAACCGGCTTTACAAACACTGGAAAGAAACATCCTCCGGATACGATAACAAAATAGTAATCTGAAAGATCTCTACCTGACAGACACTCTACTTTGTTATGGACAGCGTCCACCGATACATCGGCCAATGATACTTGGGCCAAAGTATCTACGGGAATGACCTCTACTTCATCGCCGTCCCACTGTATCAGGCACTGGTGTAGAGTAGAAGGAATACAACAATTCGCGTGAATCCAGTCGCGCCCGAGCAGCACGTTGTAGTTACCTTGTACATCGACAACAAAAAATGTTGTTGGCAATGTCTTGTTGCCCACCGTCAACTCCATGGAGAGTATGCCCTTGGCCTCGGAGCTCTCACCGTTGAAGCCATTGAGCATCAAGTTAGTATTCTTCAGATCATCCTCACCCCTGCCAACTTTCTTCAACAACAAGTAAGGCATTAAGTTAACAGTGGCGCCGCCGTCGACGAGCATTCGGGAAATCGGCTTTCCATCAATGTGACCTTTGACGTAGAGGGGTTTCAGATGGCGAGCCGAGTCCTCGGGCTTCTCAAAGATGGCATTGCACGGGCCGAGGTTCAATTGAGCGACCTCGACCTCGTCATGTGGCAGGGTGAACTTAGCGGGCAGCATGACGATGTTTATGTTCATCACCTGGGGTGCGGGCCCTTCGGAGACTAGTGAGTAATCGTCGTCGAGCATGTCATCATCGTCGTCGCTCGGACTAGGAGATGGGTTGGTTATCTCAACCGGCTTCTCCGTCCATACATGTCTTGTAGCTGGCCGAGGGCGGATTTCTTCAAAGATAGCGTCACGCTCGTCCTCGGCTCTCTTCTTGCGCATCTCCTGTGCCTGTAGTCGTTGTAGGCATCTCTTTTGTGATTTGGACATGCCTGGAGGTGCCCAAGATGGTTGCGGCTTGGTGCCAAATGCTACTGTCCGGTTTTTGTCAACTGTGGCCAAAGTGGTACTGTCTCCTTCAGCCTTGCACACCCAATGTTCAGAGGGGCCTTCGCTGTGAACCCCGATGGACAGATCGACCTTATTCGGCCAATCGAATCAGGCTTCGGTGCAGAGCCCGACCGAAGCATGGGACTCACCTCCGTTAGACTTCGGCGACAAAGCCTTCGGGATTGGGACTTCCTGAGACCCCACTCTGATGGTGATGGCTTCAGACTCCCTTTCCTTGGCCTTGCGCCTGTACACTTTGGCTTCACTCTGCATGGTCCGGTTCAGAGGCACCATGGATAGTCTAGGGATGATGCCCCCCTCCGCTGTGTCTGTTTGTCCCTGCCATCCATAATACTCTGAAGGAAAACAAGGCATAGTGTTAAGTTGCGGAGGGTACTCTGACCCTGATACGTACGGAGCCCACGGGGTTCCTGCCTAGTTGTACGGCGGACGCATAGGTGGCTCTACTGGCCTTGCCCATTGTGAGCCGAACTCGTTACACGGAGGGGGGTTCGGCAGAGTCAACGGTGTCTCAGACCATACCAACGAAGGGTCTCGCCATGCCAGAGGTACGTTCGGCCAGTGCGGGCCGAAGCCTCCTGTCAGAAAGTTCGTCCAAAACAGTGCAGGGTTCAGCCATTGGGGGCCGAAGTTGCTGTATAGAGGGTTCGGCCACTTAGGCTCGAAGCCACCGCACGGGGGTTTCAGGCATTGAGGCTCGAAGCCGCCGAATGGGGTGGCAGGCCACTGTGGCCCAAAGCCGTTGTGCGGAGGGCTTGGCTGCTTTGGTCGGAAGTCGCCATCCGAAAGTCTTGGACCCTTCAGCCGTCCTAGTTTCTTAGTGCGAGGACCTGCTTCCCTGGCCCTTCTTCGATGCTTGTTCAACAGCATGTTGTAAGTTACCTTCGGCCTCTTGTGAGCCTTAGTCGAAGGGGTGTTAACGTTCTGTTTCCACACTCCTACCTCGGGGTTCTTTGGTATGAGCGTGCGAGTGCGCGGCTCTCCAACAATTACATCCTTCCCCTTAGCCGACTCGGCCTGTTCTGGCCGAATCAACACCTTCTTCTCGCCGAGGTCGACGGCGTTGATGGGAAAAGGATCTTAATCCTTCTTCTTTGGATTATGGTCTATCTTCAATCATCCTTCTATGGCCGATTGGATCTGTCATCGAAAAACATTGCAGTCGTTAGTATTATGTGAATGTGAATCATGCCACTTATAGTACGGATGTTTATTTAACTCATCGGCAGATGGAATGACTTGACCTTTAGGTAACCTTAGAAGCTAACTTTTTAAGAGAAAATCAAATATTTTATCACACTTGGTTATATCGAATGAGTACTTGACCTCACTAGGTCGATTCTTTGTGGGAGATGGTTGTAACTCGGAGCAAGTGACACATCTATTCTTAGCGTTCCAAACCAATTCGGTCGCGTACATGTCAGTCGAATCCTCCTCTTCGGATTCCTCCTCGTCAGAGCGTTCCATGATGTGGATTTCAGCCCTAGGCTTGTTAAACGTCTTAATAATCTTCTTATCTTTGGTTCGGCCTTCCTAGACCAGAGCCTGCTATAAAACTTGGCCAACTTCTAAAAAGTTCTGGTTGTCTAATCTTTCTTTAATCTTGGGACGCAACCCATTAAATGGTAGCTCCGCCAAGTCTCTTTCCGAAATATTAAGGCTAAAACATCGGTTTCTAGTATCCCTAAAATGCTTTATGTACTCAGAGGCATTCTAGTTAGATTTCTGCTTAACCGATGTCAAGTGTGAAAGCCTAATTTTTGTCTCACCCGTGTAAAAGTAATCATGGAATTTCCGCTCTAAATCATCCCACGTCTGAATGGAGTTCGGCGAGAGCGCCGAAAACCAAGTGAAAGCAGTGCCGGATAGCGAGAGAGAAAATAGTCTAACTTTTAGGGCATCTATCCCGCTAACTTCTCCACATTGTGCCAAAAATTGACTAATGTGCTCTAGTGTGGTTTCGCTAACCTCGTCGTCGAACTTAGTGAATTCAGGGATTCTATAGCCGCGGGGGTAGGGTATTGTATCGAGATGTCGGGGTATGGCTTAAGGTAAACCCTAACCCGTCCCTTGGGCACGAAGCCGGCACACTCTCTAAATAGTGCACGGACCCGCTCCTCTATGTCATCTTGGCATGTCGCCTGCGCACGCCTCTCATGCGGGGGCGCGACACGCGGTGGGATATCAGCATGTCGGCCATGGGCCTCTTCTCTACGCGCTATCTGCATGATGTGCTCATGTCCAGGTGCCTATGCATGTTGTGCAGGCAGCGCGGGTACCAGTGCAGGTGGTGGTGCATGGTACGCAGTGCTAGTTTGACTGTAAGTGTAATGATTAGTCTTGGCCATAAGTATTGAGGCCGGAGGCATCACGGTCGTGCCAGTGCTGCCGTCAGTTCTGCCGTACACATGGTTTACCGGAGGTGCACTAGCAATAGAAACCGGGAGTACGGCCTCAGTAAAGCCGAACCTTCTAATAGTTGCCTCTACTTGGGAGCTGACTGCCAAATCTAAACGGTTGGCTAGCGAAGCGCTAACGGCTTGATCTACTGATGCGGCTATTTTTTGCTCAGTCTCTAAAGAAGATAAACGAGGCGATACAGGTGTTACCTGGACCTAAGCGAGGTCGGGGGTGACGATGTCAGGCTTGATGAAGCCTGCCCATGTCTTAACGTAGCCCCCAAGCATCATGTCTTGGAGTGCATTCAACTTTGCCTCAATCTCTGCTCGGTCTTCTACGGGGATATCTTCAAGCGTAGGTCTCAAGATGTTGCGGTTGTCGATATCTGCGCCTCCTATTGTGTCCATCGGTGGTGTAGACGTAGTAGTCGATGTAGATGTACCGGTGGCCGATGTAGACGTACTCATCATGTTGGCGTAGCTTTCCCCAGCGGAGTCGCCAAAAAGTGTGCTGACACGAAAAACATACCCCGCACTTGGGTCAGTTCGACGATCCAAAAGTGTGTGGATACTTAGGGACAAGCCTAAGCGTGACGCAGCACCGACGTCGCGTTCCGACTACCCTTAGTCGTGATAAGGGGGTGGAGTCGCCAAGCAATCAGATCACACAAAATAATCCAATTAGCCGAAAGAAATATATTAAACAGAATAAAATCAGCAAACCGGTCGGAGCCTGTCTTCTTCGGAGTATGATGTGAAGGGGGTCGCCGAAGTATACCTTCGACATCTCGTGCGAAGTGTCTCGCCGAAGGATGCCTTCGGTGTTTGGACTGGTCCAGTCGAAGTTGAACTCCGAATGGATCCGGACGTGACAATCACCTCCGAACGGCGGGGTTTGGCGTGAAGTCTCCGATACAGCAAAGTAAGAAATAATGACCCAAACGCCGCGTGTGGGCGTGACTTCGTCCAAAGTGAGGTACGAGTGTGGAGAAGCCTGTAGCGACGAAGTGTGCGAGCGAAGCGTGTAGGCGAAGCCCGTAGTCTCGCCGAAGGGTGTTCCAGCAACCTCCGAAACCAATCTCTCAGCTCCGGACGCCTCCGACGAAGTAGCTCCAATCTTGGAAACCTACAACAGAGGGGATTCGAAGTACCAATTCAGTCTGAGGACCGAATTCTGCTAGGTGTTGCACTAGTAGCGAAGGTAGCAATCTATTACGCATATTAGGGGATACTTCACAGGTGAAGTAATAAGGCGATAACAATCTATTACGTAGATTAATGGATACTTCACAAGCGAAGTAACAAGGATTACAACTGTTCCAAAGTGGCCGGCGGAGGGCTTCCAGGCAAACCCACGAAGAGGTATAGAAAAGTAAAGGTAAAAAAATGCGATCAAAGATAGGGCTTTGTGTTTGATTTGTCTTGGGGGGCCTCTAAGCTGGCCTCACCTCTCTATTTATAGGGGCCAAACTTCTGATCTAATCTTCTATAATTCATCTTGGATAGAGATAAAAACTTAGCCGGAATTGTATCCAACTCTGTATCTGCCGAAGTGGGGTTCGGCCAGGACCATCGAAGCCTGCTCCTCGGGCTGAAGCTTTAGTGGCATTGGCCTCCGAAGGCTTCCTAGCCGAGGGCCGTGGGCTGGCCGGAGGCTTTCGGAGCCCAAAGCCCAATGTACCTTCGGCCCTGTAGGGCTTCAGCCTGACCCCGGACATGTGTATATTTGGCCCAAATCACCAAAATTGATATCTTGACAATCTCAACCATTGATGCCATTTTTTGCTATCAACACGCTGCTATGCTTATCATTGGCCTTGAAGCAAAGGCCGGTGAATTCTTTTGTCTTCTCCTTCTTTTCTTCATTCTTGGATGGATCTACTTCATCAGAGCCTGGCTCCTCACTTAAAGTGTGGTCAATGTCGCTAAGAGCAGCTACAAAAGCTCTGGCTACTCTTTTTGGCACTTTTCTACGCTTGCCTTTGAAGAAGGGTTTCTAGTCTCTTTTCTGGTTTTGTGTTCATGTTCATTCTTTGCTTTCAGTTTTGGACAATTAGCTTTGATATGATTAAGATATCCACACTCAAAACATCCTCAAGAGCCTCCTCTCCTTTGATCCCTTCTATCATTATAGAATCTGGTGAACTTTTTTGACTATGAGAGCAAGCTCTACATCGTCCAATGTGTCCACCTGTTCTTTAGTCATAGAAACCAAAGAAGACAACGCAAAACCTCACAAACTCCAGAAACACCAGAAAGGTTACCTCCAAATGAGGTGCCACTGCTAGAGCCAGAAACTAGTGTCATGGATTGTGGCAAAGTGTTCTCAATTCCATAATGAGATGCCTTGGCAATCTCGGTGGAGTTAAGCTTACTGAAAAGTTCATCGCAAGTCAATGTGTCAAAGCTCGTCGACTCTTCAATACTAGAGATCTTCACCTCCCATATGCTACGATAAAGAGCATAGAGAAGTTTGATCGCCCTATCATGGTCTGAATAAGATAAAGTCCCAGTGGAGCGTAAGTTACTCACAATTCTATCAAATCGAGCATCTACAGATTCACCAAAGCCTTGCACAAACATTTGATATTCTTGATTTTATGTGCTTTGCCTCCTAGCCTTAATCTGAGTAGTGCCCTCATGAAAGGTTTTTAAAGTAGTCCAAATTTCTCGTGCAGTTCGTAGGTGCTAGACCCTATCAAACTCATTGCGACTCAGACTAATGAACAATATGTTTCTTGCTTTGTTATTACAATCGTACTGTTACTTCTCAGTCTCTGAGCTGCGAGTTTCAAGGATCACATATTGGGTATCAACAATGTCCCATATAGAACTTCCTTGGCTTAGTAGATAAGCCTCCATGCGCACCTTCCAGTAAGCATAGACTCGACCATCAAACTTCGGAATCTTAGAATTCTTGTCCATGTCACCACAAGGATCACAAATCGGTTAAGGTCAACTTGTGATCTAACCTTGCTCTGATACCAATTGTTGATTCGGATTAGATGATTAGAGGGGGGTGAATAAGTGCCTCGAAAAATTCTCATGAATAAGATGGCCTGTTCAGAACACCCAATGTACCTCTAAAAATTGCAAAAGCAAAATTATGATCACTAGTAAAAATTTAGAACAGAAATCAACCCAAATGAAATTTTTGTCTAAATCGGAATTTTAATGGTCGATCTGTCCTGTCGGTAGTTGAATCACGGAAATAAAGCTGCTATTTCGGCACATGAAATGCCGACAGAGTGTTGTTGATTGATGAAACTCCGATAGGATTTAGAGAATCAAAAAAATAGACAGAAACTGAATTTTATCAATTTGAATCTTGATCATGTCATGTTTGTCTCAGTATACATCAAACAGAACAATCACAATAGCATGAAAAATCAGATTAATCAATCATTTCATATGAATCACATATATAAATTCAGATTAGAGTACATACACTCAATGAACAAGTAGTCTTCAGTAGTGTTATTTTAAAGTCTATTCTCAGTACATCAATACAGTGTGCTTTGCAACACTGATAGCTTGCATTGATTTATTCAAGTATCAGCAATGGAATATGAACAATAAGAGCCTCGGGGTTAGATCAGAAATGCAACAGCAGATTGAATCAAGCACTTAAATGGCAAAAACTTGGGTGGCTGAATAACCAGATGCAAGCACTACAGAAAGTCAAACACAGACAGAGGCTAGCTGTGGATGATGGAAACCAAACAACAATTGTTTCTGGCCTTTAGTGTTGGCTCTGAACAAGAAAGACAATAGTTGTCTCGGTGGCATACACTTGGTCAATTGACACAGCGTGACTAATGTATTACCACTAGAGCTTGGCAATAGAATGAACACAGTGCAGAACCGAGACAGCCACAAAAACTCACACGGGAAAATAAACCTAAACTTACTGGTGATTTTGATCAAATATGTAGCAAGTGCTCACCAATGGAATATGAGCAGTAAGAACACTTGCGCAATATTATAGATATAATCAGATATCATTATTGGACTATTTTCATGGCACAAGCAAGAGAAAATGATGGCTAGGGTTCTCTGGTTAGATGATTCTATTCTAGAAACAACCCTATAGCATGTCAAGAACAAATGCTTGGCAGTATAGAAGAACCATGGAAAGATTAAAGAGCTTGGATAATGATTAGCCAAGTAAACATCCCATAAAAATCTGATCAGAAGCTGTTAGAAACTCAAAACAAGATAGTGATTAAAGCAGTGCAAAGAGACAATCGAATGAAATCCGCTTGGCAACACAAAGAACAAGAATCAACCAGCAAATACACCAGCAGATGGCGGTGAGCAGGATTGAATCAAAAGAACTAGCGCAGAGTTTTCAGAGAAATACAAGACACGACGGCTTGAGCAACTTACCTGGAGTGAGGCGCATCCAGCAGAAAGGAGGTGGCGCTGTATCAAATCCGGGATGACGGAATACAGGAGCTCATAGTCTACTCGATGACAACACAAAAAGCAAACAAAAGCTCAGATAGAAAACTTGCAAAGGTTGATTCTCAGCAGCAAAAGATGAACAAAATTTAAGAGAAAATGAAAGCACACAAATGAATGTTGTTGGCGCAACGGATTACGCTAACAGGTTCTATAAAACCAAGAACTGACGAATGAAGTGTTTGTGATTGCAGACTATTATAAGCCTCCAAAAAGGATAATACCTCAGAATAGTTCGAAGTGTGTATTGAATATCTGAATATTCGATGTCTCTTCTAGGGCAATCTTTGCACTACTACAAACTGTCACTGTAGTGGCGTTGGGCAAAACCACTGTAGTGGCGGGCCATTAGATGCCCGCCACTAGAGTTGCTGGTGCTGACGGCAGCACCAGCGCCCGCCACTATTGTTGGTAAAGTAGTGGCGGTCGGTGCTGACGTCAGCCCGGACCGCCACTAATTTGTAGGATATTTGTGCATGACAAGCATTTGATAAAATGCTTGTGAACTATTGATGTATGAAATAAATTGATGTATGAACTATTGATGTATGCTGACGTCAGCATATGCCCGCCACTACTTGATGTAATCCCCAAAGGGATTTAATCCTACCCAAAAGAACACATAATTAAAAGGGAGGGATTTAATCCCAAGGGAATTTAATCTAGGAGAGGGATTGAGTGACATGCTGAGAGGGATTCACTCACGCCCGCCACTGCTAATCCACCTATATAAAAGTTTTTGCTCCCGCCGTCCGAAAACCTAGTTTCATTTCTAACTCCCGTGCGCCGAACTCTGCCCATTGCCACCGCTCCCGGAGCCCACGCCGCCCTCGGAGCCCGTCGTCGTCGTCCCCGAAGGCCGTCGCCGCCAAACTCCGCACATCGCTCCCAAAGCCCACGCCACCCTCGGCTACCCTTGAAATCATTGCAAGGTGTTTAGATAATTAAGTTTGTTTAAATTCTGATTTCTTGATTAGACATAAAGATTAAATAGCAAGTTTGTGATGTACTCTTTAATTTGACTCATTGGAGCTAAATCTGTGATTAAGTTTGGAGGAGCGTTGGGTGTTTTTAAAGGGCCATCTAATTCGAAAGAATTTTGTCGAGGCGCCTATTCACCCCCCTCTAGTTCTTGAGTGAAGTCTTCTATATCTAAGTTATGCCATGAGAAATATTGCATACCACATTACCACTTTTTTAGAACAACTTTTAGAGGCCTATAATGCAAATAGTAATTGAGTTATCTCATGTATGTCATCAAGCCGTGTGACACATCCATTCCTGTCAACAACTTCTTCTTTCTCGTGTTGCTGACAGGGAATGGATGTGCTCACGGTTCCATGGCAGCCATGAACATATTTGAAAAACAACACAAAATATGATGAGGCCTCAACAACACAAGAGAGAGAGAACAACACAATCTCCTAGCTTGAGGATTAATATAGTGGCTTCGGAAGTAATAGCTAACTACTGTAGCCAAGAAGAGTTTTCATACATTTCCCACCTTTGACACTGTGATCAGTTTACTACTGTAAACTGATCACAGTGTCAAAGGTGGAAAATGTATGAACACTCTTCTTGGCTACAGTAGTGAGCTATTACTTCTGAAGCTACTATATTAATCCTCAAGCTAGGAGATTGTGTTGTTCTCTCTCTTTAGTTTTGTTGATACCTCAGCATATTTTGTGTTGTTTTTCCCTCTAATGTTCCATGGCAACAAAATATGCTGAGGCCTCAACGACATTGTGATCAGTTTACTACTGCTATTATTTCTAAGGCTACTATATACTAATCCTCAAGTTCATGCATCCGGTTGAAGACCAATATTAGATTCTGCAATTCCTTTTAGAGGCCTATGATGCAAATTGTTATTGAGTTATCTCATGTATGTCATCAAGCCGTGTGAAACGTCCATTCCTATCAACAACTTCTTTCTCGTGTTGCTGAGAGGGAATGGGCGTGCTCACGTTTCCATGGCAGCCATGAACATTTTGAAAAGCTACACAAAATATGCTGAGGCCTAAACAACACTGTGACCAGTTTACTACCGCTATTATTTCTAAGGATACTATATACTAATCCTCAAGTTCATGCATCTGGCTGAAGGCCAACATTAGATTCTGCAATTCCTTTTAGAGGCCTATGATGCAAATTGTTATTTAGTTATCTCATGTATGTCATCAAGCCATGAGACACATCCATTCCTGTCAACAATTTCTTCTTTCTCGTGTTGCTGACAGGGAATGGATGTGCTCATGGTTCCATGGCAGCCATGAACATTTTGAAAAGCTACACAAAATATGCTGAGGCCTCAACAACATTGTGTTCAGTTTACTACTGCTATTATTTCTAAGGCTACTATATACTAATCCTCAAGTTCATGCATCCGGTTGAAGACCAATATTAGATTCTGCAATTCCTTTTAGAGGCCTATGATGCAAATTGTTATTGAGTTATCTCATGTATGTCATCAAGCCGTGTGAAACGTCCATTCCTATCAACAACTTCTTTCTCGTGTTGCTGACAGGGAATGGGCGTGCTCACGGTTCCATGGCAGCCATGAACATTTTGAAAAGCTACAAAAAATATGCTGAGGCCTAAACAACACTGTGACCAGTTTACTACCGCTATTATTTCTAAGGCTACTATATACTAATCCTCAAGTTCATGCATCTGGCTGAAGGCCAACATTAGATTCTGCAATTCCTTTTAGGAGCCTATGATGCAAATTGTTATTGAGTTATCTCATGTATGTCATCAAGCCATGAGACACATCCATTCCTGTCAACAATTTCTTCTTTCTCGTGTTGCTGACAGGGAATGGATGTGCTCATGGTTCCATGGCAGCCATGAACATTTTGAAAATCTACACAAAATATGCTGAGGCCTAAACAACACTGTGATCAGTTTACTACTGCTATTATTTCTAAGGCTACTATATACTAATCATCATGTTCATCCGGCTGAAGGCCAACATTAGATTCCACAATTCCTTTTAGGGGCCTATGATGCAAATTGTTATTGAGTTATCTCATGTATGTCATCAAACCATGTGACACATCCATTCCTGTCAACAGCTTCTTCTTTCTCGTGTTGCTGACAGGGAATGGATGTGAACATGGTTCCATGGCAGACATGAACATTTTGAAAAACAACAAAAAATATGCTGAGGCCTCAACAACACTAGAGAGAGAAAACAACACAACATCCTAACTTTAGGATTAATATGACATCAGACCTTTTTTGCATAACCAAAATTCTGATACATTAGCCTCTTAATATGAATAGTTTATCTATGGCGGAAGAAGGACGTTCCATCGAGGAGCTCATCTACGAGTCTCCCGCAAAAACAAATAAAGAGGGCTCATCTGAAGGATCCTCCGATAGCGAATCTTCGTACCACTCTCCGGAGAATGAACATCCAATGGAGCCTAGGAAGAAGAGAACGAGAGAAGACGCCGATGAGGATTACATTCCTGAAGCTTAAGCGGAGGTAATTATTACGTTAGTAACAAGTCAGAGCAGCTTCTAACCGAGGATTACATTCCTGAAGCTCACATTGTCTATCATCGTAGGATCGTCCAAAGCGAGGAAGCAAGCGTCGATTATTCCAAGTCGAGAAAAGAACAACTATTGTCCTAGCTATTGAGTCAGCTGAACGAACAGATGTTGAGCCCGCTGCCACAACATCGTCTGCAAATGCGAAGAGGAGAGGGAAACGGGAGAAGAACAAGCTGCATACAGCTATCTATGAGGTTGAAGAAGTGCATGTTGATGGGGCTCCAAAGAAGCCAAAAGAAATCACAGCGAAGTGGCGTAACGACTGTGGATGTCTCGCCAGGGAGCGATGTAAGATAGTTTGGAAAAATTGGAAGACTGTCCCTGAAGCTACAAAGAACGAATTGTGGCAGCATATAAAAGCGCATTATAAATTCCCGAAAGACCGCTTAGAAGACGCTAAAGCTGCCACATTGAAGACTATCGGGAAGGCTCTCCGTACATTTAGGACTAAACTAAACACACAATACCTTCAGAAAGATGAGTCGCCACTCAACGACTACGGCTTTATAACGCCAAATGAATGGAATGAATTCAAAATGCAGCATTGCTCTGAAGAAGCCAAACAAGAGAGCATAATGTTCAAAGAACTTAATAAGAAGAATAAGTTCCCCCATAAACTTGGGCTAGGTGGATATAAGGCTAAGGAGGATGAGTGGAGTAGAAAGGAGGAGGAGGACCGTGCGGCTGGGTTACCTGAATAGTTTTCAGGTGCTGATCAGCGCACTAAGAGATGGCTCCTAGGTCGAGCTAAAAAAACACCCGAGGGCCAATATATGCTCTCCGACTCACGGACTAGTGAAGTATTCCAGAAAGCACAGGAAATCGCTGAGTTGGAGAAGACTGGAAAGTTCAAGCCCGAGGGATGTAATGACCAGCTTACATCTGCTCTCGGAAACGAGGAACATCGAGGGCGCACCCGAGGTGTCTCTTCTATAGCACCCTGGAAAAATACTTTCAAGAAACAGGAGGGTGCCACATACAAGAAGCGTCAAGCACGCACAGACGACGCCGCAGAGCGCCATGCAGAGTGGGAGCGACACTTTTTTGAATTTATTAATGAGAACCCAAACATAATGCAGGCTGCAGCTGGACAAATAATTGTGCCAGAGGTACAACTCGACGTACCAAGCAGTGTTGGCTCAGTACAAGACAAATTTCTTGTAAATTATATTAAAGAGGACACACCCTGCAGCCTGCATGTACCGATAGGGCGCAAAGGGCATTCCCAAGAGGCTGCACGAGGTATTGCTATGCCTGGGGATTTATTTCACAATCGGCCTATTCCTGCTGACTATACCAAGGTTCAGGTCAATGAGATCACCAACGACAGATTTATTAATGACCCCTTGGATCTTCCAATGCCTGATGAGAGGATTGAGACAATCGGAGATGCTCTAAATAACTTTGTCCTATGGGCGAGCCGAGATATCAAATTACTGCAGACAAGTTCTCAGAGTAAATCACCTATTGTCTCATCACAATCCCCCACATATCTTTCATCTCAGGATGTGCAAAATATAGGATCATTATCACCTGTTGATGAGCGTGAAATAGAGGAAAAGGTAGAGGAAGAGCCAGTGCCCAATAAAGTGGCAGAAGTGATAGAATCGAAAGTGACTTCTGATCCTCAAGTGACAAAGCCAGTGCCAGTGCTTGAGCCTACTGATGAGCCCAACACAAATGTGCCAGAGCCAGATCAAATGCCAGTGCTAGTTCCGACTGAGCCTCAAGTGCCAGTTCCGGCTGATCCTCAAGTGCCGGTGGCCAAGCCCACAACAAAAGTGCCAGTGCTAGTTGCCGCTGAGCCTGAAAAACAAGATGCATGCCCAAAGCCAGCAATCCACAAGATAACTGTTCAAGCTGGGTAGTGTTCTGCGCTGAAATCTGAGATGCATAAATTTTTTAATACTTTGGGGCAAACACGTTCTATGCCCGAAGCGGCTCCCATAAAGGCTCCAGTACAAAAGCATGCGGGCTCACTTTCTGTTGATAAGAGGACCTACGGAGACGAGGATTATATCGAATACGAACCAGGCAAACCATTATTACCCCAAGGAGTACTTAATTGTATGCATTGGACGATGAAAACATTTCATGACTGGTACCTCGAAGCGTCTTCGTTAGGAGTAACACAAATAGAACTGAAGGTTCCACAAGAAATATTCAACTGCCCAGAGTTTAAGCTTGCACTATTTTTTGACGACTTCCATCGGATGTTTCGTCTGAAGCGAACCGACATCACAAGCATGATGCTCTGGTGCATGTAAGTACTTTATACTTTGTCAATACAAAGCAAAAATAAATAATGTCTTATATTGACTATTGTTTTATAACATATGCAGTTGTAATTCACGCGGTGACGAGTCTAAATTGTATGGGTACTTAAACCCGTCATTAATAAGCCAAAGTGCGTTGAACCCGACACTAAACCAGAATGATAGCAAGTACTGGACTGCGGGTAAGAAAAAATTTCAAAGAAAGATGTTCAATAAAGACGAAGACAAACTTAAGAAGAACAAAAGGAGTTGTGCCGCATTGTATATTGCGCGGTGCATGTATCAATGGAAGGACAGAGAAATGATAAGTGGGGCATATAACTTTAAGTAAGTATACCCACTATATCCACTTAAACACATTTTATCGATTATGAAACTAACATAATCATATATTACTTCTTTCGATAGTGATCATTGGATTGCACTTCTGATATACCCAAAGAGCTCAAGGGTTTATGTGCTCGACTCGCTCGACAAACCCAAAAAAGAATATCAAGATATATTAAATGTTATTCAGAGTGCATATAGATACTACGTGGAAAAGTTAGGTGGCCCACATGAGCCACAAAGGCCGAAAGAAATGCTTATCAGAACCAACTATCCGGTAATATTATATTTTTAAATTTGTTAATTCAATTGATAAAGCCAAACTATATATCGTTCTAACTTTGTCTATTTTGAAGTGTCACAAACAATCTCTTGGTTCCGTGCATTGTGGCTACTATACTTGTGATTTCATGAGCAATAACTTAGGAAAGTTTGAGCGGACAGTATCTGAGGATACTAAAGAAGTAAGTTGATTTCTTGTGTGTTAATATAATATAACTTGCAGTGTATGTACTTATATTTTACGTATGCAGGCGTCAGGTCCATCAACCGTTGCCCAAAAGAGCCAACTCTCTGAATCACAAATGTACGAAATCGTATCAAGGATGTGCCGCTTCACGATGCATGAGATTCTTCATGAGCTTGGAGTATTTTTCGATCCTGAGAGTGAAGTGGCCAAGCATCCAACTCTGTATGATTGGGCCGGAAGATTGAAAAGGCGAACCAATTAAGATATGAGTTAGGCTTCCAAGAAAACATAAACCGCATGAGCATGTATTTGTGAAACAATGAATTGTGTTGATGGATGGTTATTGTGAAACATAAACCGGAAGAATGTAAACTTTGTAAATTTTTGAAAATTGATGAGATTGATGGTTGTTGTGTTGATGTGTTTTTGTTGTGGATGTGTATGTGGATATGTGGATGTTTTGCTGCTGTGTATGTGGTTATGTGGATGTTTTGCTGCTGTGTATGTGGATGGCTGTGTGAAGCATATAATTTCTGTGTTTTGGTTTGTGGGATCACAGCATTCTGTGTTATGGCTTATACACAGCAGTGGCGGGCAGATGAGGTAGCTTGCCCGTTACTGCTATTGACACAGTGGTGGCGGGCGTGCTGACATCATCTGCCCGCCACTGCTATTGATAACGGCAGTGGCGGGCAGATGAGGTCAGCGCGCCCGCCACTGCTGTTGACACAGCGGTGGCGGGCGCTCTGACCGCCACTGCTAACCAGCGATGGCAGTGGCGTTAGAGCAGTGGCGGACTGGATGCCCGCCACTATAGGTCGATTTTGCCCGCCGCTACAGTGTCGCTTTGTAGTAGTGTTGAGTGGGCCCTCCGAGCTGAAGGGTGCGAGGGGAGGTCCGAAGTATTTGTGCCAACCCACGAAGCTTCGTGCCAGCCTAAGCCGCATGATGGACCCAGGGACTCCAAGTTGTTGGTGGCCATCGGGAGCATCAACTTTCAACTCCGGAAGAGGAACCTAAATAATTTCACAGAGAAGGCGATCAACGACTGGTGGTATTCTGACTAGATGCTCCGGTGGTTTTATGCCGAGGTCAGAGAAGACTCTAGCCTTGTGGGGCCCCTGCAATAAATATGGTACAGGAGGGAGGCAGAGGTGACTCCGGACTCAAGTCTGCTCTCAACACGACTTGGGTTGTTGACTTCAATAGCCAAGTGCATGAGTATGCGAGACTTGGCGGTGGAGTTCATCTCCCTCCGGATACTTCCGCTTGGGGCCAATTGGCCTGTTGTTTTCCACAGCGCTTCGGAGGGGGAGCTTTGAGCTCTAGGTAACACTTCTAGATTTTCTGCACTCAGATTAGTTATATAGAATATCTGTAGTTTTTTAACGCATTGTTACCTTATTTCAGTGGCTCCATTGGCGTTAGCTCCAGAGTAGATAGCTCGGTCTACGGAGAGGGTACTTGGGGCCCCTAATGTAGTAGAGAGGTAGCGAAGGGTAGAGCTGGTTGGGAGCTAGGAACGCTCCAACCAAGTGTGGAGCGCGCTCGGAATCGAAGCTCCTCCGCTTCCAAGCTTCGACCCAGCGGGCTTGGTCTCTCGGAAGAGGAAGGCTGCTGTTGGGACCTCCAAGGCTATGAGGACTCTGGTGAAGAAGGTGGCACGAAATGCTAAACTCCCTTCACCTCCGGCGTCTCCATCTTCGCTCGAAATTCGGAGCTCTTCTTTGAAGGAGTCTCAAGAGGAGACCTCAGAGGTCCAGATGGGGTGGGAATGGAGTCGGATGGTCCCGGTTCGCTAGTGATCGGAGTAGTGGTGATGGAGGTAAGGGCCTCGACGTCTACTACTCCGGCACAAACTTCGGGGGAAGACATCGTGGAGTACCTCAGAATGTACGAGTTTCTGGGGGATCCCGTAATCCTCCCTCAAAATCAATATGGAGGTAAGCCTTCGATCTCTATTTCTTGATATACCTGAAATAATTTCATTGTATTGGCAGTATCTTTTAGATAATTGACGAATACCTTATATTTGTAGATGCTTCGGGGAGCAATATGGCTCCAGCTCAAGACGGAGCCTCGGGTCCAGTTGGGGATGAGGCTCCAGCAGAAGAGGTAGCTCTGGTGATGGAGGTTACTTCGATTGGAGCTGCTTCAGCCGAGGGGGTGGCCCCGGTGGCTCCTGTACTAGGGAGAGGTAAAGACAAAACTTGGCGTGGGCCTCTCCCTTCCTTGACGACAACACCATCAACCAACGATCCTTCGGTGGATGATTTGAAAGAAGGCCCTACCAAAGATGATCAGAGAGCCCTGTCCTGGCTCCCGCTATTACCTCCATTTTTGGAGCAGCAGACAAGGCTCCGGTCTCTCCTACAGCCCTTGGCTGAAAAGAGCCAAGAAGTTGGTAACTCTGAGCTGGTCTCTGCGTTGAGAGAGGCCAATGGATCGGAGTTAGACCTAGCCCTCGAAAGGGCTACCCTCCAGGTATGCAAGAAACATATAGTACATTTAATTCATTGAAATTACATCATACTTACTTTGCTTTTTGCAGCAATTTGTTCTTGCTAGAGCGGCAGCGACTTCCAAGGAGCTCGAGATTAATCGGCTCAAAAGGAAGATTACAGCGCTCCAGAGGGCCCTTAAGGGCTTCGAAGATAAGTCCCTGTGATTACAGGAAGAACTCCTTGAAGAGCATAGGATGAAGGCCATAGCGGAAGAAGTGCTGTGAACGGAGCAGCATGCTCATGCCGGCCTGGCATCTTCGATTAAGGAGCTCCAAGAAGAGCAAATGGTCCTAAGGACTGAAGTCAATAAGCTTCGAGCAGTGGAGGCGTCTTCCAGGGCTGAACTCGTGTAGCTCTGAGAGGCGCTTCAACAAGCGCTGTCTCAGAAGACTTACTTAATGACAAAGACAATTGAACTCTCTGCCATCGCTACCGACAAGAAAAAGTCCGAGACGAGGTATGGCAAGGCGGCTGATCAATCCATGGACACTCTCTGGGGTGTTCTAGAATATTTTGGAACAGTGTGCCCATCTTATTCAGCTATGGTGAATGAGTCTCTCGACCAAAAGCTCAAGATGATCCAAGCGGCGGCCAAGATGATGAAAGGCTCCGTTACTCGCTATGGAGAAATCTCTGGGCAAGTAGCTAGGATCGGAGTCCTTCGTCATCTCGAAGCCATCGGGGTATCCATTTCTCCGGCGAAGGGTTCGATGCCAGCAAGCTTTGTTGACGAAGGCTTGCTCCGACCATCTTTGGACGTGGCTTCGTCTTAGGAAGCCTTTCAGGAGACCTAGAAAGCAGATAACGAAGCTGCGGCTAAGGTGTGGATTGACGAAGCCTATTGGTAGATGCAAGTTCAAATGAGGCCTCTGGCTCCACCTCCACCAACTGGTTCACCTTCGGACCCAAAGGTCTAGCTTCTAGAGCACTTTATTATGTAAAAAATACTTTGTAATGTCCTTTTATTTCAATGTATGAAAAGTTTTTGAATGGAAAGTCTTTGATGGGATGTTTGCTTTTAGGTTTTGCCACATGCTTCAGATCTTGATATCAAATTATTAGAGCTTGATAAAGGGGCTATTCTCGAAAGCCTAAGGCCTTATAGGTGATCGTGATTTTGTGTTCCTCGATGGGAGCATGGAGAAATAGCACCTGATATTTGTAGCGAAGTCCTTTCTTATATTAAAGAAGAGGATAAAGTAGTAGAATTTTCATCTTCATAATATGTAGATTGTTCTGACTCGGAGTATCAAGGTGAAGACTTGACAGAGGTTAGCTTCGAACGTCTTCTAACCTGGTCCGAACTTCAAGAAGAGCAGAAAAAATGGAGGGTTTCGAAGAAGAAGGGTAATCAAACCAAAAGAAAGGTTTTGAGAACTCTAGGCTCCAACGACCGAACTGGTCCTGGAGGTAGCTCTAGAAGTTGGAGAGGTCTCCATTTCTATTTAGGCTTAGATAATAATTTTTCCTGATTATGATGTTTGTAATGTGATTTAACCAAGTAGTATAATTTGTTTGAGAAGCATTGTTTGATTGTGCCTCATTCCCCTGCCCCTCTTTGTGGGTAGGGGCCATATTTAATGCAATAGGGCCCGCCGCACACAACGCTCGGCATAATAAACTTGATGCTTCGCAAACAGTACTTGATAACCATGAACTCGACATTTTCGTAGAGTTCTTCGAACTGTATGTTTGTATTATGATATCTTACATATTATAGGTAGAGTAGTTGACGCATCAAACTAATGGTTTGATGCCTGCTAACTTAGAAAAGAGCTTCAAATTTATAAATTAGAGCTCCGAAATTGGTCACTTAGGACTCTTAATGGGTTTCATTTGGCCGGGCCTTGAAACCTTATAATTTGGTCACCTTCGACACCTTTACAGATGCTTTGAACCTGGAGGATCGGAATCTATTCTTTTAAAGTCCTTAGACTCTTCTACGGATTCTATCGAGCCAATGTCTCAGAATTTGTAGGCTTTGGCAACCTTCGACTCTTTTACAGATGCTTCGAACCTAGAGGATCGAAAATTGTTCTTTTAAAGTCCTAGACTCTTCTACGGATGCTATCAAACCAATGGCTCTGAATACGTAGGATTTGACCACCTTCGGCTCTTTTACAGATGCTTCGAACCTGGAGGATCGGAATCTGTTCTTTTAAAGTCCTTAGACTCTTCTACGGATGCAATCAAACCAATGGCTTGGAATCCATAGGATTTGGCCACCTTCGGCTCTTTTACAAATGCTCCAAACCCGGAGGTTCGAACTTCATTATTTTATAGTCCTTAGACTCATCAACGGTTGCTATCATGTCGGTGGCTTGGAATCCATATGTTTTGGCCACCTTCGGCTCTTTTACGAATGCTCCGAACCAAGAGGTTCGAACTTCATTATTTTATAGTCCTTAGACTCTTCTACGGATACTATTGTGGGATCAGAATGGCGACTAGAGAGGAGATGAATAGGTGCCTCGACACTTACTTTCAAAGTGATGGCCTAATCAAATCACCCAACACACCTCTAAGGATTCCAATTCAAGATCCAAATCAATCAGTACAATTTAGAGCTTAAACAGATTCAAACGGCCAAAAATAGCTTTGTTTCAAAATTCTTGAACAACAACAATCAAACACTCACTCTAAAGATGAAATATCAAATTAAAGAGTAGCTCAGATAGTTTCAATTCAATCTCAAATGAGTTCCATTCAAATCTGACTATTTTCGGACTGTGAATAGTAAAAGTAAATTCAGCAAAGTGTATTTGTTAAACTTTGGTTCAATTTACAAGAATCAAATTCAGATCCTCTTCAGTTTAGCACATAACAAATCAAAACATGAATTGCATTAAGGCTCCTGAAACATCATATCTCTGATCAAACAAATTCAGAAATCTTTGAAGAAACTTCTAAAAACAACACTATTCCTTATCAGACAATAGCCAAAATTATAGCAAATGATAATCTGCACAATTACTTTCAGATCACACACCAGGAAACAAATTCAGTTGAATAATCTGAATGAAAGAGCTAATCAGGATTAATTCTGAAAAAGGTAATCAGATTCTGCTAGAGACAAAGAAGTCTGAAACAGTACACACTGTAGCTCATCTGAAAATGCATGAAAAACTGATATAAACAGAATGTGCTCTTCATATAGTACTCATACAAAAGTTTGTGTAACTTGAACATATCTTAGAAGATTAATACCAAGCATGAACACAATCTATTCAGGAACCATAACTAAAACAGCACTAACAATGAGTTAGTCTCAGATTCTGAACCAGCTACCTTCTCTAGATCGATTGAAATCTGTACAAATCTTATATGAACAATCAGCAACAGTATGATGAATATTTGATTGACTTCAGCAACTTGAAACAAATGCTAGGCACTGAACTAACAGGAACTTGTTCAGAATTAAACCGAATTGAAGGAACCAAAGTATTGATGATAAAACTAGCAAAACTTGGCACACTATACAGACATAAACAGGATCAAATGTGAGTCATACATCATGTGTTCATATGCAGTGACAAACCAAATAACAATTCTATCTAAAGATGATTTTGAGAGGGATAACTTTGAGTTGGTTCATTCAAGAGTTCAAATTCACTACTAACTTTAAACATAACTCAACCTCAATTCTGTAACCTTCAAAATTTAACTCAGATCACATGTACTATTCAGAGTAATTCAATCAAACAGAACAGAAACATGAACCTGTCCACAAACTAAATCCTAACAGAATTTTGATAATGAACAGAAAAAATTCTGATCAAAACTATCAACACATCCACAGTTTAGACAAACTCTTGATGAAGAATAGTGAAAACTATCAAAACAGATTCAGATTGATTCAAATTTCAGATTGTAGTTTCATATCAGTTCAGTTTCAAACTTCAGTTTCAGATCAGATCAAATAGAGTAACAGTTCTGCAGAAGAAAACAGATTCAGATACATCACTTGGGATCAGCAAAAGAATTACTCAGACTCACAGAAACTAGATGCAAATTTCAAAAATGGAACATTCACAACTTGCACAACAAAATGTGTATAGACATTCACATCGAGTTCTGTTGAAAAATTGCAAGATATCTGGCTCTCAAAATCGCATTCGGAAGGATTTTACCTCCGGCGCATGTTCTTCACGCCACTGTAGCCGATCCGGCAAAGCCCCCAGGCGCTGCAGCACATATTGTCGGCACATCTGTAGTCAGTCTGGCAGGTTCAAGTAGAACTATTCATCGTAATGCAAAATCAGCAGGAGAAAAATGCTCTCGGTAGAACAAGCTGAAGCAAGCAAAAAATCAAATTGAAGTCTGTTGATCGAAGGTTCTGGTTCCTCTCTCCTGTTTGGCCAACACACACCCAGGGATATTTATCCCAACAACTCTACCTTCTACAACGCAATTTTGCATTAAGCCCCCTAGAAAAGACACTATTTACAAAACTGAAAATTCAAATAGAAAAAACCCTATTTTACTCTAGAAAATTACACATGACCCCTCTTTAGAATATTTTCAGAATATGTATACTCCAAAAATACTCTAAAAAGTACACACAATTACACTAAAAAATTAAACTAACACTTTGACACTATTTTATTGAAATAGTAAAAATGGTAAATGTTTCGACGGTTTTCAACAAAAACCGACAAAGCTATTTCAGCTCTTCGACTCGTGACACCACTTCGCGACTCCGAGCACCAGCAAGCCACTTCTTCTCTCGATCCCCTCGAGCCACGCGAATGGTTCTCCTAGCCTCCCTCCTGCGAACATGGTCGACATGCTGTCACAGTCAGTCGTCCGTCCGAGTCTCGCTCTGTTTCTTCGTGCACTCTTGAGATCTTCTCCAACTTCGCCCGGCCTCCCTGATCCTCGGCATCAAGCTTTCCGCTCGACCCTTGATCACCCGCTGTTGATAGTCGGTCAGCATCTCCACCCTGTATAAACAAGACAAGCCAAAACAAGAACGAAACGCACTGCCGAAACCCTCGGCAGCCACACCTTCACACCACATCGAAACCCTCGATGCACTCCACATACTCTCGACCACTCATTTGCTCAGACACTCATCCTTGTTAATCACTCATCATCTAGATCGAAACCACCCTTGGTTTCTCAACTATCAAGCCGATGGCTTGGAATCCGTAGGATTTGGCCACCTTTGGCTCTTTTACGGAATCTTCGAACTAGTGGTTCGAAGGCCGTTTATTGGGTTCTAGTGAAAGATGCTTACCTCCGCAAGCATCTCCGTTCCTCCGATGCGTCCACCAGTGGTAGGGAATATTGAGTGGTAAGCATAATTCGAATCACAAGATTTATAGATTTAGAAATGTACTTTATAATTCTTTACAAGGAGCCCCTAGGCGTAATAATGTTTAAGGTGCTCCGCATGCCATGCATGCTTTAACTCTTCCTCTTATAAATTTGCTAATTTAAAGGATCTGGTGTGCCCTGATCGTAGGATAATATATGGTCCTTCCCATTTGTTTCCTAATTTTCCTAGAGCAATTACACTTCGTAGTACCAAATGACCTAGTCCAAGTTCATTAACTTTTACTTTTGGGTCATACCATGCCTTCGTATGGTCTTGGTACTTTGTCAAATTGGCGACAACTCGAAGCCTTGTTTCTTCAGACAAGTCAAGCGAAGTGCTTCTTTTGTCTTTATCTTCCAGCTCCGTTGCACAAAGGGATGCACCTTTGAGCTCTGTTGGAGTCTGAGAAACCAAGGGATGGTTTCGGTGTTTTGTGATGAGTGATTGACAGGCTTTTTACCCTCTGTTCGGAGGGTACCTCCGAAGGGGGTTCGGAGGTGGTTTCACCGAAGGGTGTTCGGTGTTTGCTTGCTGCAGCTGTTGCAGCGGAGTGTGCTCGTCGGAGGGGTCCGACAGTACGAGATGACTGGGTTCGTACCGAAGGCTTCGGTACTTTGGGCGGCACACCGGAGTGTGTGCCGGAGGTTGCTAACCCGGAGAGGTCTCCGGAGTACTGGTTACACTTGTCTGCTTGTCTGTGGTGCGCAGGGACTGCGGAGGCGACGGACAAGGTTCGCAGCAGGTGAACCTGGGTCAAGCGGGAGGCTTGATGCCAGGGGAGCGGGGAGCTCCGTCACGGTGGCTGCGAAGGTGGTCCGGGTCGGTCCTCGGGTCGAGGCGTGCCAGGTGAAGGCAGAGAGTGCGGAGCGTGGCTCCGGCTGAAGGTACTCCGAGACAAGTCCTCGGAGGTGAGGCACTTCGAAGATACTCCGAACGGAGTGACTTCGGAGGTTGTGGATCAAGTCCTCTGCGGAGGCAAGGAATTCGAAGTGTGCTCCGGAGGGAGACATTCGAAGGTTGCCCGACGAAGGTTTCAGAAGTCGAGGCGCATCGAAGGCATGGTCCGGGTGAGGCTCGTCGAGGAGTGTGCTCGGGGTGAGACACTGCGACGAAGTGCTCATGGAATGCTTCATGCGAAGGCCTTGGACGAAGGAGGGACTTCGAAGGGTGGTACTCTGAAGGTGGGGCTTCGGAGGGTGGAAGGCTTCGGAGCGAGGCTAGCTCCAGAGTAAGGTTGACTTGTGGTGCTTCGGCCTACATGGCTTCGGTACACGGACTGACGGAGTTCGAGCTGGGAGTAGCTGCGAAGCTGTGGTGATCCACTCCGGAGGTGTTGGTGCGAAGGCCCAAGGGCTTTGACGGCTTCGGCTCAAAACCGTCACTGTGTCGGAGACTGACTTCGGTGGAGCGAAGGCCATCTGGCTTCAGGCTTCTCACCGAAGCTACCGCACCCTCGCGTGCGAAGGGAGGATTCCAGAAGGTCAAAGACTGCAAAGGCTGACACTGTCTGCTCTGTAAAAGGCTGACACTGTCCCCTCTGCAAAGATGACAGAGAAGCCTCCAGAATAAAGGTGGACTACCTTTTGTACCCCTTAGTTCTGTAGAGTCAAATCTTCTGTAAACCCTAGGGGTAAAGTAGTCACTTCCTTTGGGTGAACTGTGGGCTATAAATATGGGGGCTCGGTAGGTAACATTTAACACTTTGAGCATTTACTGTTGAGCTCCTATAGCCACATACTTCGATTGTAATACATCCAGAGAGTTCATTTTTGTGTTCCTTGTTCAAGCGGCGAAGCCCTACTTCTTTGTGCTTTTTGCTTGAGCTCGCGTTACATACCTCGCCTGTTGTAGTGCACCGAAGCCTGTTGAGGTGAAGGCTGTTTTTGTGCGAGGTGTGTTTTGTCAGTGTGCGTTCGCTCTGTGTAACAGGAGGCGTGACCTCGTTGCTTACTAGCGAAGCCCTGATTGTTGCCCGTTTTGCTTCTTGTGTCGAAGCCCCTAGTGTAGTATGTTTGTGTGCGTGTAGACCTTCGTGTACGAAGCTCAGCACCAGTTGCTGCTGCCAAGTACTTGGTCGAAGTCCTTAGAGGGCTGTCCACTCTTGCGAAGGGTGAAGTGCGAAGCCTGCTCGAAGCACCCTGTGTGCGGAGCCTGCACTGACTAAGCAGAGTAGATTTCCGAGGGTTGTAAGTGGAGTGAAGTCTTCTTGGCTTCGAACTTTTGCTCCTCCGAAGCCTGTGTTCGAAGGTGTCGAAGTACCTCCGAACCAGACCTTCGAAGGTAGTGTTCGAAGCTTGTTCCGCAGAAGACAGAACTGAAACCGAAGGCTAGTTTTTAGCCAGAAATTTTAAAAGCTCCCATTCACCCCCCCTCTGGTCGCCGTTTCAGGTCCAACAATTGGTATCAGAGCAGGTTAAGATCACTAGTTGACCTTAACCGGTTTTGTGATCTGTTGGCGACATGGATAGAGGCAGTAAAATTCCTCTGTTCGATGGGACAGACTTTGCATACTGGAAGGTGCGCATGGAGGCTTACTTATTAAGCCAAGGAAATGCAATTTGGGAGATTGTGGAATCACAATACTCCATCCCTGAGACTCGCACCTCTCAAACAGAGAAGGATCAGTATAATGCCAATTCCAAGGCAAGAAATATACTGTTCATCGGTTTGAGCCGGAGTGAGTTCGATAGGGTGCAGCACCTTAGGACTGCTAGGGAGATTTGGACAACGCTCACTATTTTTCATGAGGGCTCTACACAGATTAAGGCCAGGCGCCAAAGCACCTACAACCAACAGTATCAGCTGTTTGTGCAGGCACCTGGTGAATCTATAGATGCCATGTTTTCGCGCTTTGATGCTATAGTGAGTAACTTGCGGTCCAACGGGACGCTTGCTTACAGTGATCACGATAGGGCTATCAAGCTTCTCTATGCTCTTGACCGTAGCATATGGGAAGTAAAGATATCCAGTATTGAGGAGTCCACAGGCTATGACACCTTAACCTGTGATGAACTCTTTAGCAAGCTGAAGTCGACAGAGATTGCCAAGGCATCTCTTGCAGTGCACAGAAGCTCTTTGCCACAGCCATTGGCATTGGTTTCTAGCACTAGCCGTGGCACCACTGCAGAACCAAGCACATCTGGTACTTGTGTTTTTGCAGATGGTTTTGCTTTGTCCTCCCTGGTCTCCGTCACAAAAGAGCAGGTGGACACTCTAGCTGATGATGAGCTTGCTCTCATTGCCCGGAGGTTCACCCGCTTTCATCATGAGAGACGGGATCAGAGGAGAAGTGGTTTTGGTAGTTGTTTTGAATGTGGTGACACTTCTCACATCAAGGCTAATTGCCCTAAGCTCAAAAATAGAGATGAGAGTGAGCGCCCCAAATACCACAAAAAGGAGAGGAAGCCCTTTGTGAAGGGCAAGCGCGGCAAGATGGCTAAGAAAGTAGCCAAGGCCGCTTCCAGAGCCTTTGTTGCTGCTCTCAGCGACATCGACACGTCCTCAACTGAGGAGTCGAGCTCTGAGGAGGAGGAGTCACCAAGGAAGGAGGACAAGAAGGACAAGAAGGGACGTGACTTCACCGGCCTTTGCTTCATGGCCGACAGCGATCACAGCGGCGATGAGCTTGACTCATCTGAGGTAAACCTATCATTTGACCAGCTACTAATTAAATTAGATGAGCTGAATGAAGTAGTGCTTGGTCAGGATAGATTACTTGTGCAAGCCGCTAGAGAAAGAAAAGACCTTAGACTTAGGCTAGAAAATATTTCTACTGAATATGCCATGCTTAAGTCTAAATTTGATGATGCTGAATGTGAATCATGTTCTGTTGTCATGAGTGAGCTTGCTCAGTTGCGTTCTGTACATGCTCAAACTCTCTCTGAGCTTGAGACTGCACAGAAGCAGCTTTTGGAGGTGGATTCTAGACCTCATGATGTTATTGATTGCATGAACTGCTCTTTATTACGCGATAGCATTAATTTACGTGATAAGCATGTTCATGATTTGGAGGCTAGATTGGAGAGGGCCGGTAGTTCTAAGGATGTGCAGCCTGTGTGTGACACATGCATTACCCTTAAGGACCAGCTAGGCACTGTTAGAGAGCGAGCTGAAAACCTCATGTCCGAAAATGAATACCTTCTTTCTGTGGTTAATAAATGCACTGAGGGAAAGGGTAGGATGGATTTGCTCTTGGCCAAGACCAAGTTGTGTGCTGACAGAGCCGGGGTAGCTCTAGGTTTGGGTTTTGAGAGGATACCTTCAGACAGTAAGACCAAAACTGTTTTTACCTCTCCCACTACCTTAGAGAAAGAGAGAGCTCTGTTAGACACCCCATCAGCCAGAAAGCCTACCCATCCACCAAAGAAAACCACACCTCCTGCCAAGAAAAACCCTCCCAAGAAAACCACACAGAAGAAACCCAAGGAGCCTGTGAGAGTTGCTCCTGTGACCCATGAGAGTGCCCCCAGGAGAGTGTTTCATTGTTCCTATTGTCAGCGGGCGGGTCATTTGGTTGGATTCTGTTTTCGTCGCATCAAGGATGAGCGACGCGCTCAGGCGATGAGTTACCAGGACATGCATTACCCATCTTTAGGTATGCATGAGTCTGAGTTTTACTATCGTCCTGCTTTTGAGGCTCCTCGTGCTTCTCGGAGAGGTTTTGCTCCTCGAGGTCTTCACCATGTTCCATATGGTGGTAGACCTCGGGCTAGCAGATTTGTACCTCGTCAGAGTAGGAGACCTCGACATGTTCTTCTTTCACAGCATGTAGGTAGACCTCGCACTTTGCATCATTCTGATTATTATGTGCGTAGACCGTCTGCTTTTACTGTGCCTACTACTCGTGTCACTCAGTGCTGGATGCCTCGCCATTATTTTACTCACCCCAGCACTGAGCGATCGAGACGTTCTCATCTTGTGTAGGCGACAGGTCGAGGCTTGGAGGGCACGTGGATCATGGACTCCGGTTGTTCGCGCCACATGACCGGAGATGCAGCATGGTTCTCCAGCCTCACCACAACCAAGCAAAGGGAACATATCACCTTCGGAAACAATCGAAGGAGTAGAGTGAAAGGTATAGGTGTGGTAAGGATTAATTCGAACTTCACTCTCAAAGATGTTGCTTTGGTTGAGAACCTGGGTTACAATTTGCTGTCTGTATCTCAGTTGCTTGATGAGGGCTTCGAAGTGCGATTTCATCGCGATACTTCGCAAGTGCTCAATTCTGATGGCGTTGTGGTGTGTAAGATCTTTAGAGTTGGGAGAGTTTTTGGAGCTGATTTTTCAGAGTCATCTGGTTCTTCTCATTGTCTCGTTGCACATTCGACTTCTGAGCTTTGGAAGTGGCATAGGAGACTAGGGCATATGAGCTTTGAGTTGCTCGCTCGTCTGAGCGCCCTAGGCCTGATCCGAGGATTGCCCAAGCTCAAGTTTGAGAAGAATTTAGTTTGCGCTCCTTGTCGACATGGTAAAATGATTGCCACTTCGCATTCGCCAGTCACCACAGTGATGACTGAACAGCCCGGAGAACTTCTCCATATGGACACTGTAGGTCCTTCTCGGGTTAGTTCTTTAGGCGGCAAGTGGTATGTTTTAGTTATTGTCGACGATTACTCTCGCTACTCTTGGGTCTTCTTTCTTGCCAGCAAGGATGAAGTGTTTTCACACTTTCGGAGCTTGGCTTTGAGACTTTTCACTGAACTCCCTGGTGCATTAAAATTCATTCGAAACGATAATGGCACTGAGTTCAAAAATAGTCTCTTTGTTGACTTTTGCATGGAGCATGGCATAGAACATCAATTCTCTGCTCCGCGAGTTCCTCAACAGAATGGTGTTGTTGAGAGGAAGAACCGCACTTTGGTTGAGATGGCTAGGACGATGCTTGATGAGCATAGGACTCCTAGAAAATTCTGGGCTGAGGCCATGAACACTGCATGTTACATCTCAAACCGAATTTTCTTGCGCTCAATTTTAAATTTGACATCGTATGAGCTGCGTTTTGGGAGACAACCCAAGGTTACTCATCTTCGAGTTTTTGGCTGTCGCTGCTTTATCCTAAAACGTGGTAACTTGGATAAATTTGAGTCGCGATCTTCTGACGGGATCTTTTTGGGTTATACTACTCATGGTCATTCTTATCGTGTTTATAACTTGGAAACTAACACTGTCATCGAGTCATGTGATGTGACTTTTGATGAATCAACCCCCTCTGTTAGTTCTGTTTTTGAACAGGCAAATGAACACGACATGGAACAGACCTTATTCGAAGACGAAGATCCCGGAGAATTCGAGGATGAACCCCTACTACCCTCGACGTCAACCCCCGAAGCTGACCCCGCTTCAACTACTTCGGCACGAGGTCCCGAAGCGACTACCTCAACATCGGTCATCTTGGACCACTCCAACGCACAAGTTGAGGGGGAGACTGCATCCCGCCGCGAGGCTCCACACCATGTTCAAAGGATGCACCCTCCCGAGCAGATCATTGGTGAGCTTGATCAAAGGGTAACATGTTCTCACGCTCATTTCACTAATTCAGCTTTTGTTGCTTCTTTCGAGCCCTTAGATGTTAGCCATGCACTTTCTGATTCTAGTTGGATCAATGCCATGCATGAGGAACTTGAAAATTTTGAGAGAAACCAAGTCTGGACTTTAGTTGATCCTCCACCTAATGTTCATTTCATTGGAACAAAATGGATTTTCAAAAATAAACAAGGGGAGGATGGGACTATAGTTAGAAACAAGGCTAGACTTGTAGGTCAGGGCTTTTCTCAACTAGAAGGGATTGATTTTACTGAAACTTTTGCACCTGTTGCTCGCCTTGAGGCCATTAGGATTTTGCTTGCCTTTGCGACATCCCGGGGATTCAAACTCTATCAAATGGATGTCAAAAGTGCTTTTCTTAATGGTTTCATAGGTGAAGATGTTTATGTAAAACAACCCCCTGGTTTTGAAAACCCCAAGTACCCACATAAAGTCCTTAAACTTCATAAGGCTCTTTATGGACTCAAGCAGGCCCCTCGAGTGTGGTATGATAGACTTAAGTCTTTTCTGCTTGAGCGAGGGTATTTGATGGGCTCTGTTGATAAAACTTTGTTTACTCTCAAGCATGGCAAAGATTTCCTCCTAGTTCAGATTTATGTGGATGATATCATCTTTGGTGGCTCTTCTCATGCTTTAGTTGCTGAGTTTGCAGATACCATGAGCAGGGAATTTGAAATGTCGATGATGGGTGAACTCACCTTCTTCCTTGGTTTGCAAATCAAGCAAAGCAAACAAGGTACTTTTGTCCACCAGACAAAGTACACCAAGGACCTGCTCAAGAAGTTCGACATGTCCGATGCGAAGCCCCTCGCCACTCCAATGGCTACATCTGTAGCATTGGACCTTGACGAAGATGGAGAAGCCGTAGATCAGAAGGAGTTTCGGAGCATGATCGGCTCCCTCCTCTACTTGACTGCCACGAGGCCAGACATACACTTCGCTGTGTGTCTGTGTGCTCGTTTTCAGGCTTCACCACGAGCTTCGCACCGCCAAGCGGTTAAGCGCATTCTAAGGTATATCAAACACACCCTTGAATTTGGCATATGGTATTCAGCATCTTCATCTTTATGTCTTCGAGGTTATTCCGATGCGGATTTTGCTGGGTGTAGAATTGATAGGAAGAGTACCTCTGGTACTTGTCATTTTCTGGGTACTTCACTGGTTTGCTGGTCTTCCCGCAAACAGTCTAGTGTTGCACAATCGACGGCTGAGGCCGAATATGTTGCTGCAGCTAGCTGTTGCTCTCAGATTTTGTGGATGGTTTCCACTTTGCGGGATTTCGGGTTAGATTATAAGAGTGTTCCACTTTTCTGTGATAACACTAGTGCTATTTGTATTGCAAACAACCCGGTTCAGCACTCCAGAACCAAACACATTGATGTACGGTATCATTTTCTCAGAGATCACAATGAGAAGGGTGATATTGAACTTCAATATGTTGATACCCAACACCAGCTTGCCGATATTTTTACAAAACCCCTCGATGCTTCTCGATTTGCTTACTTGCGTGGGGAACTTGGCATTTGTCACCCTTACGGCATTTTGTGAGGGGGAGCTGTTTTAAATGGATGTGCTTTTGCTAATTGTGCTGAAATTGCATTTATATATTTTGCACTTATATGCCTGCTTTTAATTCATGAAATCATGTCAGCTCAGCTCTTGTTAATTCATCTGGAACATTCATGTGCATGGTGTTTTATTTTCAAAATCAAACCGTGCTCACTGCTTAGTCTTGAGTCTAGCATGTTTAGGCAGGACTGCTTTAGCTATCTTTTATCTGCTTGATAGCAAGACACATTTCTTTGGATGCTAAAAATTGCAACTTGAAAAAATTGTTCTCATCTTCATGGATACTCATAAATGCCAAACAATTGGTTCACTTGGTTAAAATCAAAAATTCCATGATTTGCATGCTTTAAGTTAAAAGATCCAGGCGGGTTTGTTTGTCGCACTACCCTATTCTAGACTGCTTACCATTGCACATTGGTCTGAACTGGAATAGTGTAGTGTTTGCCAAAATCATTGCCTTAAGCTTCTTATGGCTTTCATGCCTAGGCTTGGCCTGATTGGAAAGCATAAGGTGGACAAACAAATAACCCCTGGCACTTAGAAAAGAACAACAAAATTAATTGATTATCAAGTTTGCTTTTCAAGCTCCATTTGAACTGGACTTGTCTGTCTAGAGTAGAAATTGACTAGCTTTGTGCAGTCCTTGCTCTTACTTGTCTAGTTTCTTTGACTAAGTGGTGATGCTTTTTATTTCAAAAATTGATCAAATCACATGCTTCATCATGTTTTTAGAGAATATTAATTTGAGCTGAGCACATGGTCATTGGTATTAATATTGGCATATTTTTGCTCCATATGTCTTTGCATTTCTGCTCATTTCGAAGCTTTACATCTTTTACATGCTCCTTGATGCTTGCATTGCCAAAGGGGGAGAGATTTGCTTCGTTCTCTGCCGCAAGGGGGTATAATTTCTAAGAGGGAGAAAATTTGACATAAAGGGGGAGAAGATTTTTTATTGCCAAAGGGAAAATTTAACTCAGGGGGAGGAAAATTCTTTTATCAAGTGACATGATTTGGCTCTTTTCTGAGTTTTTATGGTCACTTGTGTGCTGAAAGTTTTTATATTTTCTTGAACTTCGATTTGGTTGTCAATGCACTCATCAAGGGGGAGATTGAGAAACCAAGGGTTGGTTTCGGTGTTTTGTGATGAGTGATTGACAGGCTTTTTACCCTCTGTTCGGAGGGTACCTCCGAAGGGGGTTCGGAGGTGGTTTCACCGAAGGGTGTTCGGTGTTTGCTTGCTGCAGCTGTTGCAGCGGAGTGTGCTCGTCGGAGGGGTCCGACAGTACGAGATGACTGGGTTCGTACCGAAGGCTTCGGTACTTTGGGCGGCACACTGGAGTGTGTGCCGGAGGTTGCTAACCCGGAGAGGTCTCCGGAGTACTGGTTACACTTGTCTGCTTGTCTGTGGTGCGCAGGGACTGCGGAGGCGACGGACAAGGTTCGCAGCAGGTGAACCTGGGTCAAGCGGGAGGCTTGATGCCAGGGGAGCGGGGAGCTCCGTCACGGTGGCTGCGAAGGTGGTCCGGGTCGGTCCTCGGGTCGAGGCGTGCCAGGTGAAGGCAGAGAGTGCGGAGCGTGGCTCCGGCTGAAGGTACTCCGAGACATGTCCTCGGAGGTGAGGCACTTCGAAGATACTCCGAACGGAGTGACTTCGGAGTTGGTGGATCAAGTCCTCTGCGGAGGCAAGGAATTCGAAGTGTGCTCTTGAGGGAGACATTCGAAGGTTGCCCGACGAAGGTCTCAGAAGTCGAGGCGCATCGAAGGCATGGTCCGGGTGAGGCTCGTCGAGGAGTGTGCTTGGGGTGAGACACTGCGACGAAGTGCTCATGGAATGCTTCATGCGAAGGCCTTGGACGAAGGAGGGACTTCGAAGGGTGGTACTCCGAAGGTGGGGCTTCGGAGGGTGGAAGGCTTCGGAGTGAGGCTAGCTCCAGAGTAAGGTTGACTTGTGGTGCTTCGGCCTACATGGCTTCGGTACACGGACTGACGGAGTTCGAGCTGGGAGTAGCTGTGAAGCCGTGGTGATCCACTCCAGAGGTGTTGGTGCGAAGGCCCAAGGGCTTTGACGGCTTCGGCTCAAAACCGTCACTGTGTCGGAGACTGACTTCGGTGGAGCGAAGGCCATCTGGCTTCAGGCTTCTCACCGAAGCTACCGCACCCTCGCGTGCGAAGGGAGGATTCCAGAAGGTCAAAGACTGCAAAGGCTGACACTGTCTGCTCTGTAAAAGGCTGACACTGTCCCCTCTGCAAAGCTGACAGAGAAGCCTCCAGAATAAAGGTGGACTACCTTTTGTACCCCTTAGTTCTGTAGAGTCAAATCTTCTGTAAACCCTAGGGGTAAAGTAGTCACTTCCTTTGGGTGAACTGTGGGCTATAAATATGGGGGCTCGGTAGGTAACATTTAACACTTTGAGCATTTACTGTTGAGCTCCTGTAGCCACATACTTCGATTGTAATACATCCAGAGAGTTCATTTTTGTGTTCCTTGTTCAAGCAGCGAAGCCCTGCTTCTTTGTGCTTTTTGCTTGAGCTCGCGTTACATACCTCGCCTGTTGTAGTGCACCGAAGCCTGTTGAGGCGAAGGCTGTTTTTGTGCGAGGTGTGTTTTGTCAGTGTGCGTTCGCTCTGTGTAACAGGAGGCGTGACCTCGCTGCTTACTAGCGAAGCCCTGATTGTTGCCCGTTTTGCTTCTTGTGTCGAAGCCCCTAGTGTAGTCTGTTTGTGTGCGTGTAGACCTTCGTGTACGAAGCTCAGCACCAGTTGCTGCTGCCAAGTACTTGGTCGAAGTCCTTAGAGGGCTGTCCACTCTTGCGAAGGGTGAAGTGCGAAGCCTGCTCGAAGCACCCTGTGTGCGGAGCCTGCACTGACTAAGCAGAGTAGATTTCCGAGGGTTGTAAGTGGAGCGAAGTCTTCTTGGCTTCGAACTTTTGCTCCTCCGAAGCCTGTGTTCGAAGGTGTCGAAGTACCTCCGAACCAGACCTTCGAAGGTAGTGTTCGAAGCCTGTTCCGTAGAAGACAGAACTGAAACCGAAGGCTAGTTTTTAGCCAGAAATTTTAAAAGCTCCCATTCACCCCCCCTCTGGTCGCCGTTTCCGGTCCAACAGAGTCATTGCTTCATCTCCGAACAACAGCCTGAATGGGATAAAACTTGTAGACCTAGCTTGCGTGGTCCGAATGGACCATAAAATCTTAGGAATCTCTTCAGTCCACAGCCTCTTGCTGGACCTACAATCCTTCGATTTAAGCCATACAGAATATTTCCATTGGCCCGTTCGACGGCTCCGTTAGATTGGGGATGATGGACGACTGCAAAGTACATTTTAATTCCCAGCCCCTCGCAGAATTCTTTAAAAGGTTCGGCTTCGAATTGGGTGTCATTATCGATTGTCAATTATTTAGGAACTCCGAACCTACAAATAATATTTTTCTAGAAGAATTTCTGCACATTTTTTGAAGTGATAGAAGTTAAAGGTTCATCTTTGACCCATTTGGAAAAGTAATCGATTGATAGCACTGCGAACTTCAAGCTGCCCTTCACCATTAGGAAAGGGCCGATGAGATCCATTCCCCATCATGTCGTCGGCCATACCGGAGCAATGACTTGAAGTGGTGTTGGAGGACGATGGCTTCATCATCCCATCCATTGGCACCCTTGATAGGTTCGAACTAATGATTCTGCATCTGCTATAATTGTTGGCCAATAAAGCCTCTGGAAATGTGTTTTGCGTGCTAAAGCCCAAGGGGCTAAGTGGCTACCGCACAAGCCTTCATGGATTTCTCGCAGTATATCTTTGCCTTCAGGTTGTGAGATGCATCGGAGTAGAGGAGAACAGACTCCAGCTTTATACAACACTCCGTTGACAAGCTTATAATTCCGGACCCTTGACTGTAGCCTTTGCAATTATGGGCCTTCGAGGGGACTTGAATTGTTTTGTAAAAAGTCTACTATCGGGCTCTGCCAATCAGTAATTGGTATACAAAATACTTCTATGGAGGGTGGTTGATGTACCAAAGGTTTGACAAGTTCTTCATAAACAACTCCTTCCGGGACATCCAATGCTCTGGCTGCAGCCTTCGTCCGGATGTCTGCAAGCTGATTATCTGCCCGAGGGATGCTCCGGATGAAAATTCCTTTGAACAATGCCTCCGTCTTGTGGATCTCTTCTAAGTACTTCGCAAGATGTGGATGTCAAGCTTGAAAGCTTTTGTCAACATGCCCTGCAATGACTTGAGAATCTATTTTTATTACAATTCAAGTTGCTCCAAGCGCTCGTGTTTTACGGAGACCAAGTAGAATTCCTTCGTACTCTGCAATATTGTTAGTGGACTTAAAGTTAAGCCTTGCAGAGTACATTGCTTTCTATCTTGAAGGCGAAATTATCATGGCTCCGGCAACAACTGCGGATGCTTGAAATGCTCCGTCAGAGTATATTGTCCATACTCCTTCGTATGGTTCTTCCAGAGCCCATATTGCAGATAGAGTCCACTCTACAACAAAGTCAGCCACAACTTGAGACTTATTGGTTGTTCTTGTAGTGAAGGAAATACCGAAGGGGGCTAGCTCGACAGCCCATTTTCCAATTCTCCCTATGGAGTATTTGCTCCGGAGCATATCACAAAGGGGATACGACGTAGGGACAATTATATTGTGTGCTAAAAAGTATTGCCTTAGCTTCCGCGAGGCCATTACCAAAGCATATGAAAATTTCTCGAGCTCGGAGTACCTTGTTTTTGCTCCGGATAAGGCTTCTGAAATGAAGTATAGTGGGTTCTGCACCAGTTTTCCATTGAGCTCTCACTACTACAAACCACCACTATAGTGGCGTTGGGAAAAAATACTGTAGTGGTGGGATATTAGAAGCCCACCACTACAGTGGTTCCAGGTGCTGCCGCGCCAACGACCGCCACTACTAGTGGTGGTCGGTGCTGATGTCAGCACCGACCGCCAGTAGTATAGCCACTAGGAGAGGCGGTCGCTGATGACGTCAGCACCGACCGCCACTACTATTGTCACTAGTAGTGGCGGACAGAAAACTGCCCGCCACTGCTACGCTGTCTGCCACTGATGATTTCATGACATCACTTGCTACCGCCACTACTTTTCTGACTATAAATACACAACTTCTTCCTCCCCGAGCCCGAGGCTACCGGAGTTCGCATTTTGGTCCGTACAATGGCGACAAAAATCTAGAAAAATGGGGAGGCTTTATTTTCGTTTCTTTTGAAGGATTTCTTTCTAGGAGGTAAATCCATGCCGAATATCACATTTATTTTCTATTTAATCATGTATAAAATCAGTTATTAGCGTTTTACTAATTTAGGATTTGTGAATAGAAATTTTCAAATATTCTTTCATTTATAGTGTTTCTTTCTCTCAAATGAAGAAATATGACCCTCCTCACAATTATTCATCACTTGTATACATTTTTACATCATTTTAATCTATTTTTTAATTTAATTTATGATTATAGATCTAGAGTTATGTTGTTTGGAGAGAGAAACAAATGTAGTTAATTTATTTAATATTTTTTTTCTACTTAATACATAGTTTGAATTAAAGAATTTTTAAAATATTATATATGTTTTAGATGGAGCACAGGTCCACGATGTAATCGTCAAATAACGTAGATGTGGTGGAATATTTTAACAAAGTAACTGAATTTACTGAAGCTGCCGCACAATATGCTTCCCGTTAGAGTGAAGCGGCAATACATTGTGCTTGTAAAGTTTGTAAAAACGAAGCGATGTATCCGTGTTCAGATCGTGAAACCATACGATTTCACTTGTTGAAAAATGGTTTCGTGAAGAACTACTATATATGGACGAAACACGGTGAGATGGGTCAAAACCCTCGTGATGATTCTAATGTGCCATAAGATGCTCATCAACATAGAAGAGGTTGTGATCATACATCCGACATAACACATGATGTTGATCAACATGATGCTGATGATGCCTTTGATGTGGATGAACTGATGTGAAATGTTGCGCTTGAGGTGCTGTTGTAGAGAACTACAACGAATGGCTACGATAACTTTGAAGCACTTGACAAAGCATCAAAAAACCTTCTTTACGAGGAACACCACGGTTGCGATAAGCAGTATACTGTGTTGTACACAACTCTTGAGCTCATGAAACTGAAGGCCAGCAATGGATGGTCTGACACTAGTTTTTCAGATCTTTTACAACTCCTAAAAAAGGTTTTGCCGAAACCCAATGGTCTGCCATCTGATACGTACCAAGCAAAGAAGATTTGTCCATTGACTTTGGGCATTCAGAAGATTCCTGCATGCCCGAACCACTGTATCCTATATCGAAAAGAGTATGAATTGTTAGAGAGCTATCGACAGTGCAACGCAAGTCGATACAAACAGGCAAATGATTGTGTGGAGGACTATAATGACCACCAAAAGAAGAATAAGAGGTTGCAGAAGAGTAAGAAAAATGTTATTACAGACTAGCATGGATATAAGACGGAGAGGAAAGTTCCAGCCTTAGTAATGTGGTACCTACCGGTGATTGATTGCTTGAAACGTATGTTCTCTAATCCTAGAGATGCTGAACTATTAATCTGGCATTTTGCTAGGTGAAAGAAGGATGGAATACTTCGGCACCCTGATGATGCTAGGCAGTGGAAATCATTTGACCTGGCCCATCCAGATTTCTCGGAGGATCCTAGAAATATCAGGATGGGACTTAGCACGAATGGAATGAATCCCTTCAGTGAGATGAGGAACCCACACAGTACATGGCCGGTCTTTCTGTGCTTATTCAACATTCCATCATGGTTGTGCAATAAAAGAAAATACCTTATGTTCACTACTCTAATTTCCGGTCCAAAACAACCTGGCAATGACATTGATATCTTTCTAGAACCTTTGATGGAGGATATGAAACATCTATGGGAACATGGTGTCTGTGTGTGGGATGAGCACAAGAAAGAGCACTTCAATCTAAGAGCCATGATCTTTTGCACCATAGCTGACAACCCAGTACATATGTCCCTAATAGGACAGGTTAAAGGAAAGACAGCATGTGTAGTGTGTGTGGACCAGACAAAATTTGTGCATCTTCCATCATTCGTTAAGATGATATATATGTGACACCGCATATTTTTACTAAGAATCCACAAATATCAAAGAAATAGGAACCATTTCGATGGTACAATCGAGATTGGACAGCCTCCACGACATCGAGATGACAAATTTCTATTCGAAATGGTGAAGAATATTAAAGTTGTTTTCAAAAAGAAGAGGAAGAAATCTGAAAAAATTTCAAAGGACGCTCCATTTAAAAAGCAGTCAATCTTCTTTAGATATTTGCCCTATTGGAAGGAGTTGGAGATTGGTCATGCTATCGATACAATGCACGTTGAGAAGAATGTCTTTGAAAGCACCATCGGTATTTTGTTAGACATACCGGGCAAGTCAAAATATGGACTCAAAGTACGAAGGGACCTTAAAACTCTCAGAATTAGACCCGAGCTTCACCTAGAAGAAAGGGCCAATGGAAAATTATTCCTTCCGGCTGCTAGCTATAACCTCACAATTGACGAGAAAAGATCATTATGCAGGTGTCTATATGGAATCAGAGTTCCAACATGATTCTCAATGAATATAAAGAATATTGTCTCCGTAGCAGATTTGAGGATGAGTGGCTACAACACTCATGATTGTCACGTTATGATTGGGCTATTCCTCGCCATCGCAGTAAGAGGAATCAAACATTCATTTCTGAATATGGTGATAACACGCATGTGTCACTTCTTCAACGTCATATCAAAGAAGGTGATCTACACTGAAGAGATAAATGAATTACGTAAACAAATGTGGGAGATTATGTGTCAGCTTGAGATGTGCTTTCCTCCATCATATTTTGATATTATGGAGCACTATATGATACATATAGAAGACCAAATCTTTATTCTCGGTCCAACATGCATGCACAATATGTATGCGTACGAGCATTTAATGGTTATCTTCAAGGCTTACATATGAAATCATGCTTATCCAGAGGGTTCCATGATAGAGGGCTACACGACTGAGGAAGTCATTGAGTGCTACGCATATTACGTAAGAGATGGAAAACCAATAGGAGTTCCCATGTCCCGGCACCATGGAAGACTCACCGGTAAAGGAACTAAAGGCAGGAAAATCATACGAGATAATAACCACCAAACAATAAGAGAATCACATTACAGTGTAATGCATCAGTTGGCGATTATGAGACCATATGTTGAACAACACCTGCAAGAGCTTCGTGAAAAGAATGAAGATCGTGATGAACAATAGATTATGAAAGAGCACAAAATTCATTTAACATCATGGCTGAGGGATCTAAACCTTTCAATTGGAGAAACCGATGAATAGATGATGATAAATAAATTGTCTTACGGTCCATGCATTGAGCATGGTTAAAACATGGCAATCGTATGACATCAATGGTTTCACATTCTATACCAAATCTAAGGATCAAAAGAGTCAGCGCCGAAATAGTGGTGTTAGAGCAGATGCAGGAGACAACACTGGACAAAAGAATGCTTACTATCGATACATCGAAGAATTATGAGAACTTAACTACGAGAACTCTATAGAATTCCCTATATTTAAGTGCTAGTGGGTCAGACATCCAGAAGGTGTGAAGGTGGATGATTATGGGTTTACGATAGTTGACCTTAATAAGGTGGGTTATAAAGATGACCCTTGGATACTCGCTCAATCCGTGGCACAAGTATTTTACATACTTGATACTAAAGACGAGAAAAAAATGCATCGTTGCTTCAGGAAAACAAAGAATTGTTGGAGTTGATGGAGTCGAAGACGAAGAAGAATACAATTAGTTTGATGAGGTGTCGTTTTTCGTTGACATATCAAGGATCAATGTGGTTGAAGCAAAACTGTCATTTGGCAGTGTGATTCCTTATCTACGCATCCATGGCAATGGAAAACTATTGTAAGGCTAGATCATTTATGTTTAGCGTGCGTATTTGTAAAATCAATTATGTCATTTTGTTTAAGATATTGGTAATATAGGCTATTATTTAATTATAGTTAATACATGTCTAACGTAAATTCAATATGTTATGATGTCTTTTTATTGTTAAAAAAATTTCAAGTTCAAACGAGGATTTAAACATCAATAAAAAAGTGCTGAATTTTTTTATTGTTTGGGGCCAGCAGCAAGGTTCAAACCTCAAACCGCCTACCGGCAGCAAGGTTCGAACCTCGAACCGCATGTCCCAAGCAACCCCCTAGCACCACTGCGCTACAAAAGTCTTTCTCGACAGTGTAGGCAGCGTATGATAGATAATCCCTACTACCCCTATTAGTAGTGGCGGTCGGGTGTAACAAGTGGCGGGTATGCTGACGTCACCATCCCATCACTGCTATTCCTTTTAGTAGTTGCAGTCGGATGACGTCATCGTCCTGCCACTACCAAGTGGAGCACCAGCGGCGAGCGGATTCGTAGTGGCGGGCTAGTGATGTCATTGCCCGCCACTACTATGAGAAAATAGCAGTGGCAGGCTGATGACATCATCATGCCCGCCACTGCTAATACACCTATATTTTTATTGAGATAGCAACTATTTTATCTATGTGCCATCCGTGATGCCTCAATTCTCAATCCCCAATCCCCAACTCTTCGCCTCATCGCCGACCCCAACCACGACGACAGCACCCTCCACCCTCATCGCCGACCACCAACCTCGACGACAGCTCCCTCCTCGCCGGTTCACATTGGCTCCTCCTAAGATTGAACCAAATAGTGGATCCTCAGACTCTACATCAAGTGGCTTGTGTGAGGTTTGCAAATGCGGTAAACTTAAGGTCCATGGTATAGTTTGTAGTTGCTTGGCGAAGAAAGTGATTCTCATATTGGACTCCGGCTCGGAGGATGACTCGCCACAACCAGTTAGGATAAGTGTTGGAAGACGGAAGAATGATGAGGCAACCGGTGGAAGAGGGAAGCATGCAGAGCAATGCGGCAGCAAGAGGAGGCAATAGGAAAGATCCTATTTTTATGCAAATTTTATATTTTTATCAGCCAATTCAATCATTGAAAGATATTTTTTACATTGCTGCATGTATGATATGTTGTTCTCACTATCGCCGCCGCGTGTATTTTCTTGTCCAAGAACATGGAGAGCAGTTCAGACTGCTTGATGATGCCGAGTTGGTTGAGGATTGGCAAGTTGAGGCTTTTCCTCTATTTAACCAAAAATAGGTTGGGTTTGTGCCGAGGAAGAAGAAGAAGCTGCAAACCATATCTTTCTTTTGGGTTTGGACTGGTAGTGCATTTTTGTTTGGTGTGCGGTTCGATGTGTAAGCTGGTTTCCCCAGCTTGGACTTGTGTTTGTTTACTTGCTTTCAAATAAACGTGTTGTGTCAAGTTTGAAACCTCGAACTGCATGGCCCCAAGCGAGCCCCCTCACCACTACGCTACAAAGTCTCGATCATATCGTAAGGACATGACAAGTCTTGTATTTTTCTAGACTTTATTTGATTTTTTGAGGATTAAAAAACTATACAGATACATGTTGTCGATCGAGTATTGTGGCAACCTGCATTTTTTATGATGGTTTTAAATTTATTGGCTAATACTTAATAATAGAGTCAAAAACATGAATATTGTTTTTCTATAAATTTTGATTAATTATTTCATCTTTAGTAGTTCAAATTTAACTTATTTTGACTTTGATCATAAAAACACACTTAATGAAATAAAAAACAGTAAACTGAGGTAGAAAAATACTTATTTTTGCAATTAAAATAGTTGTGTTGTTTTTTGTTGTACAAATTTTTTTAAATTTGATAAGTTATGATGTATTTTTTTAAAAACTTTTATAAGTTATGATGTATTTTTATTGTTAAAAAAATGAAGTTCAAACAAGAATTTAAACATCAATAAAAAAAGTCCTGAAAATTAGAACAAAAATGAAAAAAATGTTTGGAGGCCAGCAGCAAGGTTCAAACCTCAAACCGTCTGCCGGCAGCAAGGTTCGAACCTCGAACCGCATGGCCCCAAGTGAGCCCCCGCACCACTACGCTACAAAGTCTTTCTCGACATTGTAGGCAGCATATGCTAGATAATCCCTACTACCCCTATTAGTAGTGGCGGTCGGGTGTAACCAGTGGCGGCCATGCTGACGTCACCAACCCACCACTTCTATTCCTTTTAGTAGTGATAGTCAGATGACGTCATCGGCCCGCCACTACTAAATGGAGTGACGTAACCTGAGGCAGAAAAATACCAATTTTTTAAATTTGATAAGTTATGATGTATTTTTATTGTTAAAAAAATTCAAGTTCAAATGAGGATTTAAACATCAATAAAAAGTGCTAAAAATTTAAAAAAGTACATTAACAGAAATGAAAATTATTGTTTGGGCGTCAGCAGCAAGGTTCAAACTTCAAACCGCCTATCGGTAGCAAGGTTCGAACCTCGAACCGCATGACCCCAAGCAACCCATAGCACCACTGTGCTACAAAGTCTTTCTCGACAATGTAGGTAGTGTATGCTAGATAATCCCTACTGCTACCAGGACTTATTTGCATTTAGATACCAATTTTTGTCAATGAAAAATACAAATTTTTGCAATTAGAAAATTTGTGTTGTATTTTTATGGTACAAAAAGTTTCAAGTTCATAGGAAGAATCTACTATAGATTTTGCTTTCAAACCTGAGTCATTTCATCTCTAAACCCTAATTCATCCCTGGAGAATCCCAGGTTTCTTAATGTCCTACATGATTATTTTCTCAAAACAATTTTATTTTTTATTACAACGTCTATGGATCGATCATATCGTAACTACATTATAAGTCTCGTCTTTTTTAGACTTTATTTGATTTTTTGAGGCTTAAAAAACTATAAAGATACATGTTGTGGCAACCTACATTTTTTATGATGGTTTTAAATTTATTGGATAATAACTAATAATAGAGTCAAAAACATGAATATGGTTTTATTATAAATTTTTGTTAATTATTTCATGTCTTGTAGTTCAAATATAACTTATTTTCATTATGATCATAAAAACACACTTAATGAAATAAAAAACAGTAAACTGAGGCAGAAAAATACTAATTTTTGCAATTAGAATAGTTATGTTGTTTTTTATTGTACAAAAGTTTTTTAAAATTTGATAAGTTGTGATGTATTTTTATTGTTAAAAAAAATCAAGTTCAAACGAGAATTTAAACATCAATAAAAAAGTGCTAAAAATTAGAATAGAAATGAAAAAAATGTTTGGAGGCCAGTAGCAAGGTTTAAAACTCAAACCGCCTACCGGCAGTAAGGTTCAAACCATGAACCGCATGGCCCCATGCGAGCCCCCGCACCACTGTGCTACAAAGTCTTTCTCGACATTGTAGGCAGCGTATGCTAGATAATCCCTACTACCCCTATTAGTAGTGGCGGTCGAGTGCAACTAGTGGCGGGCATGCTGACGTCACTAGCTCGCCACTGCTATTCCTTTTAGTAGTGGCGGTTGGATGACGTTATCGGCCCGCCACTACTAAGTCGAGTGATGTAAACTGAGGTAGAAAAATACCAATTTTTTAAATTTAAAAAAGTACATTAATAGAAATGAAAAATATTGTTTGGGCGCCAGCAGCAAGGTTCAAACCTCAAACCGCCTATCGGCAACAAGGTTCGAACCTCAAACCGCATGTCCCCAAGCAACCCCCCAGCTCCAGCGCGCTACAAAGTCTTTCTTGACAATGTAGGCAGTGTATGCTAGATAATCCCTACTACTACAAGGACTTATTTGCATTTAAATACTAAATTTTTGGTAATGAAAAATCCCAATTTTTACAATTAGAATATTTGTGTTGTATTTTTATTGTACAAAAAGTTTCAAGTTCATAGGAAGAATCAACTATAGATTTTGCTCTAAACCCTAATTCATCCTTGGAGAATCTCAGTTTTCTTAATGCCCTACATGATTATTTTCTAGAAATAATTTTATTTTTTATGACAATGTCTATGGATCGATCATATCGTAACAACATGACAAGTCTCGTCTTATTTAGACTTTATTTGATTTTTGAGGATTAAAAAACTATAAAGATACATGATGTCGATCAAGTGTTGTGGCAACCTACATTTTTTATAATGTTTTTAAATTTATTCGATAATAACTAATAATAGAGTCAAAAACATGAATATGGTTTTTCTATAAATTTTGGTTAATTATTTCATGTCTTGTAGTTCAAATATAACTTATTTTGACTTTGATCATAAAAACACACTTAATGAAATAAAAAACAGTAAACTGAGGCATAAAAATACTAATTTTTGTATTACAATAGTTATGTGGTTTTTTATTGTACAAAAGTTTTTTTAATTTGATAAGTTATGATGTATTTTTATTGTTAAAAAAATCAAGTTCAAACGAGAATTTAAACATCAATAAAAAAGTGCTAAAAATAAGAACAGAAATGAAAAAAATGTTTGGAGGCCAGTAGCAAGGTTCAAACCTCAAACCGCCTACCGGCAGCAAGGTTCGAACCTCGAACCGCATGGCCCCAAGCGAGCCCCCGCACCACTACGCTACAAAGTCTTTCTCGACATTGTAGGCAGCGTATGCTAGATAATCCCTATTACCCCTATTAGTAGTGGTGGTCAAGTGCAACCAGTGGCGGGCATGCTGACGTAATCAGCTCGCCACTGCTATTCCTTTTAGTAGTGGCGGTCGGATGACATTATCGGCCCGCCACTACTAAGTTGAGTGACGTAAACTGAGGCAGAAAAATACCAATTTTCTAAATTTTATAAGTTATGATGAATTTTTATTGTAAATAAAATTCAAGTTCAAACGAGGATTTAAACATCAAAAAAAGTGCTGAAAATTTAAAAAAGTATATTAACAGAAATGAAAGATATTGTTTGGGCGCCAGCAGCAAGGTTCAAACCTCAAACCGCCTATCGGTAGCAAGGTTCGAACCTCGAACCGCATGGCCCCAAGCAACCCCCAGCACCACTTCGCTACAAAGTCTTTCTCGACAATGTAGGCAGTGTATGCTAGATAATCCCTACTAATTCAAGGACTTATTTGCATTTAAATACCAATTTATGTTAATGAAAAATACCAATTTTTACAATTATAATATTTGTGTTGTATTTTTATTGTACAAAAGTTTCAAGTACATAGGAAGAATCAACTATAGATCTTTCTTTCAAACCTGAGTCATTTCATCTCTAAAACCTAATTCATCCCTGGAGAATCTCAGGTTTCTTAATGCCCTACATGATTATTTTCTCGAAATAATTTTATTTTTTATGACAATGTCTATGGATCGATCATATCATTTTTTAGACTTTATTTGATTTTTGAGGATTAAAAAACTATAAAGATACATATTGTCGATCGAGTGTTGTGGCAACCTATATTTTTTATGATGGTTTTAAATTTATTGGATAATAAACAATAATAGTGTCAAAAACATGAATATGGTTTTTCAATAAATTTTGGATAATTATTTCATGTCTTGTAGTTCAAATATAACTTATTTTGACTTTGATCATAAAAACACACTTAATGAAATAAAAAACAGTAAACTGAGGCAGAAAAATACTAATTTTTGCAATTACAATGGTTATGTTGTTTTTTATTGTACAAAAGTTTTTTTAAATTTGATAAGTTATGATGTATTTTTATTGTTAAAAAAATCAAGTTCAAACCAGAATTTAAACATCAATAAAAAAGTGATAAAAATTTGAACAGAAATGAAAAAAATGTTTGGAGGCTAGTAGGAAGGTTCAAACCTCAAACCGCCTACCGGCAGCAAGGTTCGAACCATGAACCGCATGGCCCCAAGCAACCCCCAGCACCACTGCACTACAATGTCTTTCTCAACAATGTAGGCAATGTATGCTAGATAATCCCTACTACTACAAGGACTTATTTGCATTTAAATACCAATTTCTGTTAATGCAAAATACCAATTTTTACAATTAGTATAGTTCTGTTGTATTTTTATTGTACAAAAAGGTTCAAGTTCATAGGAAGAATCAACTATAGATTTTGCTTTCAAACCTGAGTCATTTCATCTCTAAAACCTAATTCATCCCCGGAGAATCTCAGGTTTCTTAATGCCCTACATGATTATTTTCTCGAAATAATTTTATTTTTTATGACAACATCTATGGATCGATCATATCGGAACAACATGACAAGTCTCGTCTTTTTAGACTTTATTTGATTTTTGAGGATTAAAAAACTATAAAGATACATGTTGTCGATGGAGTGTTGTGGCAACCTACATTTTTTGTGATGGTTATAAATTTATTGGATAATAACTAATAATAGAGTCAAAAACATGAATACGGTTTTTCTATAAATTTTGGTTAATTATGTCATGTCTTGTAGTTCAAATTTAACTTATTTTGACTTTGATAATAAAAACACGCTTAATGAAATAAAAAAAAGTAAACTGAGGTAGAAAAATACTAATTTTTTCAATTAGAATAGTTGTGTTGTTTTTTATTGTACAAAAGTTTTTTAAAATTTGAGATGTTATGATGTATTTTTATTGTTAAAAAAATCAAGTTCAAACGAGAATTTAAACATCAATAAAAAGTGCTAAAAATTAGAACAGAAATGAAAAAATGTTTCGAGGCCAGTAGCCAGGTTCAATCCTCAAACCGCCTACCCGCAGCAAGGTTCGAACATCGAACCGCATGGCCCCAAGCGAGCCCCCGCACCACTGCGCTACAAAGTCTTTCTCGACATTGTAGGCAGCGTATGCTAGATAATCCCTACTACCCCTATTAGTAGTGGCGGTCGAGTGCATCCAGTGGTGGGCATGCTGACATCACCAGCTCGCCACTGCTATTCCTTTTAGTAGTGGCGGTCGGATGACGTTATCGGCCTGCCACTACTAAGTTGAGTGACGTAAACTGAGGTAGAAAAATAACAATTTTCTAAATTTGATAAGTTATGATGTATTTTTATTGGTAATAAAAGTCAAGTTCAAACGAGGATTTAAACATCAATAAAAAAGTGCTGAAAATTTAAAAAAGTACATTAACAGAAATGAAAAATATTGTTTGGCCGAAAGCAGCATGGTTCAAACCTCAAACCGCCTATCGGTAGCAAGGTTCGAACCTTGAACCGCATGGCCCCAAGCAACCCCCAGCACCACTGCACTACAAAGTCTTTCTCGACAATGTAGGCAGTGTATGCTAGATAATCCCTACTACTACAAGGACTTATTTGCATTTAAATACCAATTTCTGTTAATGAAAAATACCGATTTTTACAATTAGAATAGTTGTGTTGTATTTTTATTGTAGAAAAAGTTTAAAGTTCATAGGAAGAATCAACTATAGATTTTGCTTTCAAACCTGAGTCATTTCATCTCTAAAACCTAATTCATCCCTAGAGAATCTCACGTTTCTTAATGCCCTACATGATTATTTTCACGAAATAATTTTATTTTTTATGACAACATCTATGGATCGATCATATCGGAACAACATGACAAGTCTCGTCTTTTTTAGACTTTATTTGATTTTTGAGGATTAAAAAACTATAAAGATACATGTTGTCGATCGAGTGTTGTGGCAACCTACATTTTTTATGATGGTTATAAATTTATTAGATAATAACTAATAATAGAGTCAAAAACAAGAATATGGTTTTTCTATAAATTTTGGTTAATTATTTCATGTCTTGTAGTTCAAATTTAACTTATTTTGACTTTGATCATAAAAACACGCTTAATGAAATAAAAAACAGTAAACTGAAGCAAAAAAATACTAATTTTTGCAATTAGAATAGTTGTGTTGTTTTTTATTGTACAAAAGTTTTTAAAATTTGATATGTTATGATGTATTTTTATTGTTAAAAAAATCATGTTCAAACGAGAATTTAAACATCAATAAAAAGTGCTAAAAATTAGAAAAGAAATGAAAAAAAATTTTCAAGGCCAGTAGCAAGGTTCAAACCTCAAACCGCCTACCGGCAGCAAGGTTCGAACCTCGAACCGCATGGCCCCAAGCGAGCTCCCCCGCACCACTGCGCTACAAAGTCTTTCTCGACATTGTAGGCAGCGTATGCTAGATAATCCCTACTACCCCTATTAGTAGTGGCGGTCGAGTGCAACTAGTGGCGGGCATGCTGACATCACCAGCTCGCCACTGCTATTCCTTTTAGTAGTGGCGGTCGGATGACGTTATCGGCCCGCCACTACTATGTTTAGTGACGTAAACTGAGGCAGAAAAATACCAATTTTCTAAATTTGATAAGTTATGATGTATTTTTATTGTTAATAAAACTCAAGTTCAAACGAGGATTTAAACATCAATAAAAATGTGCTGAAAATTTAAAAAAGTACATTAACAAAAATGAAAAATATTTTTTGGCCGCCAGCTGCAAGGTTCAAACCTCAAACCGCCTATCGGTAGCAAGGTTCGAACCTCGAACCGCATGGCCCCAAGCAACCCCTATCACCACTACACTACAAAGTATTTCTCGACAATGTAGGCAGTGTATGCTAGATAATCCCTACTACTACAAGGACTTATTTGCATTTAAATACCAATTTCTGTTAATGCAAAATACCGATTTTTACAATTAGTATAGTTGTGTTGTATTTTTATTGTACAAAAAGTTTCGAGTTCATAGGAAGAATCAACTATAGATTTTGCTTTCAAACCTGAGTCATTTCATCTCTAAAACCTAATTCATCCCCGGAGAATCTCAGGTTTCTTAATGCCCTACATGATTATTTTCTCGAAATAATTTTATTTTTTATGACAACATCTATGGATCCAGTGGCGGGCATGCTGACATCACCAGCTCGCCACTGCTATTCCTTTTAGTAGTGGCGGTCGGATGACGTTATCGGCCTGCCACTACTAAGTTGACTGACGTAAACTGAGGCAGAAAAATACCAATTTTCTAAATTTGATAAGTTATGATGTATTTTCATTGTTAATAAAACTCAAGTTCAAACGAGGATTTAAACATCAATAAAAATGTGCTGAAAATTTAAAAAAGTACATTAACAGAAATGAAAAATATTGTTTGGCCGCCAGTAGCAAGGTTCAAACATCAAACCGCCTATCGGTAGCAAGGTTCGAACCTCGAACCGCATGGCCCCAAGCAACCCCTAGCACCACTACACTACAAAGTCTTTCTCGACAATGTAGGCAGTGTATGCTAGATAATCCCTACTACTACAAGGACTTATTTGCATTTAAATACGAATTTCTGTTAATGCAAAATACCGATTTTTACAATTAGTATAGTTGTGTTGTATTTTTATTGTACAAAAAGTTTCAAGTTCATAGGAAGAATCAACTATAGATTTTGCTTTCAAACCTGAGTCATTTCATCTCTAAAACCTAATTCATCCCAGGAGAATCTCAGGTTTCTTAATGCCCTACATGATTATTTTCTCGAAATAATTTTATTTTTTATGACAACATCTATGTATCGATCATATCGGAACAACATGACAAGTCTCGTCTTTTTTAGACTTTATTTGATTTTTGAGGATTAAAAAACTATAAAGATACATGTTGTCGATCGAGTGTTGTGGCAACCTACATTTTTTGTGATGGTTATAAATTTATTGGATAATAACTAATAATAGAGTCAAAAACATGAATACGGTTTTTCTATAAATTTTGTTTAATTATTTCATGTCTTGTAGTTCAAATTTAACTTATTTTGACTTTGATAATAAAAACATGCTTAATGAAATAAAAAACAGTAAAGTGAGGCAGAAAAATACTAATTTTTGCAATTAGAATATGTTATGATGTATCTTTATTGTTAAAAAACTCAAGTTCAAACGAGAATTTAAACATTAATAAAAGTGCTAAAAATTAGAACAGAAATTAAAAAAATGTTTCGAGGCAAGTAGCAAGGTTCTAACCTCAAACCACCTACCGGCAGCAAGGTTCGAACCTCGAACCGCATGGCCCCAAGCGAGCCCCCCCGCACCACTGCGCTAGTCTTTCTCGACATTGTAGGCAGCGTATGCTAGATAATCCCTACTACCCCTATTAGTAGTGGCGGTCGAGTGCAACCAGTGGCGGGCATGCTGACATCACCAGCTCGCCACTGCTATTCCTTTTAGTAGTGGCGGTCGGATGACGTTATCGGCCCGCCACTACTAAGTTGAGTGACGTAAACTGAGGCAGAAAAATACTAATTTACTAAATTTGATAAGTTATGATGTATTTTTATTGTTAATAAAAGTCAAGTTCAAATGAGGATTTAAACATCAATAAAAAAGTGCTTAAAATTTAAAAAAGTACATTAACAGAAATGAAAAATATTGTTTGGCCGCTAGCAGCAAGGTTCAAACCTCAAACCGCCTATCGGTAGCAAGGTTCGAACCTCGAACCGCATGGCCCCAAGCAACCCCCAGCACCACTGCGCTACAAAGTCTTTCTCGACAATGTAGGCAGTGTATGCTAGATAATCCCTACTGCTACAAGGACTTATTTGCATTTAAATACCAATTTCTGTTAATGAAAAAATACCAATTTATACATTTAGAATATTTGTGTTGTATTTGCTTTCAAACATGAGTCATTTCATCTCTGAGACCTAATTCGTCCCCAGAGAATCTCAAGTTTCTTAATGCCCTACATGATTATTTAGTCGAAATAATTTTATTTTTTATGACAACATCTATGGATCGATCATATCGGAACAACATGACAAGTCTCGTCATTTTTAGACTTTATTTGATTTTTGAGGATTAAAAAACTATAAAGATACATGTTGTCGATCGAGTGTTGTGGCAACCTACATTTTTTGTGATGGTTATAAATTTATTGGATAATAACTAATAATAGAGTCAAAAACATGAATACGGTTTTTCTATAAATTTTGGTTAATTATGTCATGTCTTGTAGTTCAAATTTAACTTATTTTGACTTTGATAATAAAAACACGCTTAATGAAATAAAAAACAGTAAACTGAGGCAGAAAAATACTAATTTTTTCAATTAGAATATCTGTGTTGTTTTTTATTGTACAAAAGTTTTTTAAAATTTGAGATGTTATGATGTATTTTTATTGTTAAAAAAATCAAGTTCAAACGAGAATTTAAACATCAATAAAAAGTGCTAAAAATTAGAACAGAAATGAAAAAATATTTCGAGGCCAGTAGCAAGGTTCAAACCTCAAACCGCCTACCGGCAGCAAGGTTCGAACCTCGAACCACATGGCCCCAAGCGAGCCCCCGCACCACTGCGCTACAAAGTCTTTCTCGACATTGTAGGCAGCGTATGCTAGATAATCCCTACTACCCCTATTAGTAGTGGCGGTCGAGTGCATCCAGTGGCGGGCATGCTGACATCACCAGCTCGCCACTGCTATTCATTTTAGTTGTGGCGGTCGGATGACATTATCGGCCTGCCACTACTAAGTCGAGTGACGTAAACTGTGGCATAAAAATACCAATTTTTTAAATTTGATAAGTAATGATGTATTTTTATTGTTAAAAAATTCAAGTTCAAACGAGGATTTAAACATCAATAAAAAAGTGCTGAAAATTTAAAAAAGTACATTAATAGAAATGAATAATATTGTTTGGCTGCCAGCAGCAAGGTTCAAACCTCAAACCGCCTATCGGCAGCAAGATTCGAACCTCAAACTGGATGGCCCCAAGCAACCCCCCAGCACCAGTGTGCTACAAAGTCTTTCTCGACAATGTAGGTAGTGTATGCTAGATAATCCCTACTGCTACAAGGACTTATTTGCATTTAAATACCATTTTTTGTTAATGAAAAATACCAATTTTTACAATTAGAATATTTGTGTTGTATTTTTATTGTACAAAAAGTTTCAAGTTTATATGAAGAATCAACTATAGATTTTGCTTTCAATCCTGAGTCATTTCATCTCTAAACCCTAATTCATCCTCGGAGAATTTCATGTTTCTTAATGCCCTACATGATTATTTTCTCGAAATAATTTTATTTTTTATGACAACGTCTATGGATCGATCATATCGTAACAACATGACAAGTCTCGTCTTTTTTAGACTTTATTTGATTTTTGAGGATTAAAAAACTATAAAGATACACGTTGTCGATCGAGTGTTGTGGCAACCTAAATTTTTTATGATGGTTTTAAATTTATTGGATAATAACTAATAATAGAGTCAAAAACATGAATATGGTTTTTCTAGAAATTTTGGTTAATTATTTCATGTCTTGTAGTTCAAATTTAACTTACTTTTACTTTGATCATAAAAACACACTTAATGAAATAAAAAAACAGTAAACTAAGGCTGAAAATACCAATTTTTGCAATTAGAATAGTTGTGTTGTTTTTTATTTTACATTTTTTTTCAAATTTGATAAGTTATGATGTATTTTTATTGTTAAAAAAATCAAGTTCAAACGAGAATTTAAACATCACTAAAAAAAATGTTGAAAATTAGAACATAAATGAAAAAAATGTTTGGAGGCTAGTAGCATGGTTCAAACCTCAAACCGCCTACTGACAACAAGGTTCGAACCTCGAACCGCATGGCCCCAAGCGAGCCCCGCACCACTGTGCTACAAAGTCTTTCTCGATAATGTAGGCAACATATGCTAGATAATCCCTACTACACCTATTAGTAGTGGCGGTTGGGTGTAACCAGTGACGGGCATGCTGACGTCACCAGCCCGCCACTGCTATTCCTTTTAGTAGTGGCGGTCTGATGACGTCATCTGCCAACCGCTACTAAGTAGTGCACCAGTGGCGGGTGGATTATTAGTGGAGGGCTGGTGACGTCATTGCCCACCACTACTAAGAGAAAATAACAGTGGCTTGCTGATGACATCATCATGCCCGCCACTGCTAATACACATATAGAAAAGTTTTCGCTCCCGCCATCCGAAAACCTAGTTTCATTTCTAACTCCCACGCGCCGAACTCCGCCCATTGCCGCCGCTCCCAGAGCCAGCGCCGCCCTCGGAGCTCATCACCATCATTGCCGAAGCCCATCGCCGCCGAACTCCGCCCGTCGCTACTGGAGCCCGCGCCGCCCTCGGAGCCCGTCGCTGTTGTCCCAGAAGCCCGTCGCCGCCGAACTCCGTCCGTCACTCCCGGAGCCCGCGCCGACATCCTCGGAGCTCACACCGCCAATCTCCGCCCGTTGCCGCCATCCTCGTCCCTGAGCGCACGACGTCGTCCCGGAGCCCATCGCCACCATCCCAAAGCCCATCGCCTGCTAGGTTGCCATTTTGTTCATCTTAATATAATTCTTCACTGTTAGTACTAAATATTGTTGTTGTTCATTACATCCAATCTAAACAATAGTATTTATGCAAACATATAAATGTGTGGAAGAGATAGCACCTTTAAAACACATAAGGTAGCCTACTAAGATGGAAACAAAAGGTTATGTTCACCTGGAATAATTCATAATATGGCCATTAACATTCAACACTTATTTATGCTACAATGTACATGTTATGCTACATTGTTTCCTTTTCTTCTTTTGTGCACTCTCTTATTTATGCTACAATGTACAAAAGTATTAGTTGAGATACATAGAAGTTATTATATGAATTTATATTTTATAAAGAATATCATAAATGATGACAAAATGAAATATAACATGGTACTAGGGATTAGATCTTCAAGAGTCCTATTTAGATTATATTGCTATCTTTTTGAGGCCTATGATGCAAATTGTTATTAAGTTATTCCATGTATGTCATCAAATCTGTGGGACACATCCATTCCTTGCAACAACTACTTCTTTCTCGTGCTGCTAGCAGGGAATGGATGTGCCCATGGGTTCCATGGCAGCCATGAACATATTTTAAAAACAACAAAAAATATGCTAAGGCCTCAACAATTTGGTGCATGAGTGGCGCTTGCTATTGTGATGCAGACATCTAGTTGCAACCAGAAAAAACTAATGATTAGCATGTTTGTATAGCATGTGCAAATCAACAGATATGCTGGTTGTAGCATACTTTAACTAATGATTGTTTGAGGATGCATGTTGACATTTGTCATCCACGTGTGAAAAATAAACCATGTCAAACTTGGTTTCACCTATTGATAGTATCGATCACTTGCTGCTTTCAGAAGCACTATACTTGAGGATTAGTATAGTAGCTTCCGAAGTAATAGCTGACTACTAATGCATGAGGCCACTGCCTAGTCTAAATCATACATAACACAACCAACAAGAGCGCTATAGCTAAGAAATGTTTTCATCCATTTCCCACCTTTGACACTGTTGATCAGTTTACTACTGCTATTACTTCTAAAAAGCTATTATACTAATCCTCAAGTGCATCCGACATGTGCATTGTTTCGTACATGAAAATATGACAGCAAACCTTTTTTGCATAACCAAAATTCTAATACATTATCCTCTTAACTATGAATAGTTCATCTATGGCGGAACAAGGACGTTCCGTCGAGGAGCTCATCTACGAGTCTCCTGCAAAAACAAATGAAGAGGGTTCATCTGAAGGATCCTCCGATAGCGAATCTTCGTACCACTCTTCGGAGAATGAACATCCAGTGGAGCCTAGGAAGAAGCAAACGAGAGAAGACGCCGATGAAGATTACATTCCTAAAGCTCAAGCGGAGGTAATTATTGCGTTAGTAACAAGTCAGAGCAGCTTCTAACTGAGGATTACATTCCTGAAGCTCACATTGTCTATCATCGTAGGATCATCCAAAGCGAGGAAGCAAGCGTCGATTATTCCAAATCGAGAAAAGAACAACTATTGTCCCAACTGTTGAGTCATCTGAGCCAACAGATGTTGAGCCCGCTGCCACTACATCCTTTGCAAATGCGAAGAGGAGAGGAAAACGGGAGAAGAACAAGTTTCATACAACTATCTATGAGGTTGAAGAAGTGCATGTAGATGGGGCTCCAAAGAAGCCAAAAGAAATCACAGCTAAGTGGCGCAATGATTGTGGATGTCCCGGCAAGGAGCGATGTAAGATAGTTTGGAAAACTAGAAGATTGTCCCTGAAGCTACAAAGAACGAATTATGGCAGCATATAAAAGCGCATTATAAATTCTCGGATGATCGCTTAGAAGACGCTAAAGCTGCCACATTGAAGACTATCAGGAAATCTCTCCGTACATTTGGGACTAAGTTGAATACACAATACCTTCAGAAAGGAGAGTCGGCGCTCAATGACCACGACTTTATAACGCCAAATGAATGGAACGAATTCAAAATGCAGCATTGCTTGAAAGAAGCCAAGGTGGGTATAAGGCCAAGGTAGATGAGTGGAGTAGAAAGGAGGAGGAGGACCGTGCAGGTGGGTTACCTAAACAATTTTCAGGCGCTAATCAACGCACTAAGAGATGGCTCCTAGGTCGAGCTAAAAAAACACCCGAGGGCCAATATATCCTCTCCGATTCAGAGACTAGTGAAGTATTTCAGAAAGCTAAGGAAATTGCTAAGTTGGAGAAGACTAGAAAGTTCAAGCCCGAGGGATGTAATGACCAACTTACATCTACTCTCGGAAATGACGAACATCGAGGGTGCACCCGAGGTGTCTCTTATATAGCACCATAGAAGAATACTTTCAAGAAGCAGGGTGGTGCCACATACAAGCAGCGTCAAGCACGCACAAACGACGCCGTAGAGTGCCATGCATAGTGGGAGAGACACTTCTTTCATTTTATTAGTGAGAACCCAAACATCATGTAGGCTGCAGCGGGACAGATAGTTGTGCCAGAGGTATGACTTGATGTACCAAACAGTGTTGGATCAGTACAAGAAAAATTTCCTGTAAATTATATAAAAGAGGACACACCATGCAGCCTGCATGTACCGATTGGGCGCAAAGGGAATTCCCAAGAGGCTGCACGAGGCATTGCTATTCCTGGGGATTTATTTCACAATCGACCTATTCCTACAGAGTATACCAAGGTTCAGGTCAATGAGATCATCAATGACAGATTTATCAATGACCCCTTGGATCTTCCAATGCCTGATGAGGGGATTGAGACAATCGGAGATGCACTGAATAACTTTGTCTTATGGACCAGCCGAGATATCAAATTACTCGATAGGTAGTCTCCGACAAGTTCTCACAGTAGATCGCCTATTTTCTCGTCGTAATCCCCCACATATCCTTCATCCCATGATATGGAAAATATAGGATCTTTATCACCTGTTGTTGAGAGTGAGATGGAGGAAGAGGCAGAGAAGGAGCCAGTGCCCGATAAAGTGGCAGATTATAAAATGGCTCAAGAACTCGAGGAACACTTGCCCAAAAAAGTGGCAGATCCACAAATGGCTGAACAACACGTGCCGGAGGAAGTGACAGATTTTAAAGTGGCCGAGCGTGATCAAGTGAAGAGTCAGTTCCAGCGACCGAGCTTGATCAAGTCAAAGAGTCAGTTCCAACGGCCGAGCCTCAAGTGATAGAGCCAGTGGACGAGCCTGATCAACCAAAAGAGTCAGTTCAAGCGGCTGAGCTCAATCCCGAGAATCAGGAGGCACGCCCAAAGCCCACAATCCACAATACAATTGTTCAAGATGGGCAGTGTTCTGAGCCAAAGTCTGAAATGCTCAAATTCTTTAGTACTGTGGGGAAAACATGTTCTATGCCCGTAGAGGCTCACTTAAACGCTCCAGTACAAAAACATGGCTCACTTTCTGTGGATCAATGGACCTACGGAGACGATGATTTTATCGAGTACGAACCATGCAAACCATTCTTACCCCAACGAGTACTTAAGAGTATGAACTGGGAGTTGAAATCATTTCATGACTAGTATCTTGAAGCGTCTTCGTTAGGAGTTATGCAAATAGAAGTGAAGGTTCCAAGATAAGTATTCAACTGCCCAGAGTTAAATCTTATGCTATTTTACGACGATTTCCACCGGATGTTCTGTCTGAACCGAACTAACATCACAAGCATGATACTCTAGTGTCTGTAAGTAGTTTTTCCTTTGTCAATACAAAGCAAAAATCATTCATGTCTTATATTGACTAGTGTTTCATAACATATGTAGTTTGAATTCATCTTCCGATAAGTCTAAATGATATGGGTACTTGAACCCATCATTAATAAGTCAAAGTACACTAAACCCAGTACTAAACCAGAACGATGCAAAGTACTGGAGTGCGGGTCGGAAAAAGTTTCAAAGGAAGATTTTCAATAAAGACCAAGACACACTTAAGAAGAATAAAAGGAATTGTGTCGCGTTGTATATTGCGCGGTGCATGTTTGAATGGAGGGACAGAGAAATGATAAGCGGGGCATATAACTTTAAGTAAGTATACCCACTATATCCACTTAATCACGTTTTATCGATTATGAAACTAACATAATCACATATTAATTCTTTCGATAGTGATAATTGGATTGCACTTCTGATATACCTAAAGAAATCTAGGGTTTGGGTGTTCGACTCTCTTGACAAACCAAAAAAAGAATATCAAGATATAATAAATGTTCTTCAGAGTGCATATAAATACTACGTGGAAAAGTTACATGGCGCACATGATCCACAAAGGCTGAAAGAAATGCATATTAGAACCAACTATCCGGTAAGATTATATTTTGAAATTTCTTAATTCAAATAATAAAGCCAAACTATATATCGTTATAACTTTGTCTATTTTGAAGTGTCACAAACAACTTTATGGTTCGGTGCATTGCGGGTATTACACTTGTCATTTCTTGAGCAATGACTTAGGAAAGTATGCGTGGATAGTATCTGAGGATACTAAATAAGTAAGTTGATTTATTATGTGTTAATCTAATATAACCTGCAACGTATGTACTTATATGTTACGTATGCAGATGTCAGGTCCATCAACCGTTGTCGGGAAGAGCCAACTCTCTGATGTAAAAATGTATGGAATTGTATCAAGGATGTGCCGCTTCACGATGCATGAAATTATTCTTGAGGATGGAATACTCTTCGATCCTGAGGGTGAAGTGGCCAAGCATCCAACTCTGAGATGTTGGGACGGAAGACCTAAAAGGCTTGAACAACAAATTTCCAAGAATTTTGAAGCTCATAAGCAAAAATAAGATGCGCAAGATCACAACTGGCCTTCCGAGAAGAAACATTAAAAAAAAGGGCATGTATTTGTGAACAATTGTTAATTTTGAAGTTTTGATAGATGTAAACATTGTAAACTTGATGTGTGATGAAATGTAAACTTTGTAAATTTATAAATTGATGAGATGAGTTGTTGTTGTGTTAATGTTGTTTTGCTATTGTGGATGGCTGTGGGAGCATATAATTTATGTGGTTGTTTTGCTGCTGTTGGTGTGGATGGCTGTGCGAAGCTATACATTTCCGTGTTTTTGTTTGTGGGACTGTGTGAATTAAGATTTATAACATTCTATGTAATGGGGGAAAACATAGTAGTGGTGGGCACGCTGACATCATCTGCCCGCCACTACTGTTAGCCATAGTAGTGGCGGGAAAATGACGTCAGTGTGCCCGTCACTTCTGTTAGCCATAGCAGTGGCGGGTAGATGACGTCAGCGTGCCCGTCACTGCTGTTGACACAGTGTTGGCGGGCCCGCTGATGTCATCTGCCCGCCTCTACTATGGCTAACAGTAGTGGCGGGCAGATGACGTCCGCATGCCTGCCACTACTGTTAGCACAGCGGTGGCGGGCACTCTGCTCGCCACATCAAACCAGGATTAGTAGTGGTGTTAGTGCAGTGGTGGACTATTTGCCTGCCACTAGCATACGTTTTTGTTCGCCGCTACAATGTCGCTTTGTAGTAGTGTCTATCTCTCTAACAAGCACTGTACTCACTACGGAGCCTGTTGCTGCAAGATAAAGGAGGAGAGTTTCCTCTGCAAGGGGCATAGTAATCGTTGATAGATTTCTAAGATAATCCTTGATCTCGTTGAAGCTTTTCTAGCACTCTGGCATCCACTTGAAACTTTCGGACCCTTTTAAGGCTTTGAAAATTGGGAGGCTTCGCTCCGCTGATCTTGCCAGGAATCTACTAAGAGCTGCGAGGCATCCAACTAACTTCTAGACTTGCTTCAAATTTTTAGGTGGAACCATTCTTTGTAGTGCACTTATCTGCATCGGGCTAGCTTCGATTCCTCTGCTCGAAACTAAGTACCCTATCATTTTTCCTGCTTGAGCTCCGAAAATACATTTTTCCGGATTGAGGCAAACTCCACATGCTTGGAGGCTCTCAAAAGTTTCTGCTAAGTCTAGACTATGCTGGTGCTTTAAAGCACTCTTTATTACAATGTCATCCATATAGGCTTCGACATTTCGACCTATTTGGTGACCTAAAGCTTTAGCAATGATACGTGAAAAAGTTTCTCCGACATTTCTCAGGCCGAAGGGCATTCGAACATAACAAAATACTCCGGAAGCGGTTATAAAGCTCGTCTTGGCTTCATCTTCATGTTTCAGCCAGATTTGATGGTAAACAGAGTATGCATCAAGTAAACTTAAGAGCTCGAAACCAGCCGTAGAGTCAACCAGTTGATCAATGCGGGGCATGGGGTAGGGGTTTCTTGGGCATGCTTTATTTAGAGATGTGAAGTCAATGCACATGCGCCATTTGCCGGAGCCCATTTTTTTGATGAAGACATGGTTAGCCAATGTAACGCCCAGATTTAATAAATTCGGACCTTTATTGAAATTCCATAGAAAATCAATAAATCAAGACGTTCATCACATGACCACGTACAATACGACAAGCATTCACGGTTCGTAGACCGTATTAGTACAAAAGTGAATAAAGTGAAGAGAAACTAATAAAACAAGGGTCCTAGATGAACGCCTCCTTCCAGTCACGCCTTGACTCGGTCGCTACTCCAGACCTTCATCCTCCTCATAGTAGACGGGCTCTAGTGGTGTAAGTCTACGGGGGTGAGTACAATCATACTCAGCAAGCCACCGGATGCAAATATAATGCAGAGTAATAACAAGGAAGGTAGTGGCTGATTTTGCGGAAAAGCATATTTGCTAAGCAATTAAATGTGATCAAGTTATTAGTACATAAATGTAAACATGTGTATGCATCATCATCTTCTAACTCGAGGGGTACAGTCAGCCCACCCTCGCTCAACAGTCCTTGCATGCCATGAATAACTCAAACCTTCAAACAATATAAACTAACTGCGAGAAGTCACACAACCCGTCCTTGACTGTGGGCTCGGCTTTTCGAAAAGATTAAATACTCTGATCAGAGGTGTACCACTGTACCCACAAGGCACGCACTCATCACTTACACCAAAGTGTAATGAGATGACCAATACCACGGGAACTCGTGCCAAACCTTCCATATGGACCGCCCCAACCCGACAGCACCCTCTTATGGGTTTCATATGGTGCCCCGACGCGTCGAGCCAACACCATACCCCCCTTGAGCCACGTCGGTACAAGTCACCCGCAGGTTGCCCCTTGCCCCCTCCACTACGGTGCATCGAGTCAGTTTGTTCCATACTCCCAGTTAGGACTTACCCATTAGACTTGTGGTTAGTACGGAAGTGCTTTGCAACAGATCCCGCAGACCGGTCCTTATAGTGCCCCTAGTGTGACCAACCAATGCCCTAGCTTGCACCTAGAACCCATCATACTTATAACATAGACAACTCCAACAGAGTCCAGAGACGAGAATAACGGGGAAATACATATAGTAGAATCCATCTATCTACGACTCATTCTTTTATCCTATAGCAGTTGTGTCGGTACATTGGACACTAGCTAATATAATATTTGTAGAGTGACAAGGAGTGTAGGCTCAATAAGCATGGCTTGGGTTTGCGCACAAGGACGGGGATCTATTAAATATAGTGTAAGGCTTGAGATTGGACTAATGCAATATTATCCTATGAGTTATAGCGATAATTTATTAAAACATGGGCTCAATGATGATCAAAATGGGGGTTGTGACTTGCCCTGATCTGCGAATGGTGAAGGTGGAACCTTGGGGTAAAACACAACATTCAATAAACAATCCAAAAACTAATCATACAAGCATGTTTTTGTTGGATTAAGTGAAGGAGATAGAGTCTTAAATTCTATGGGATCATTACTTAAATATTTAAGATTAAGTTTTAAAGAGGTTTCTGGAATTGATATAAGTATTGTTTTTCTAAGGGGTTTTTATTTTCCCTTTTTAGAGGTGAAGTAAAAAGGTATAAAACAACCTTATTGTTTTTATTGCAATAAAAATAGTGAAATTAAGTTATTAGGTCTTCTGAAGTTCTCATATAAGTTTTCATGATATTTTTATAAAGTGTTGAATTTTTATTATATGAATTAATTACTTATCCTAAAAGGGCCTTTGAAATATTATTTAATAAAATGAAATGGGCAAAATGAACATTCTGTTTTAATTGCATTGAAAACAGTGAAATGGAGTCATTATGTCCTCTGAATTTAATATATAAATGTTTAAGGGACTTTTCCGAATTACTTAAGGAAATATTAATTAAATCCTAAAGGGGACTTTTCTTGATTATTTAATAAGAATATTTTGTGCCAAATAAACATATTGTTTTTATTGCATACAAGTGTATAGAATAAAAAGACAAATTTTTCAGATTTGAAATGGTCAAATTTGGAGTTAAATTGAGCAAGTTATGAATTTTTGAAGTTTAAACAATTTTTTTTCTGCATTTTTATTATATAGGAAATCAATCTCTGGTCCACGGTGAACTGGGTTCACCGTGAACCGTTGACTGCGCCCGTTAGCCAGGCATGTGGCAGTGGTTGGATCAAGATCCAACGGCCAGAGCGCGTGCGGGTGGTTTAAGTGAAATCCGACGGCCATCAGCGCCCGATACCGATTCGGCTCAGATCAAGGGCCAGGATTAAATCCCACGGGGATTTAATCCAGGCCGTTAGATCAAAATCGTGCGGCCCATGAGGGATCCGGCACGACACGCACAGAAGGGGTTAATTACCCCTTCTTCTCCGGCTCCGGCGACGCAATGGCGGTGGATCCCCAGCGAGGGAGAGGTCCTATGGCGTGGCTAAGGCCAAAAATGGAAAGAGGGGCACAAGGGGGATCCCGGCATACCAGCGGCGACGATGATGGGGCAGTGGCGGCAGTCGGCAATGAGGAGAGGGCGGCGGTGTCCTCGGGTTGGTGGTGGCGATTGTGTTCCGGTGGTTGTCTGGCCTAACAGAGGCAATGCCGAGGTAGGGCGCGTGATGGAGATCCCGGAGGTGGTGACGGTGAGGACGGTGGTGGCTTGTGGTGCCGGTGAGGGTCTGCTGGAGCCAAAGCAGGGGAAAATTCTGAAAAGGAGGTGTCGGTGCTCGGGTAGGTGAGGGCTTAGGCTTTGGTGGCGTGGCGAAGTGCGGCGAGGGCAGGGCTTAAATAGAGGGACGCTGGCGGCGTGAAAGGAAGGCGGAGGGAGGGAAACCCGAATGGTTTCCATGATTACTCCAGCGAACCTTCCAAGTGCCTGGCTAGCTTCCAAAAGGGATGATTCCGCGTTGGCTTGGGTGGAAAGGGATCGCCGATGTGAGGGGAAGTTGATCTCGCGCTCAATTCGATGAATCCGGGCGGCCGGCGGTGGATATGGCAGGGGGGCAGGAATGGAAGGGGATCCCCCCTTCCATCGGAGAAGACGACTCCAACAGGTGGGGGCCACCTGCCAGAGGGCGCGCGCGAAGGAAAGGGCGCAGACAAGCGGGCTCGGGTGATCAGTGGGGCGAGAGTGGCTATCGGGTGGGGCCGGCCGGGCGTGGCGTGCGGGAGAGAGGGTGGGAGCGCGCCGACAGGAGGGTCCCGCCTGTCAGTGGCCGAGGCGGCTGGATTGAGCCGGGCTGGAGGAAATTGGGGGTTGCGGCCCAACAAGAATTTAGATGTATTTTCAATTTAAAATATTTCTAGAAAATCAATTATTTGTTTAAGGCTTGAAGCACTATTGCTAAAATTTTGTAAAAAATCCTAAAAATATTTCTTGGCTTCTAGATTCCACCATAAATTTTTCAGCCTCAAATTTGAAATATTTATCCCTGTTTTGCTTTAATTGGGTTCTTTTAGCCTTTTCTTTAATTAAATAAATTGTTTTTATCCCAGAAAATTTATTTCCCTCATTTTTATTTTATTTTAAATTCTGGGGTGTTACAGTCAACCACTCCGTGTCGGCCACCTCTCTAATGATTCCGGCTCTTAGAAAGTTTTCTACCTCCGCTTTAGCGAGGTCTGCTCTTTCGGTTGACAACTTGCGGAGACCCTAGCGAATAGGTTGAGCCTTAGGGTTAACGAGCAAGCTATGCTCGATAATGCTCCGGTCAACTCTTGGGATATCTTCGTCTGACCAGGTGAAGATATCTAGATTTTCTCGGACCACTTCTTCTAACGAACTGGCAATCTCCGAAGGAAGCCCCTTCTTTGACAATGATCTTCATGACTACATCACCTTCGGGGCTTGGCTTGAGGGAAGTGTTCTTCGGAGGGTTTAGGGATCCCGAAGCCTCCTCTGAGTGTTCTTGCACACTGTTTACCTGCCGAGGATCAAGAGGTGGGCCGTGGCCATACTCTGCTCTCTGAGTTGCAGCTTGGTCTCCTGGGATTGTAAGAACTCCACCTTACGTGGGCATTTTGAGACATAAATAATTGTGGTGTGCCATGGCTCAAAATTGATTCAGCATCCCTCTTCCGAAGATTGCGTTGTAGGCGTACGGGGCGTCAACAACATCCAAGATGACCTCTTCAACTCTGGCTAGGGGCCCTTCACCGAAAGAAACCTCGAGGCCTATTTGGCCAAGGGCATCGAGAGGAGGGCCTATGAAGCCTTGGAGTGGGCGAGCTGCTGGAAGTAGATGCCTTCGGGGAATGCACATTTGATCGAAGGCTTGGACGTAGAGTATGTCAGCGGATCTTCCACCGTCGACTAATATCCTTCGAACCTCTACTCCTGCGATGTCAGCTGAAATGACAAGGGGGTCAGCATGGGGAATTTTCACTCCTACAACATCATTGGCAGAGAATGAGATTGGCACATGGGACCACTCGGGCATTTATGGAGCCGAGTTTAAAGTCCCTATATGCCCTACTTCCCGAATGTAGTACTTTCGTTGACACTTTGACATGTTACCTAGGGTCCTTCCTCTAAAGATAGGTAGGACCACTCATTTGCCATGATCTTGAGTGTCTTCCAGCTTTGGTGGTAGCATAATGTTGGCCACCAAAGGTTGCATAGGAGCTTCGAGATTCCCTGCACGCCCGACAGCTTGTACGGGCTCCGGCCGTGCTGCTGGAGGAGTTTGGTCTATAGTGCCTCGACCCGAGTTTCTCTCAAGATACTCGCCCTTGAGAGCTAGTATGGACTTGCAATCCTTGGTGGCATGGCTTCTGTTTTCACCATGCAAACAACAAAAGAGACTCTGGCCTCGACCAACTGGTTCTTCTAGCGGCTTCGATCCACTAGCTTTACTGCCTAGAGCCTATTGCTAGTTGGAAGGCATCTTTGGACCAGAGGGGGCAATATTTAACACTTGGGATTGAAAGTGCTTCATTCCTCTTCTCTGATCGTTAGAATGATTATCGAAGAGGGCCTGTGGAGGACTCAAAGCTCCTTACTCTATCTTAACTTCTTTGGGGATGGTTGGTGTGGATGAAGCAGTCCTTCAGAGGCATCCCTCTTCTGCTTTGGCATACTGCTCGAGGTATGCCATCAATTGCACTACTGAAGACACCGGCTTTCGGTGAAGCTTGCTGAGGAGGTCAGGGTTCATTACACCTTCGTGCGGCGCATCCACAACAGATGACGTGGACAACCCCTTGATCTGGGACTTGGTGTGGGTGAAGCGCGTGAAGTATTCTCAAAGAGTTTCTCCTACCTGCTGCTTCACCTAAAAAAGGCTTCTAGTAGACATCGGAGCTACGAAAGTCCCCTGGAAGTTTCTCACGAATTTCTTCTTCAAATGGTCCCACGACTTAATTGATCCTGGCTTTAGAGACTAGAACCAACAAAGGGTTGCACCGTCTAATGCAAGGGGGAAACACTTTGCCATCATTTTTGGGACCCCTCCGCTAGCTTCTATTGCAAGAGCGTAAGAGCGAGAGAATTCTCCGGGGTTAGACCCTACAGAGTACTTGTGCAGCTTCGAGGCTCAGAACCTGGGATCAAAGCGCAACTTCGGCATGTTCAGATGCAGCGGAGATTTATCATCGAAGGAGGCATTCTCAGCACTCTCTTTGACTTGAGGGGCTTCGGGACAATTATTGAGGTCGTCGTCTTGATGCTTCTACGAAGCAGAAGGGTTGGCATGTGGACGAAGACTGTCTGCGGCCTGCTGTCCTCATCTTTCCACCTCCGCCTGAAGCCGGGTCATCTGAGCGGACACATCTTCGGGGAGGTTCTCACTTCCCCGGAGGGGTTCTCCGGGTCTCGAGAACTGACAT